>CM019238.1:2728091-2798870 GCA_009741485.1 Malurus cyaneus samueli | reverse complement strand
AGGGGACAGGAGTGGACAGGAGCAGGACACCTGCCTGCCTGCGAGGAGCCCGGGAGGTGTAAACTGAGCAACCAGAGAGCTGCAGAGGAAACTGGGTGATGGAGGAGAATCCTGCACGGGGGAATGAGGATCTCTCCTGCGAAGGTGGGAAGGGCTGTGGGGAACGTGTGCATGTGTGAGGTGGGGGTTTGTGGGGTTTTTTATTCCTGGGCCGTGGTGATGTAACGAGGTGTGCCTGAGGGATGAGTCATTTGGGAACGCGCTGAGGTGCCAAGGCATGGTGGGCTCTAAGCCTGAGGAGTGCACTCCTGGGGAGACAGAGCCCTGCTGCCCTCAGCGGTGTAAAAAACCCTTAAAGTGAGGTGGGACAATTGCGTTTTTCACAACACCTCAACAATTGCTGTGTTTTCAAACACCTCAACATTTGTGGGTTAAGTGAGAGAAGCTGTGGTGTTTCTCTGGGCAGCATTTCATTTCTGTTTCTCGTGTCAGTCAGCTCCTGTGGGACACCAGCCCTCTCAGTCAGCCACTGCCTGACCCACTTGTGGCCCACACTCCTTGCTGGGGAGGCAGCAGCCAGGATCCCCTTCTGGCTCACCTGGCTCAGGGGAGGGTGAGAAGTTGATGTCAAACATACCCAGCCGATGCCCATCCAGCCCTGGGCAACCATCAGAGCCCCCCTGCCACCCCCAGAGCCCTGCCCTGCCTGCTGCCCACGGCTGGGCTCCTCCTGGGGGCTCTCCATAGCCCCCTCCCCACCCTGCCCCTTGATCAGGATCCTGATCCGTGTTACCTTCCCAGCTCCCAGCGGGGGTTATTTACTCTCCTGTCAAACAGAAAAGCTTTCTCCTGCTGCTGTCTCCCTTGGAGCTGCTGTCTGCAGCCATGTCCTCGTTTTCTCCAGGGTGTGCGCTGATCTTTCTGCAGAGAATCTGGCCTGATGGGTTAAGACAGGAGTTTTAACACTGAGGAGTTTTTTTCTCTGCTGAGACCACTGAGCAATTTTCTTCTCCATCTCACAGGCCGGAAGGGAAGAGATCCACTATTTTCGTTTTCCTTTCCCTCCCTGAGAGAGGTTTCTCTGGAAATGTGAGAGATGATTCAGGCTCTGCCCTGTCTCTGGGAGCTTGCCTGCTCCCTCCAGAGGTTAGGCAAAGGCAACAGGAAACTCCTCCTTCTGCAGCTTGGGGGCAGAGTTGGACATCATCCATCCATCCATCCATCTCATCCATCCATCCATCCATCCACCTCCATCCATCCTCCATCCACCATCCATCCATCCATCCCCCAAATCCATCCATCCATCCATCCATTCCATCCATCCATCCATCCATCCCAAACATCCCATCCATTCCATCCCATCCAATCCATCCATCCCATCCCATCCCATCCTCCATCCATATCCATCCATCCCATCAATCCATCCATCCATCCATCCATCCATCATCCATCCATCCATCCCCATCCATCCATCCATCCACATCCATCCATCCATCCATCCACCTCCATCCATCCATCCATCCATCCATTCCATCCATCCATCCATCCATTCCATCATCCATCCACATCCCAAATCCATCCATCCATCCATCCATCCAATCCATCCATCCATTCCAACATCCATCCATCCATCCATCCATCCATCCACATCCCATCCATCCATCCATCCAATCCATCCATCCCATCCTCCATCCAATCCATCCATCCACCATCTCCATCCATCCATCCATCCATCCATCCATCCATCCATCCATCCATCCATCCATCCATCCATCCATCCATCCATCCCCTTGGAGCCAGCCCTTGGCCTTGTCCTGCTCTCACCCCAAGGTTCTGTCTTGGCCCAGGCTGGAGAACAGTTCATTAGGTGGGTGAGGGGAAATCAGGGTTTAATTAAGAGCTCAGCTTTCCAGTTGAGGTTAAGGACAGATCCCCTCCTGCATTTTTTTTTTAAATCCATCCCCTCCCAGGGTCAGGATGATGGATTTAACAGGAAACACTTGAAGAAAGTTTAATGATATGGAATTTCTAAATAATCTTAGAAGCCGTGGAAGGAATTGGAGCTCACTAAAACAGGACAAAGCAGCAAAGCCAGAGCTTTTCATCCCAAATGCTGCAAGAACAAAAGCAAGCACCATCAGGGTCTGCCTGGAATTGCTGCCTGTGCTACATCTCCTACCAGTCTGACTTGTTTATTAGCAGAAACAGAGGTCAAGGCATTTCCACAGTCTCCTGGCCAATCCCTGAGACAGCTGGTGTGCCCTGAGCCCCCAGCTCACCCTGGCAGCACCTCTTCATCTTCCTGCCTACCCCACCCCAGCCACCACTGTTCAGCCTGCCCCTGGGCTTTTCCTGTTCTTTGCCACCTCCCACAGGTTTGAGTTGTGCTGTTTTATCCATGCAGCTTGTGCCAGCCTGGTGCTCATGAAGGGAGATATCTTCTGCTCTGTTGAGTGCAGGTCACTGATATCTGAAACAACATTAACAATAGAACATTTTTAAGGTGTTCCACCACTCTCCTGTCCCCCAGCTCAGGTGGCAGCTGGCCAGATGGACAGTGCATTTAGGATGGAATAAAGGGCAGAAAAACAAAACCTTGCAGTCAAGGCAGCTCAGCTTTGTACTCTGCCAGGGTGGAAAAATGGTTGGTTAAGATGACTGTACCCTGAGTACTACTTTGGAAAAGCTTTTTTTTTTTTTCCTCTTCTCCCATCTGAGTGCAGTGCACACTGTTATTTATCAAAGGATGCCTATGCAAGCACAGATGCTTTTGGAAACAGAGTGACCTTAGCAGGATTGTGCCAAGGCTTGTGGAGTCAGTTTTAGGCAAACAGACACAAGGGGGAAATATTCCATATCCTTGCCTTGCTCTTGGCTCAATCATGACCTCCAGGAGTTTGCAAAGATCAGACTGTGTTAAAAGAATGGCAAAATTCACCACGGGTTTATAAATCCCTCCAGGCCCTTGGAAGTTTGTGCTTACTGCCAGGCAGAAGGTGACATTTGCCAGCATGTTTTTATGACTGACTTTGAGAACGTACAGAATAAGAACTCGGTTTTGGTTTTATTCCCATGTTTAGCAAAACAGTAATTTTGCCTCTCCTTCTACTCTTAGTCATCAGAATTCCTGTAGGAGTCTAACTTGCCCCATGGGGCGAGCCTGAGTAAGTCCTGCAGAACCTGAGCTTCCCTCCATCCCTTCTGATTGCTGCAAACTGTTGTGAGCTTTGGGACTCTGCATCCCGAGGGGACGGGAGCATCTTGAGCTTCTTGGGAGAGCTGAAATCCAAAAAGCTGCAACCAGAAACTTAAATGTTTGTCTTTGGCTGTGAGAGTGTTTGTGTTAGTCCCTGCATAATGGCACTTCATCCATAACTGGGAAATGGGGTAAGGGGCTTGCTGGCTGTGTTTCTTCTGGGATTAGAAGGGCAGTTGGATTTGTGCTGTTCCCCTCCTGTTCTCAGTCATGCTGAGTTTTAGTCAGCATCCTTTCCAAGCCAAAGGCATCAGGGAATATCCCTGGGTGCTGACCATCAGCATCCTCCACAGTCAGTTTGTTTCTGGGGTTTGTTCTGTGTCCACAAAGTCTCTTGGGCATTCCCCAGCTGGAGCCCAGCACAAGCTGGGGGAGAAAAACAGGGGAGAATACAGCACTGTCACCCCTCTGCCCAGCACTCTCATTCCTCATTCCCAACAGGCTTTCTGCATGCAGCCAGACCCTTTTCTGTGGGATAAACTGAAGTGTAGACCTAGCTGTTCCATGGCATTTGACATTGGCCTCAGGACCAGTGCCGGGCGTGTTTGGTTTGCTGGGATAACACAATTATGATGCAGAAGTTTATTTTGCGAGGATGAGCTCTAAGGGGAAAGGCCCCCCACTTGCTTTAGGGATGTCTTAAAGGTAATGGTCTTCTCCTCACCTCTCTCCCACCCAATCCTCCTTAGATGGCCCCAACTTGCTCCTTTTGAAATCAGGACACATTTTAGGCAGGTAATTTTTGACCACTCATGCTTGTGGCTGGTGAGCCCAGTTCTCCCAACACACTGGAGAGGATCCAGAGAGTGAATGGGTGGCTGAGGGCTTTCAGAGCCTTCAGCAGAGGCAGATCTGCCTGGGGCAGGAGCTGAAGGGGCAGCTCCCCTGAAGGAGGCCAGCAGCAGGATAAGGAGGAGGCGGAAAGGAGACACTGGAGCACAGCAGGGTTTGATGGCAGGTTGGAGCTCTATGCTGCTCTAGGCCTGTGGACTTATATAATCATTCTAAATAAGACAGAAGAAGCCATTAATAAGTAAACAGTGATGAGGAGGATCAGAGGGGGAATGAAATGGCTGGTGGTGCTCGTGTCAGAGAACTGAAAGATTTGTGGAGAGCTGATGGTTTGCAGGAACCTAAGCGCTCCCCTTTGAGCTGCAGCCGTGCTGGGGCTGTGCTCTGCTGCAGCCAGGCTCGGTGCAGAGCAGGCAGCGGTGCAGGGGCAGCGGCCCTGGCTGTGTCACCCTCCCCATGCCAGCACCTGCTTTGGCCATCCAAGCTCCCTCTCTGACTAACAGACCCCCAGCACCAACCCTGTGTGGCTCAGAGCTTTGTGGATGTTTTCCTAGAGGTGCTCTCTGCCCCTTCTGGGGGTGAGGGGCACTCTCCAGAGTCAGGTGCCCGTGTTGCTTTGGCTTCTGCTTGATCCATCAGCCCACAGCCTGCCAGAGCTGCTCAAAATCCCATCCATGTCCCTTTTTCCTATTTTCCTTTGTGAGATGCACGCTGCCTTCTCCCCCCAGATGAACTACATTTGCCTGCCAGCTGTGCAGTGGAGTAGCAGGGCAGGCAGGACTTGGCTACTTTGATAGCACAACTGCTGCAGACCTCAGGAGAAACAATCAGGGCCAAGGGCATGAATGGCGTCTTTTTGTTGGGGAGGAGCTGATATGAACGTGAGGGGCTGAGGCAGGGGCTGTGGGGTGGGCAGGGAGGGAGCAGAGGGGAGCTGAGGGTGGCCGGGCTCGGTTGGAAGGTGCTGGACGCTCCACTGAGCGCGGGAGAGCCGCTCCCTCCACGGGCAGTGTCTCTGTGAATCGCCGTCAAAGCAGATGAAATTTCACACCACACAAATTTCTGAATTTAAAAGGGGAGGGAGGTGGGTAGAGGAGCGGGAGAGGAGGAGGGGGAGGGAGAAGATGCAGGCTGGCGGGGCGCCAGCGCCTCATGCTAACGCCACGGGGAAGGTGGCATCCTTCCCTGGCGTTCCCTCTGGTGCCCGCGCTCCCTGCTCCCTCTCACTGCGCTCGTGTCTTCGGGAGGCACTGTGCTCTCTCTAGAGCTGTTTACAGGATGATGGTTTGTTCCTGTCTCCTCATCTCCCTGCTCACACAGTGAGGATCCACTCCTCTTTCCCTCTTTTCACCTCTCCTCCCCTCCAGCTCTTCCTCCCTGGGCTGCTTCACCCCTTGCATCCCCTGATCCCCCTCCTCTCTTCCCTTACCCCGCTGGTCTGTCCTGTGCTCTCTGCTCTCCTTTCTGCCATCTCCACTCCTGCCATCCCTATCAGTGCTCATGCCACCATGTCTCCTCATTTTTCCACCTCTTACTTTCCTTCCACCGTGATTTCCTCTTGGCCCCGTTGAGAAATCTCCCTGTACTGTCAATCCTCCCCTCCATCTCCCCATGCAGCCTTCCGTGTGCTGTGCAAACCCATCTCTTCACACAACAGCTCTGAGTGTATCAAGATAATGCCTTTATACCCATCCAAGCATGAGGCAAAGGTTGGTCCTGTGGCCTGCTCCAGAGGTGGCACCATGTGCTGTGACCCCAAAAGGTCACTGGGGTGACTGAGTCTTGCTTATGCTCCCCTTTGACTGTGAGAGGTGTGTGAGGGCTCTCATCCCTCCTTGAGTCCCACCTGGCCCTGGCACACAACCACCAAAGGAGCTGAAGAAATCTCTCCTTGGCCTCTCTAGGAGCGGGTGAATGTGGAGTCTTCGAGGGTATATCACAGGGAAGCCAGTGTCCACAATACTTCTTAAGGAGTCTAAAGTATTAAATAACCCCCATCCTCTCTGGCACATCACTTGCTCCATCCCAAGCTGGGTTGGTTTATCAGGTTTTAGGAAGCCCAAAGGCAGGACCTGAGCTGGACCTGCTGCCCCAGGCCAGCTTCCGCTTACATCCTGCTCCACTTCAGACCCCCATATCCCAGTGGTCCTGCTGTGCTGGGATCCCTGGCTGGCCAGGCACTGCAGATGGAACACTCTGAACAAGCAGGCAGCTACAGCCTGGCACAGCTGTGGATGGCTGTGCTACCTCTGCTCAAAAAGCACAACAACACCTGATATGGTTCACCTGCCCAAGCAGCGTTACGTGGGCAGATCACCCAGAGTTTGGGATCTGCAGCTGGGGTATCTCACCCAGAGTTTGGGATCTGCAGCCTGGGGTATCTCACCCAGAGTTTGGGATCTGCACCTGGGGTATCTCACCCAGAGTTTGGGATCTGCAGCTGGGGATCTGCAGCTGGGGTATCTCTGGAGGATGCTGAACTTCATGGTGTGAATACACCAGCCCTTCCACTAGAAAGAAAAAGAAAACATCTGGCTTTTTGAGGACAAATGTCCTCCTAATCTTGTTTTTCTCCTTTCTGTCCTACCTGTCCCTTCTTCTTGAATCAACAGGGCTGAATTCTGCCCTGATGTAAATCTCTGCTGATACAAATTGGTGTGATCTTGCAAAAATCATTGGAGTGGCTGTGGATTTATGCCAGCTGCCAGCGTGAGCAGGGTTTGGTGCATGGAGTGTGGTAGCCATATCTCACAGTGTCACGCTCTGCGTTCCCAACCGGCACTGCAGGTGATCAGCAAATGCTGGCGAGAGGGTCCCTGTCGGGCAGAGCGGGCGGGAGGGAGGCAGCCTGGATGTCCTTTGCGCAGCCAACTCAGCCAGCCAGGCTGCGGTTTTGGGATGGACGCCGCGCAAAGGTTTCAGCCCGCGGGGTCCACAAATGGGGTGGAAAATTTTCATTTAATACGTTTTTTGCATCTCGCACTTTAGGGGAAGCAGGAGAGCGCGTTCGCGGCCGCGCTGTCCCAGGGGTGCGCTCTAATCCGGAGAGCGCTGCTGTGTGCGGCACTGGGGATGAGTCATCCCCGAGCGTGACTCCTTGGTCCCAGTGCCCGGCCACCACGGGCTCTGCACCGCCCGCCCCGGCCTCTCCTGCCAGCCTGCAGCTCGCCCAGCACCCGAACGGCCACCCCAGGGTGCGACAGCAGCGTGTTCCCCTCCTGGAGGTGCCGAGCTGGGAAAGCGATCCACGCAATGCCACAGCCGCGGTGGTTCCTGTTTTCCATTTTTTTGAGTGGTTCCTGTCCTGCTGTCCTTGTCCCCCTCGGAGGTTTCTCCTCCACCCCAAGCGCGTTCCCGATCAAAGGGTTAAGAGCTCGCCTGGGCCCCCTGCTCGGAGAGAGGGCAGTTGCAGTGTTGTATCTAGACCCAGTGAGGATATATATAAATTCCCTTCGTCTCTTCGGATCTATTTATAGCACGGCAGGCAGTGGCAAAGGCTCTCCTCAAGGCTTCATCTCCTACAAACAGACTTCACAGACAGCAGAGAAGATAAATTTAGCACACGAGATTTCTTAAAGAGCCAGCAGCTCTGCGGGGCTGCCAGCCTGCCCTGCCACAGCCCCTGCCCCGATACCCCCACTGGGGCAGCCCTCTCCCGTGGGTGCTCATCCTCTCACCTTCTTCCCCCCCCCTCTTCTCCCCATTTCCAATTTTATGTTCCAGCTTCGCCCATAATCTCCCCCTTTTTGGTCTCTTTTCTACCATTGATGTTTTTTACTTTTTTTTTTTTTTTTTTTTTTTTTTTTTTTTTTTTTTTTTTGTTTTCTTTTTTTTTTTTTTTTTTTTTTTTTTTCTTTTTCCTGTCTTTCCTCTCCAGGCCACAGGCTCAGAAGATAAGCTTTCTAGTTAACAGTTCACTGGTTATGCTACATAGTAAAAAAATGTGTAGTTGATTAATGCCTTCCAGATGGTAATTGAAAAAAAAAAAATAGGGGGAAAATGCAGCAATGTCTCCCCCCTCCCCGGCACTCCGCACACATCGCACGGGGAGGAGGCTGCATTAAAGGGTGAGGGGAGCAATAGATCTGAGAAACAGGGGCAGCCTGTTCACTCCAAGGCTGGGGAGTTAACTCTGTCCCTGCCTCACGCCCTCATCAACCCCACCCCAAAATCCCAGGGATGTGTAGCATTCCCTCCTGCGCAAGGTAACACACACGGACCGTGCTGGCATCCTCAGCTGACCCTCAGCGCGGGCACGGCGCTGCTGTGTGTGCCCCCCAAAGCAACCCCCGCCCTCATCCTGTCCCCGTGTTAGTTTGGGGGTGCGCACACACACACCACACACACACACACACACAGCCCCCGTGTCTCCCATGACCCCGCAATCATTTGCGCACGAGTGGCTCCGCGGAGCGGGAGGGCGCTGCCAGAGCGCGCTGGGCTTTGGGGTTTGGCAATTTGGCAGTGCCAAAGTGGGTAGGATGGATGGGAGCGGGGATGAGGGCTGTCATTTGGGGATTTGGGGCGACTCGTGAGGAAAGGGGGTGATGATGTGCTCAGCAGTTCTGCTCGTAGGTCAGTGCCGGGTGGTTTAGTGAATCCATCTCAGCCTCACGGACACGTGCCGGCTGTCTCCCCGTGCCATGCCGACAGCCTCCCCTCTCCCCCCAGCCGGAGCTGTGCCTACTCCCGGCTTCTTTGTCTCTCTCAAGGGAGAGGCAGGAGCACAGAGCCCTCCCCACGCCGCTGGTAGCGATGCTGCCTTGCTGACGTGAGTCACGGAGGGTTTGTGCCGTGCCATTGGGGGTGAGCCGCATCAGCCCCCCGCCCCGCACACCTCCCACCCCGGATCTCCCTGGTTTCCAGGGAAACAGCGGCCCCAAATGCTGCCTGACTTCCACTTCTGCCTTTCATTTCTCCTTTTTTTTTTTTTTTTTTTTTTTTTTTTTTTTTTTGGGTACGAAAAAAGCAGCACAACTGATTTTTTTTTTTTTTTCTCTTTCCTCTTTCAGGATCACCACCACGGCCGCCTGCATGATGGACCTGCGGAGGTACCCCCTGGACCAGCAGAACTGCACTCTGGAGATCGAGAGCTGTGCGTATGCCTCCAGCCTGTCCCCTGCCACGCGGTGCCACCTCTCTGCTGCCACCCGCCCCGGCCACTGCGTCCCACTCGTGGGGTGCTCCCTCCCCCTGAGAGCACCTCATGGGGGAAATTCCCAGCAAAACAGAGCTCTCAGCGGGCTGGGCATTCAGATCAGTCCCAGGAGGGTGGAGGAAGCCTCCCTTAGCCTTAGGGAACCCCTGGGAGCCTGTTCCCACTCCCGGCTGGCTCAGCTCCGTGTGGGAGGTGGCACCCAAGCCCTCTCGCCGTCCTCCCCCGCCTGGATGTTCCCTGGCCTCCTGTGGAATCCTCCCCAGCTGTGCACAGGCTGTCCCGATGGGAACGCTCTGCAGTCCCTCCAGGGCCGGCCCCGGGCACAGAGCTCCCGGCGGCGGGGAGATCACCGGGAATGGATTTTCCAGCAGGGAGATCCCACAGCACCCGGCTGGGAGTGCCGAGCCCATCCCTGCTCCTGCCACGGGCAGGTCCTGCCAGGGATGTCACTTGTGCCACTCCTCGGCGTTTCCACAAGAGTTTACAGTACAACCGGGGAAGCAGAAGGCAGGGAATTACCCACAGTTCCCCGTCCTGCGATTTTGTTCTTAATGGGTCATGTCAAGCCAATTTGTTCATCAAAGCTACATTTCCTCACAACGTTCCTCAGACCCAGGCAGAGATGAAGAGAGCCAATTGTTTCCTTCCTCAGAGCCTTTGTCTCTTACACACTTTGCACACTGGAAATCTGCAGGACTCCATTTTCTCTGCTTCCGCACGGCTCTGGAATATCAGTCCTTTTAGGGCTGCCTTATAAAAACAAAGTATTTTAACAAAGAAAACCAGCTCAAACCTCAGAGAAAAAGCCCTTTTGTGGTGTAGAGGTGCTGGTTTTGGGAAGCAGCAGGAGGCAGATGGGGTCACCTGCCCCACAGCAGCTCAGGGCTCTTACCTGTAGGAGATGGCACTGCCTGTTGATCCCATCCCTCCACCCCAAAAATAACCCTCACCACGTCTACCCCTGCATGTATCCAACAAAAACCTGACGAGGCAGGCGGCAAACAGGCTGCTAATCTGACATTTGAAGACGTCACATCAATACTTTTCGATATTTCAGATGGAAATGACTTGTCTTTGTGAAAGTTCGTTTACTTTTTAGAAGTAAAATGGAAATTTGGTTTTCTCTTTAAAGCTAGAAATCAAAGCAAAGCATTTATTTTTAGACCGAGCAACCTTTCCCTTTAGAAACACTTCTAAAAAATGGCTTCATGAAAAACATGCTCGATTTCATGTTGCATAATGCCATAATAAAAAAAAAAAATACAAAAATTGATACCCAACACCAGCAGGTCATAGAATAAACGGGATAGAGCTAGTTAACTGTGAGATCTCCTAAAATTAGTTACCGTAATTTGACATTTTCATTGCTGATCAGGAAGTAAATTTGAAGTCACTGCTGTTAAATTTGTGGATGATGAAGATAGCAGCGTGCGGGGCTTTGCTGGCTGCGCATTTGAATCGTCCCCAATCGGAACCCATCCGGAAGGGGTTTGAGCACAGCCAAATGCAGAGGGCTCAGCCCCACCCGGGAGGTGAGGAAGGGATGGAAGGCAGCCCCGGGCACAGCGGCTGGAGGGTCTGTGGCTCTGGCAGAGAGGGCTGGAGCCAGCCCTGCTTATATAAACCAGGGGAGCCGTGAGTCAGAGCTCGGAACCGATTGGCCTCTGAACGTGTCGCCGAGATGGGGAAGGGGGCTCTGCCTATATCTGGGTTCCAAAATTCAGAGAGGAAGTGGAGAAATCGGAAGAGGTTGAGGAAAGATGCTGAAAAGTGGTTGAGGGGCTGGAGCAGATGTTGTGCAGTGAGAAACCTCAATAGCTCAATCTGGTTTGTTTACTGCAGAGGTGGTGGAGAGGGGGATTGTTTACAGGCTGGGTGCACCTCTGCAGAGGGGGAGCTGGGGGGACAGGGCTCGGGAACCTCCTGCACAAATTCCCAACCACCATCGCAGCCCGGGAGCCGGAGCCAGACGATTCCAATGTGAAATTGTACACAATGTTTCCTAGCTGGGAGAGAGCCGGAGCTGCTGGAATCAGCCACCGGCAGCAGCGGGGGGGATTTGGGTGTTTGTTGCTGGTTCCAGCCCCGGGGCTGAGCGATGCGAGCGCCCGGTCCTGTGCACAGAGCTGGGTGTGAGCAGGGTAATCCGAGGGTCTGAAACTCTGTGAGCTCCAAGGTGTGAGTGCTTCACCGCTCTGGGAGCAGGAAGATGCCGACTGGGAGAGGAGGTGGAGCCCTGGCTTTGCTGATTTCCACCACAAGCAGATGTGGCATGGCGTTTGGAAGACTGGGTTTATGTTTTAGCACCCATGAATAAGCGTGGCAATGACTGAGAGCGCAGGATGTGGGCTTGGAGACTGCACAGTCATCAAATAATTCTGTTTGGGAAGAGACCTCGGGGTGTTTGTAGTCCAGCCTGCAGCTCAGAGCAGGGTCAGCTGTGGGATCAGAGCCCATTGCTGAGCCCTTTGTCCACTCAGCATCTGCAGGATGGCACTGTCTCAAAGGTTCAGCTTTGATCTGGGGTAACCCCCACAGCAACACAGAAGGATTTCCCCTCTGTTGGGCATTGAGCAGCTCTGATGCCACTGCTCCCTGGTTTGGTGGCAGCTCTCCCGGGAGGCTGTGAGCCTGGCTGGCATGGGCTGTGGCTGGGTGGGTGAGCCAGGGCTGTGCTGCCCTGCAGGTGCTGAGCCCCTGCTGCCTGCGGGCACAGGGCAGGGTCACTCTCCAGAGGCAGCCTTGTCCTGAGCTGGACCAAAGCCTGTCCACAGCTCCCTGCGCTACAGGGACTCCTGTGATGCTTCATGGAGTGAGAGTCACCAGCAGCAGCCACAGGGCTTCCAAACACACAGGCACTGTTAATTTTCAACTCGTGAAGAGTCCTTGCCCCAAGGGCAGGGCCAGGCTGTGAATATCGCACTGCTGGGTGAGGGGTTTCATGTTTCCATCCCCTGGGCCTCATTCCCCAGAGTCCAGAGGATCTGAGGGTCCCGTTTCCAGCCCATGCAGCCCGGTCTGGCACGTGTATTTTGGGGTTAAAGTGAGAAGTTCACCCTTGGCTGCATTAACAAACCCATGGCCCCGCAATGTGAGGGATGGATATTTGTTATGAGTCTCACTCCCTCTCTTCTCTCATCACTGCTCTTCTCACCAGCACTGGGTAAAAGCAGCCCCCAGCCTCAATCTCTGTTCACTTCTTGCCTCTGAATTTGGGCTGAGTACTTAGAAAAGGGAGGTGCTCTGATCTTCAAACTTCTTCTCAGCTGCTGCTGCTGTAGATCTTTTCCTCTCAGGGAATTTTTAATACTGAGATGCCCTGTTTACCCAGTCCCACCAGTCTGCACTGTGTGGTCTCCCCCTCCTGGTAAAAGGAGGCAGTTTTTAAAAAGCAAAATGCTGCGTTTGGTGCATTTGACAGAGGCTTGTGGTGCACGAGTCCCTGTCATGTCAGCCATGGAGATTATGTAGCGCATCTCAAGGCTGGATGGGCCACGCCTCACCTTTTCCTGAATTCCAGCCAGAAATGGGAGTTCTGGCCAGTTTATCCTCTTCTCCTGGGGACTGAGCTGCTTACCTCAGCTGGAGAAGGAAAGTACCTCAGCAGGGAGAGGCTAGGCTTGGTGTGGGCTTTCTTCTGGATCCTTTTCCAGATCACCTTGGTGCACATGGGGGTGCCCATGGGGGTGTCCTGGGGTGCAGCTGGTCAGCTCAGCTGTCCCTCTGTGCTCCCTCTCCCTGCAGATGGCTACACTGTGGATGACATCGTCTTCTTCTGGCAAGGGAACGACTCTGCTGTCACGGGGATGGAGGTGCTGGAGCTGCCCCAGTTCACCATCATCGAGCAGAGGCTGGTCAGCAGGGAAGTGGTCTTCACCACCGGTGAGTGTCTGGGGAAGGGGTGCATGGAATGGGCAGATCTGCTGCTGATAGAGCGGTTCTCCCTCTGATTTGGGTGCTGAGGCACTGATTTGAGATCTCGGCTTCAACTTAGGGTTCCTTTAGAAAAGAGGCATCTTCTGTACCCACCAGCTTTGGAAGTTTCTTTGGAGGGTTTTTTTTTTTTTTTTTTGGTTGTTTTCTTTTTTTTTTGTTTTTTGGTTTGGGGTTTTTTTTTCTTTTTTTTTTTTTTTTATTTTGGGTTTTTTGGTTTGGTTTTTGGTTTTGGTGGTGTTTTTTTTGGATATTTCTTTATTTATTTTGGGTTTTTTTGGTTTGGTTTTTGGTTTTGGGGTGTTTTTTTTGGCTGTTTCTCTTAAAGACTTGCAGGATCATTTTCTTAGCTGCAATTGTTTCCATTTCTTAGTCAAAATAATGACCTCTTCAGCAGGTTCTCAGTCTTTATCTAATTTTTATGTGATTTACATCTGGGTCTCAAAGCTAACGTAGGTGCAACAGTAAGGAGGAAAATATATCCATTGAGAAGCAAGTGGGCTATGAAATGATGCAAATCCATCTG
The DNA here is from genome assembly GCA_009741485.1 of Malurus cyaneus samueli. Taxonomy (NCBI): domain Eukaryota; kingdom Metazoa; phylum Chordata; class Aves; order Passeriformes; family Maluridae; genus Malurus; species Malurus cyaneus. The sequence goes on along the minus strand of CM019238.1, from coordinate 2,785,205 downwards.
CACGTGGCAATAAAAAGATTTGGAGAGAATACCTGGGATGATTCAGAGGCTGCCAGTTGGAAGGTTGGAGTGGGCTGGATTTTGGTTGCTCTCTTCACTTTGAGATGGAGTTCACTGGCAGAACAGCCCAGCACACTCCTGTCAAACGGGACAGGTCTGGAACCGCCTGAGAGCCCAGCCTGAGCCTCCCAGCGGGGTGGCAGATGGTGACATTGTCACAGCAGTGCCTCAGGGCCATGCTGCGAGCAGGGTCCCATCGCAGTGATAACATAGACACCCACAACAGGAGGCAGAATTCCTCCAAAAGAAATTTGCAGTCTAAATAGGTAGAACCTTCCAAAAAAAAAAAAGGACTGGTGAAATACTGTGTTCAAGTAAATGGCACATAGTGGTGAGAGAACATCACCTTTACCCAGTCCACATCCTTTAAGGTTAAAAACTGTTGTTTTCTTGTTACTGTAGCTTCCAGGCAGGATTCTACCCATGTTTCAGGCTCCTGTGTTGCCTAAGGGACAGAGGTGGGAAGGAGGAATAACTTGGGCTTTGTCTCACAGCAATGAAAGAGGCACTGCTTTGTCCCTGTCAAAATTAGCCTGCTCCAGTGGAAGGACTGCAAAAGTACTTATTGTCCTCACTATCCTCATTAGGTTTGCTAAAAGATTAGGAGGAAGTTGCAACAACTTGAAAATAATAAAAAAGAGACCTTCAGATTAACTAACGGTACTCTATTTGCATATGAATTTGCCCAGTCTGACCATAACCCATTTTTAGAACAGCATGGGAAAAATATGATTCAGATCTTCATTGCTGTTGGGAGGCAGAGCTGGCACATGAAGCGTTGGAAAATCATCTCATGGCACCCAGATATAGGGTTAAAGTCTCCTGTGTAAGCCTCCATCATATTGGCTGGCACACTAATAACTATTCCAGCACTGAACAGCCATTCTCCCATGATGGCTGATAGAATAATGTGACTTCTGTAGAGTTTCCTTTCTTCTTAATACTCTGAGACAACTGAGCAGATTCTGAAGAGACCCCTTTAGAAAACGGATGAGCCTGCAAAACCAGCTGCAGAAAACAGAGAATTCTCATTATTCCTTCCCCTTGAGAACATTTTCCAAATAAAATTTCAATTCCCAACCTTACCACAGACACAGCCTTGGCCTCCTCTCAAACAGCACCTTGGTTCAATGTCTCCTTGGCAGGTTCATATCTGCGCCTGTCCCTGAGTTTCCGGATCAAGAGGAACATTGGCTACTTCATCCTGCAGACCTACATGCCGTCCATCCTCATCACCATCCTGTCCTGGGTCTCCTTCTGGATCAATTATGATGCTTCTGCTGCACGAGTAGCACTGGGTATGGACCTTTTCGTTGTATTTTGGAGGGGTTTTCTTGAAGGAAATCAGCTGTAACAAAGAAAATCCCTTTTTTTATCATGTAGCAATTAAGCAAGTCTGTCAAAGTTGTCATCCCAAATGGACATAATTTTTTTTCTGAGAACGAACTTTAAATTTTCAGTCAGAAGAGTTGCATATTTTTTTTTTGTTTATTAGTACTTCCCAAACTGGAGTCTATTTCATTTGGATCAGTGAAAGTTCTGCCAGAAATATTCTGGGTGTGAGTTTAAACTCTCTAAACAAAAATCTAAATGGTTCTCAGATATGTGAGAGCCTGACATGCCATGAGCCCACCAGTTCCTTTGCTCTGGTTTGCACTGGTTTTCTCAAGAAAAGAAATCTGGGCACCTCTTTGTCAACAGGTGTGCCAGGACTGGTTATTTGGGTGATAAATGCTGAGGGTGGATGGCCAAAAAGTTGTGTGGCAATGGTTAAAAGACAAAAGAAATAAAGGAAAGGGCATTGCACATTTTCATGATAGTTTAGTGCCCATACAGACAGTTTTGGCAGCTGAAGACCTTCATGGTCAAGGCAAATGTGGGACAGTAGTTCAAGTTCTTCTTTGGCACATGCTCCCCTAAATAGGAATGTTTTCCTATAAGAGGGGGAAAAATGAGGTCTTTTAAGCAACAGAAGGGAAGTGGGGGTGGATGGCAGATGAGGGTTTTGAAGGAGGAACAGGAGAAAGGGGGGATGGCTGGCATGTGAGAATGGGGCTGTGCAACACGAGGGGAAGTTCAGAGGCAATGGGAAAGGTAAGGAGGGAGCAGAGTTGGATCTGTGAGTGGGACAGGGCTCAGAGAGGCTGTGCAGCACAGGTAGAGGCTGGATTTTACAGCAAAGGTTGGGGACTTGAGTTAGCTCTAGGAGAAGACAGAGTTTGAGAAGGCTCAGAGGGGGTTGGGATGTACAAAGATATAAATCAGATGATTTGGCTGTGCCTGCTTGGAGAGGCTGAGCAGAGGCAGGCAGGGAAGGGGAAGAACTTGGTAAATTAAAAAGGTAAGTTGCTCTGACAGGAGTATAATCAGAGAGAGAGGAGAAAGAGAGCGTGGCAGGCGCTGTGAGAGCACAAGCAAAAGGGCGGAGGTGAGACCCACAGCTGTTGGATTTCTGCTGACATCTGGACACCAAGGAGAAGACAGAAGAAAAACATTGTAGATCAGAGCTGCAACAGCTCTCCCTAAACTCCTCCTGACAGCTCTCTATCTAACTTATCCTTAAAAAGCTCAGGAAAAAAAGAAACTCCACAGCCTCCTCAGGTCGCTTTATCTCCAGATTTACCTGCTTACACAGTCAAAAAGCTCCTCTTTGCCTCTGCATCCATTGCAATTTGTCCAGTTCTTGATGGAGACATGGAGAACGTTCTATTCTCCCTTTCTTTGCCTCGGATTTCTGTATATTTAGGCTGCTGCCTAAATATAGATGGTGTAATATATTGTGTGTGTATAAATATATCTCCCTTCTGTTTACCCAGCTGAAGGCTAATAGTCCTTCCAGTCTTTTATCAGGAATGACACCAGAGACACAGCGAGGGTGAAGGGGAAACAGGACAAGCAGAGGTTCAGGGTGCACTGAGAGCTTTGAGAGCCATCACTGTAGAGGTGGGGCTGAACCAGAGGGGCAAATTAAGGTCATGGAGAGTGTTGGAGCCATCAGAGCTGAGGAGGGAAAAGGAGAAAAGAAGATCAGCAAGGCAGTAAGAACAGCTGGAGAAGCAGGAGAAAACTAGGTTGAAGAGGAAGAGGTACCAACCCAAAAGAAGTATGAAGGCTCACTGCCATCTTTTTGGAGCTGGCACAAGACTCCTAGAGAGGCAGGTCTGAGGCCACTCTGACAGCCCAGAGAAAAAAAGAGTCAGAGAAGGAGCTGAAGAAGAGGGCTGAAGCTGTGAGTGTAATCATAGTGAATCAGGCTTTTGGAACTGAGTAGATGGGGACAAAAGTGTTCACAAAATGCTTATTTAAGATGCATGAAATGTGAGGAGGCCTAAAAAGAAGAGTGTGAGAACCATGGGAGGAATGTGTACAAGTGATAATTGATGTAATGAATGGTGAAGCTGCTGAGAGGAAGGTGGGAATTGATGGGGTCAGGGACAGAAGCCTACAAGGCAGGCAAAAAAAAGAGAGTGCCATGAGGAGGAAATCTCTTCTCCAATTCATGGCATTGGGAAGACACAGGAGATTATAAATTCATGTTGAGGATGCTGAGGTATTCAGTAGCACACAGTGAAGCCTGATGAATTCATGAAGGGGGAAAAAGGGAGGAGAAGAGGGTAAAAGGCAGAGCAAAACTGAGTATTTCCTACCACACTGAGAGAAAGGAAGGAACAGGGAGATTTAAAGAAACAGGGTCCAGAGGATGTTGGTCCCCATCAGCTTTGACACTTTCTCCCACTGTTTGCTGCTCATTCATTTTCCACAGCAATTTGTGCTGGGCACCTGCGCTTCGAATAATGACAATTTCCTTCACAGTTACACTGTTCCCCTCCCTCCTGAGGCTGTCCAGCTGGAAGGAGGGATGTGGGAGCTGGAGTGGCATTTCAGGCAGCCATCCCATGTCAGTAACAGAGCGCCTGCCTTCTCCTCACAGGGGTCACCACGGTGCTTACCATGACCACCATCAACACCCACCTGCGGGAGACTCTGCCCAAGATCCCCTACGTCAAGGCTATCGATGTTTATCTCATGGGCTGCTTTGTCTTCGTGTTCCTGGCCCTCCTGGAATATGCTTTTGTCAACTACATCTTCTTCGGGCGAGGGCCCCGGCAGCAGAAGAAGCAGAGCGAGCGCATCAGCAAGGCCAACAACGAGCGCCACCGCTACGAGGAGAAGAGGGTGAGAGAGCAGGTTTGTCCTCTCCTTTCATTGTGGCAGGGGAATTCAGGCTCTGCACGGGGTGAGCTGGAGCAGCCTTTGTGCTCATCATGAGAGATGAGCTCCATTTCCCCTTGTCTGGTGGTTACGGGGAACTTTTCCTCTGTGGTCATTTTATCATCCTCAAACCATTGTGCATGGGGCGGGGGTAGCCAAAAGTCCTCTGTGGCTTTTGGTGGTCCTGTGTTGGCAGAATCACACTTCCCCCACTCACAAATTTGCTGCAAGCACAGGTGGTTGGTCCTTCAACCCCAGCAGCACTGCACAACCCTCAAATGCAGCACATTCAGAGCTCAAAATGACCAAAATCAGGGGTACTGTCACCAAACCCTGGGGAAGAAAAGAAACTCTCCAACACCATCTTTTCAGTATTAACAAGTCAGATATTACTTTATTCTGGCCAGGATGTGCAATAGAAATCATTCCAGCCCCATGTGGTTCTTTACCAGAAATTTCACGTATTTATATATTAAAAAAAAACCAAAAAAAAACCAAAAAAATTTCTCATTCATTGTTTCTACATTATGCAATTTCTAGTATCCAATCTCCTGATGATTACTGATCCCTTCACCTTCAATGCTAATTTGGTCCTCATTCTTTAGATCTCTTACTAACCTTTTCCCAGACCAGGTATCTGTAACCCTTCTGGGGGTTAATATCCATTAATGCCATTTATCTCCTCTGTATCTTCTGGCTATTCCCAACCTGTAGATGTTAAACTCTCAAAAACTAGGAATATTCTTTTTGCTGATCGAGGCCTCACCCGGTGAAACTTGGTGAACACAGTATTTCAAAGAGAAACCTCAATTTCCCTATCCCTTGGCAAAGGCGAAGCAGCCCATGACTGAAGTTACCTAAAAATTTTTAGAAGTTGTGTGATTTCCAGCAGTGCTGTCACAGAGAAAACTGCTCAGAGTCACCCCTGATGTTTGTACACGTGCCCAGGACACCCCACTACCCGCGTGTCTGTGTTCCCCGCTCCAGGTGGACCCTTACGGTAACATCCTCCTCAGCACTCTGGAGATGAACAACGAGCTGCTGGCCACGGACATGATGAGCAGCGTGGGCGACTCTCGAAACTCTGTCATGTCCTTCGAAGGCTCAGGAATCCAGTTCCGCAAGCCGCTGGCCTCTCGGGATGGCTTCGGCCACCACCCCACCCTGGACCGCCACGTCCCGCTGACCCACCACGCCGCCGCCCGCAACCGCGCCAACTGCCGCCTGCGCCGGCGGTCGTCCAAGCTGAAGCTCAAAATCCCAGACCTGACGGACGTCAGCACCATTGACAAGTGGTCACGGATCATTTTTCCGATCACTTTTGGATTCTTCAACCTTGTTTACTGGTTGTACTATGTAAATTGATGCCTGCGGCCTCCGAGAGAGATAATAGGGACAGACACTCAGACAATGACAACACAGGAGTGTTGCGGTCTTTTGGGTTTGGGTTTTACTCTTTACTATCATTGTCATTTATTCCTATGGTTCATTAGATTTATTCTAAGCTTACTCTTCTCTTTTCAGCACATGTAGAACCACGGAGTGTGGGGTGGGGTGAAGGGAGAGAAAGGTATGGGAGGGGGTTTGGTTTCAGGGAGGGATGTGTTCGTCTTGATTTTGGTTTCCTGCTGAAGGACTTAAACCATTGTAAAAACAAAAACAACCCTAGAAAACACCAAAAAACAAAAAAAAAAAAAAAAAAAAAAAAAAAAAAAGAAAAAAGAAAAGAAAAAAGACAGAAAAAAAGGAAAAAAACACAACAAAAAACCCCAAAAGCAAGAAAAGTATTAAAAAAAAAAAAAGGGGGAGATTTAAAGAAATTGAGTCAAAAACTGGTGGGGGTGATAGGTTATCTTTGGCTGTGCTCACTAATGCTCTATCCTCACTTCCATTTCACTACTGAATTTCATCTTTCACTTTCAGTCTTATTATATTTTTTAATCTTTCTTCTGTCACTGCTCTGAACCTCTTCATATTTATTCTTTCATGGACTCATGAGATGATGGGGTTTCATCCTCACACTACGAGATTTTTTCTTTCCTTTTTCTCTCTCCCTCTCTCTTGCTTATGAGCCTAAAAGAATCTTTTAAACCAACAAATAAAAAAGAATATTTATTTTGGAAGAGCTGGGAAGGGGGGGAGGACGAGGCAATTATTTGGGAGGGAAGGGGCAACGTGGGGTTATGGGAGGGGGGGAGGAGGGAACTTATCAAAACCAAGGCACATTTGGAAGATGCCTTTTTCCACCTTCAGGAGTTTGCAAGCTGTTTTTCCTGCGTGAGTGCGTGCGTGCGTGGAGCATCTGTGTGCGTGTGCGCGTGGGCACGTGTGTCCATGGATGTGTGTGTGTGTGCAAGCATGTTTTCTGGGGAGGGGGCTGGGGAGGGGGGTTTTGTAATACCTTTTGTAGGAAGAGAACACAGATGACGTTTAACTGGCAGTGCATTTTTGGTGGGGGAATGGCGGGGTTTGTTTGCTCGGTGCAGCTTCAGCAGGTTGCAGGTCGGGGTCCCAGCTGCAGAGGCAGAGCTGGGGAGGCAGAATGTGCAAACAGGCGCTTGCTGAGGGGAGAGAGGGATTTGGGGAGCAGCAACAGGGCAGTGCTGCTCACTGCTGATACAGTCCTCAAAGGAGGGGTTGTTTCTAATTATCCCACCCTGCATCTTTCTTACAGAGTTTGGAGAGAAAGCAGTTGCAGGACTGAAAATTTAACTCTTCCCCCCTCTCCCTGTTCCTTATGCCAAACAGTGGATCCCCACTCCAGCCTGTTGAGTGACCATGGCCTGCATCAGGGCGCAGGAAAGGCTGAATGTTGTTTAAATTTGTTCTGTTTCAGGATGAAAACATAGGGAAATGATAATGATCTCCTTTCCTCAGAAGTTCAGGGGCAAATGGAGGGCTGGCAGCCTCTCATCTGTCCTGCTTCCATCAGGCCTTGCTTGATGTCTGTTAAGAGTGTAGAGGAAAGCACCCTGTGCCCTTCCTTGCAGATGATGGAGCTAAGGGTGCAGTGGTTCCATGGAGCATCATCCTGCTGGAAGGTGATGGTCTCCAAAGGCTGGGTAGGGTGAAGGTTGCAATGAAAATGCTGAGCTTGGTGCTCATGGAAGCCCCTCAGCCTCCAGCAGCTTCCATCCACAGGCATTCCGTAGGAAGGTGCAGGAGGGGAATTTGGCCTTGGGCAGCTTTTCCCAAAGGAGCCAGTGACTGTCAGGAAAATCACTGAATTATTGGCCACTTTGGCAATCACCGATGATTGATAATCTCCCTTATAGTACTAATAAAAGCCATGAAAATGTTAAATTCACAAGTGCAAAACTTTAACCCGAGGGTCATTCTGCCATGCCTGGAGTAATGGTGAGAATTTGTTCTCATCCAGTGGAGCTTTTCCTGTCAGACCCACAGACATCCACATCACCCTTTATCCAACCATCTCTTTATTTTTCTGCGAGCATCCTCTTCCCTTTTCCTTGATTCCCATTTGCTTGGGAGAGCTGAGTGAATCTCTGAGCCCAGGGATACTCCTGGTTTTCAGGTGACAGGTGAACCTGATGCACATCTTCCCTTCATGCATTTGTGTCTGTACAGTGCTATGAAAATGTGAATCACTACAGACCTGACCTAGCAACACCGAAGTCGGGGGAAGTTCAACTTGACTTGGCTGGAGCAGGATCAGGCCTCATCAGAGTAATTATTGTTATTTTTATATCAGTGATGTGTCTTATGCAGAATCTGAAGCATAAGAACAGAGCATCCCCCCGTCTGTCTCCCTCTCTCATGTTCATGCATGCACACATTTGGTCCAGGCCTCCCTGGACTCACCAAGGTTTTGGCACAATTGTTAAATCAGACTTAGATTGTCCCCTGCCCCACAGAACAGTCTCCTATTGGTTTTCCCATCCAAGAGCAATGCTGTTGGGAATGGGTTTTCCCAAAATTGCTGCAGTTCATGGTCTACATGGATCTGTATGGGAATAAGGGTCTGGATAGTGGCTGGAGGATCAGGGAGTTCTGTCTACCTGATACACAGGAAATTAAAGCTTGGCCAGTGGTGAAAGTTACACTTTCTGGTGCAATTCTATTCTGTAATATTTTTAAAATGCTTTAAAGGAAGTCATAAAGTTGTGTTTTATGACAGCAGCAGTGCAATGTTGGTAGATATATGCATGCCATGGCTGCAGTTCCCACATGGAGTCTGCCATCAGCAGGGCCAGTTTTCAAGGGGAATCTACCCAGATGACTGATGATTAAATAAAATACCTAAACACTTACCCTTTATAGATGTGATTGCAGTGTAAAGGGTGGTCAGAATGATAAAAATGGGGAGAAAAAGAGGCAGCTGTAAGAGTCCTATTAAGAGTGGAGGGAAAACAAATGGCTGTGTGGTAAGAAATTCTGAAACTGAGGGAGATGACTCAGGAGCTCCAGTGATCTGATAGTTGTAGTAAAAGCCTGACAAATGTGTGGCACGAGTTAGGCACCTGAGAGCTCTCTGAGCTGGTGCCAAGGCTGACAGGGGCAGCAGCATGCAGAGGGTGCAAACCCCAACAATGCTCTTTGCTTCCCAGGTGCTGACCCCGCACAGGGTGGGGCCCTGAGTGAGCAGTGCCCTGCAGGTTCAGCCTCCAGAAACTGCACATCAGGCATGGGGAGGCTGAGTTCAAGATTTGAGGCTTCAATCAGAGATTGAGCCCGGTGGCAATCCAAAAGCTTTCCAGGGAAAAACGCTGCTTAGCAGATTTCTTCCCCTGCTGGCACTGGGAGCCAGGCTCCTTTGCTGTGCCTCAGTTCTCTGTTGGCTGGGCTCTTTCTCACCAGGAATCATCCGAGTTTCTCTCTTTGAATGTTTCTGGCTCGGTATGACCAGGTCAGTGCACAGTCAGCACATCCAGACTCGGGGAGGGCTGGGTCTGACACAGAAATCTTTGCCAAAGAGCACCTGGTCAGATCTTACACTGCCTTACACCTGCTGCTGCTGGGGCTGGAGAGCCACAGAGTGTCCTGGCAGTGGGATGAGTAATAGGAACTGTGTTTTTGTGCACATAGGGGTGAGGGAAGGGTGCTGAAGGCTTTAGAAGAGCCCTCCTCCCAAACTGAGGTGGCACCTCCGTGTCCCACCTCCGCAGCTCTCTGCGGCCACCCCGAAGGAAGGCAGCAAACCCATGTCTTGTTTTGAGGTCCAGCCATCCAGAAAGGAGATGGTGAAGGGAAAACAAGGCATTTTAAGGATGCTCAAAGCTCAGAAGCCATCACAAGCAGGAGTGATGTTACTGGAAAGGTGGAGGGATTTCCATGCTGCATCTCGCGTTCCTGCTGCTGCCCTCCTTTTCTTCATGAAAGGAGAGCAGTGGGGAAAGGGGAGGAAAGATAGTGGGTGCTTTTCCAAAGCAGAGCTGCTTCTGACTTTTGCTGCAGTGGTGCAGAAGGTGATGCTCAGGGCTTGCTTTGTTGGCAGCTTGGGGCAGGATTGCTGCGTACTGGGTCAGGATTTTCATGAGAAAATGAAAAGTTCTCTCTTTCAAGAGACCGTAACTTGAACATGAGGGATGTTCCAGGCTGCCTGAGGGAGCTGGGCTAGGGCAAAATGTTTTGCACCTTTTCCACATGTAAGAGCCTAAAGGAAGGCACGTGGAGGAGGAGGAGGAAGAGCAGAAATAGAAATGAAATCTCTCTCAGGACATACATGGCCAACACAACTCTATTGCTTCATTTTCTGATACTGTATAGTGCTGTCACTCAGGGACCTTTAGTGACTGGGACCTTGGGACTGTAACTCTACCTGTCCCCTTCCTATCCCCCCTTGAGTACTGAGAAATGAAAAGACAGTGACAGAAAGTGCAAAAGAGCCCTGCTAGCAAACCCCTGTTATTCCATGGTTGAAAGTAAAGCTTTGGTCACTGAGGTTGAAGGGAAATGCAAACCTTTATGTTCATGCCTTGGAGCATAAACCAGTGTATATAGGATAAGTTCACAGTGCATGAAACAAACAGGACTGTAGGTTTTAACCAGCATCCAACTTTCTTGCATGCACATCTGATACCACGCCAGCAGCTTATGTCTTGCAAATAAGTAGGGAACCTGCCAAGGCTTGGCACTTCCTCTGTCCAATGGACAGCACATCCACTTCCCAGAAACAGAGCCAGGAAGGGAGCTGATCTGGCCAGTCTGTTTGACCAGATCTGCTCCAGAGGCTCTGGTAGGAGCAGATAAGGGGTGGGGAAGGGAGCTGCTTTTGTTTTCTGTATTGTGGGGAGGAGGAAGGGGTTTAAATCTCTGAGCTGTTTTCAGACAGGAGAGAAGCCTCTGGAGCTGCAGACCAAAGGACAGTGGCTTTAGGGAAGGTGCTCGCTGAAATCCTCATGGAGAGGATGGGATGAGGAAAAGGTGGTGGGAGAGAGCTGTAGGTTCAGAATGAGAGCAAATAGGAGAGAGATTTTGAAAACAGATGTGCAATATAAGAGGTTAGAAGGGACTGGGGACACCCCTGAGTCAGGCAGGCTGGGTAGAGCTGCAGGCAGCACTCCAGGAAGCCCAACAATGGCAGCAGTCCCCGGTGAGCAGAACCCCTGCTCTCTGGGGGACAGAAGGTCAGGGACAGGGAAAAGAGGGAGACTCAGGGTGCCTGGCCATCAGCAGAGCTCGGTCCCTGGGGACAGGGACCATCAGTTGCATCCAGACAAAGCTGCAGGAGCTGGGCTGAGATGTGCAGGGCAGTGACGCTGTCCCGGGCTGGGGCACGGCTGAGCTCCAGCCTGCTGTCCACTCACACACAGCCAGGCAAGAAACGTCCTGCTGGTTACCAAATGCCTTCTTGGAGAGGAGACTGGGCTGGCCAAGCAGGGTGGGATGTCTTTGCTGTACACATGAAAGTCGGGTTGGGGGCATGGGTTGGGTGAGAGATATGAAACCAATGTGTGGAAGCAGGACCTAACGCAGATGGGAGGGAGGGGGGAGGGAGGAGGGAGGTGGGTGGGTGGTGGAAGGGAGGGAGGGGAGCAGAGACTGGGGAAGAGAAGATGTATATAGTGTTGGGTTTTATTTTTCATTTCCTTTTGTTCTTTTTTGGTTTTTTTTTAAGAAACAAAAAAAAAAGTTGTTTGATTTCTAATGTCTTGATGTAAACCAAATAAAAACGGTTCTGTACATTCAGAAGTAAAGAACAGCTGAAAGGTGACAAGTGTCGTAAAGAAGCACTGTCCTTCAGGCTACTATAACCATTTCCCCAGGCTTTTCCCGCAGGATTGGAGGGCAGAGCTGTGCCTGTGGCTCACAGAGGTGCTGGGATGGTGACCTTGGGGCTGGCTCCCTGATCCACCTCCGGGCGCAGGACAGAAGAGCTGGGCACTAGAGGTGGAAGTGATGGTATGTAAATAACTTTTCAGTGTTTGACCCCACCACCCCTGAGGCCAGCGGGAGCAGGCTGGGTGTTAAATCCCAATCTCTTGTGGGGTTTAATGTGGTCTCTCCCAGAGCCAGCCTGCACCGTGCCTCGCTGTAGTTTGAGATGCAGTGAGGAGGAGAGGATGGGATCAGCTGTCCCTTGGAAAAATGAGGTGATTCAGGTGCATAAAGGCAGTGTGAGCCTGAGCTGGCTCTGAGCAGCTTTTGTCAGTGCTGTGGCTTCCTCCCCGTGTCTTAGTCTGAGGTGACAGTGCTGGAGGTGCCCGTGTGCACAGAACATGCACAAAGCAAGGCCTCCATGTGAAAAGATTTCTCTTAAGGCCCTTACAATTCAAAATAAACTTGCCTGTGGGTTCATTACTGTCTGAGAAGGATGAGTATGGAGAGAATGTAAACAGGGACCTTGTGTCAAGCTTGTCTGCCAGAGTGGCCATTGTCCTTGCAGAGACAAATCTTCAGCAGAAGTACAGAAGGGCAGAAGTGCAGATGAGTGGGCTCAGGTGTAGGGCAGTGTTTGAATGTGAGCTGAGGCTCACACGGTTTCCATGTTAGCAGAAATGAGTGAGGATGGTGCTGGTGGGTCTGGAACACCTGGGTAATCCTCTGTTACAATTCTGGGTGAACAGCAGGATGAGAAATTGCCTGTCCTGTGTTCACTGCTTTGGGAAAGCAGAGGTTGGTCTTGCCTTTGTGGGGCAGAAGTGTGTCTTCTCTGCAGTGGGGCCAAGAAATGTCCTGTTGTTTGTGTTACTGCAGCAAGACTAAAGGGAAAAATACAAAGCAAACTGAGAGTTTATGTGGAAAGCAGTCCTAAGGGAATCTCGATCCTCTGAGGAAAGGCCATTCTTCAGCAGAAAGGCTGGAGTGCATGGGTGTGGGCAGCCCCAGAGCCCCCAGTCAGCCCTTTCTGCTGATGGCCAGGCCACCAGCACTGCTGGGGAGCCAAGGGCAGGTGCTTGGCTGACACAAAACAATGGGGAGTTGTGTGAGCACGAGCTGCTGTGCTCCACTGTGCTCTGGAACAAAGTGCAGTCCCTTGCTCCCATCACAGCTCCTGGGGACAATGGACCCAGAGCATCCCAAAGCTGCCCTCCTCAGCCAGGGGCTGTCTGCTCCCATCTCAGATACAGAACCTGCCAGTGCCACGGGCAGAGAGCACTGCCTGAGTGAAACTGAATCTGTGCATGGTAAAGTGAGGAGAGGAGAGGTGATAGACCTGTTGATGATCCAGGGATGCACATTTTATCATTTGCACAGGCTGAGCTTGGCATTTGTGCTGGCAGACTTTTCTCCCAGAAAGGATGGACAGTGTAGCAGTGAGTAATGGTATTTTTTTTTGGAAGGGGATGATAATTTCCCTTCCAGGTTGTGTTTTAAACAGTAGATCAGTGTTGGTTTGCCTTCTGTGAAGCCTAATGCCTCCAGCTCGCCGTGCTCTGGTGCGGGGAAGCAGCAGAGTTGATTGTTGTACCTGCTTCAGTGCTGGGGATGTTTTTGGGGGCCTTGCTGGGCATCTGATGGATGGTGTCCAGCACAAAGGCCACAGCTCTTTCTCAGCCCTCTGCACATGCCTTGAGCAAGGTGTGCTTTGCTGGATGTGCCACCACATAGCTCCTGCTGCCCAGTCCTGGTGCTGCTGGGGCTGGGAGAAGCCAGGCCGGCGAGGAAGGAAACTGTGATTACCTTTGCTGTGATGCTGATGCTTCCTGTGGGCTCAGACAAGGGCAGTGGCCGGGTTTGCAGCATCAGGAAGAGCCTGGCTCAGGTTAGCAGAGCATTTTCTCTCCGTGGTTCATCTCTGGGCTGCAGAGAAAGGAGCTGGCACTGCCCCTGTGCTGACAGATGCTCTGCTCCACGCTGGCACCGAGTTGCTTGTCTTGACTCTGGCCTTAAGGCAGTGCTCTCATTTCCCTGCCGGGGATGGTGCATTTGGTTGGGCTTTTGTGTCTCCCCACCATTCCTGCTGTGCCCAGGGCTTTGGAGCCTGTTCTGGAGCAGCACCGAGCCCTGCCAAGGCAGTGGCCACTCCCAGCAGGACCAGAGGGTCTCGGTGGTGACAGCAGAGGCAAACAGGTGGCTCCTGCTCTTTTGTCACAATGTGACACGTCAGGTGGGAGCCCAGAGAGGAGCTGCACCTCGTGAGAGGCTCTGCTGCCATACCTGCTGATGTTTGACCTCTCTCCTCCAGAGACAGCATCCCACAGAGCCTGAACTTCTGGGGAGTGCTGTGCTGCCTGCCTCAGGGACATCTGGGGGCCCGTGGTGTCTGTTGGGGCAGGAATCTGTCTTTTGCTAGTGCAGCTTTCAGGCTTTTGTTAGAGATCTTGTCAGCCTCGTGCCCTGGACTTTTGAGGCAGAGAGAAGGAAGATAGGTCCCAGAGCCTCTCACAAGCAGAGCCTGGGCACAAATCCCTGAGTTTCAGCCCCTGCCAAGGCAAGGAAGGTTAACAAGGGAATTGGCAACCTTTCCCTCTCCCGTCTCAATTGCACTGAAGCAAGAAAGGGATGGGCAAAGCAGAGATTAAACCCACACAGTCCCAGCCCAGCAAAGCCCCATGTCTCGCTCCAGTCTGAGCACAGGAGCAGACCTGACAACTGTGCATCTCCTTCAAATCCTGCCTGATCTGACAGCTCCACTGGGCTGGAGCCAACCAACAGGCTTGGCAGGCCAAAAGGGAAGATTGGGAGTGAGCAAAGCCCTAGAAAGACTCAGCAGTTGTCACAGAGAGGGATTTCTAATATCTGGAAGGATGAGTAGCTGGGTGCTAGAGGAGAAAATGGGAAAACCACACATAAAGGGGGAGTCACCCAGAAATATCCCATCCTCTGGCGAGTGCGTGACCCTGGTGGCAGGACTGTGGTCGGGTTTGTGAGGTGGGTTGTTTTGGTTTTGGTTTTCTTTTCCTATTGCCTGGCACGTGATAATATTGAGTGTTTGTGTGAAATCACATCCCCTTCCAAAAAAGAACGCGGTTCCTGATAGGCAAACGCCCTTCCACGGTGCGCTCAGCGCAGGGATGGTACCCCAAAAGATAAAAAAGCAAGGCTGGGGCATCCTGCCCAGGAAAATGTGTTCCGTTCACGCCGGTGTTCATCCTCTCCAGCTGCACACACCCATCTCCCTCTCAAAGACGGGGAAGCCGTGGTGTCTTCTCAAAGTGGGGACAATCGAAGTGGCCTGAAATCCAAACAGCTGAACAACAGTGCCAAGAGGACAGCAAGATCAGTGTCAGTGCTCTCAAAGGGACTGCTGTGAACCATCTGAACATGCTCTGAGCGGCTGCGTTGCATCCTGTACAGCGTTATTTAAAAAAAAAAAAAGGAAAAGAAACCAACAAAAAAACTAACCACCCATTTTTACGATTTTTAATTTGCATTTTCTGCATGAAATAAGACCTTGATCCTTGTCTTTTTTCACAAAAGCAGATTCTGCTTAAACTAATGTAAAAGGAAAACAAAAAAGAAAAATAATGTTTCTAGCAAAGTGATTTAGATGTAGAATTTTTTGTAAAAAAAACAAAGAAAACAAAAAAAAAAGGGAAAAAACCAACAAAGAAATAAAATAAAATGACCTAAAGAGCCATCTTTGTCTACTCTAGAGGTGGGAAGGTGTGACTGGTGGGTGGCACTTTCTGCTGTGGCCGTGGGAGTGGTGTTGGAGCCCACGGCAGCCAGGAGGGCTCTGGGAAGGATGCGCTCACCAACTGCTGCCAGGTGCTTTCAAAAACTGTCTCCTCCTTCTTCTTTTAGGCAGAGTGGGTAGGAGTGCAGGGGGAAGGGTGGGGAGGGGCAAGGAGAGTTGCCTTGATTTTCTTTTTGGGGTTTTGTTTGGGGTGTTTCCGTTCCTGTAGTGACAGTTTTTGAAAGGTGACGATCAGCAAAAGTGAAAAAACAACGAACTTGAAAATAGTTTACAATTTTGTACAAACATTATAAATACTAACAGCAAATGTTTTTACAAATGGTCCATACCAGTGCCAAAATAATGTAATGTGTACATTAATATATTCTCTCTCTCTCTTTTTTTTTTCTTTTTTTTTGAAAAAAGGTGTTAAAACACAAAAAAAAATTCTTTTTTTAACAAATGCTGTATGTGGACATAAATGTACTTGAACACTGTTGGTTATTAATTGGTTAGGAATCTTTCTTGGGCTTTTGAGTTTGCGCTTTTTTTTCCCTACCCACAACAAAAGTAACACTCATAAAATAGAGCCTTTGAAGGCGAAACAATCCACTCCTTCTCTGCTGCTTTCAATGTTCCACGTGTTTCCCTTTTCAAGGCTTTAGGACAGGTCTGAACCTTGCCATAGAGAGCACTCAAACTTGTCCTGAATTTTAAACACAGCTGTGTTAATGCCATCTGAAATGTGTGTCAAAGGACTTTGCTCAGACCTCAGCAAAGATTTCTGCATGTCCAAACATTCTGCTGGAGCTGGAATATGCCCAAGCTCCCTGACACTGCCTAGAGCAGAGAGGAAAATCAGAATAAATTCCCAGTCTTATTTTTCTACCATAAGGTGAGTGACTTACCCTGATTCTGGGGAACAAAGATCAGAAATTCATCATTTTTGAAGGGCTCTTCAGTCCTATTTCCAAAAGCAAATGAAATACTCAAGCCCTTGTAGGCTTTGCCATGCTGGACAAAAGTGAATCAGACAGGAGCGTTTTCAGAAATGACTGATGCACTTCTAGCCAGGTATTGGAGGATATTTAATGATCATAGACTGAGGCTTAAGTTCCCAAATTTCTTCTGAAAAGTTTAAGAGGCCGTCCAGAGGTCTTAGGATGTGCAAGTCAGGCTGGCTGTGCAGCCAGGGCAGTGGGGGACTCTGTGGAGCTGAGTGTGACCCATCGAGGGCTGTGGGGACAGGGGGGATGCTGCAGGGGGTGGTGGCAGTAAAAGGAGGGAGCTGGCCTTGAATCCCCACTTCTCTGAGGTGCAAAGTGATGGCACCACCCCAAAGTCCCTCACTGGAGCTGCACTGGGTGTCCATTCCCCAGCCAGGCTGTGCTCTGCAGCTTGGGCTGCTGCACACTCTGTGGCTGCACTGCGAGCAGAGTTAAGGGTTAAAAATACAGGGAAGTGAGTGCAGGGATGCTGGTGGGGTGCTGGTGGGATGCTGGTGGGATGCTGGTGGGATGCTGGTGGATGCTGGTGGGAAATGCTGGTGAGGTGCTGGTGGGATGCTGGTGGGATGCTGGTTGGGGTCTGGTGGGATGCTGGTGGGGTTGCTGGTGGATTGCTGGTGGGATGCTGGTGGGATGGCTGGTGGGGTGCTGGTGGGATGCTGGTGGGATGCTGGTGAGGTGTGATGGGATGCTGGTGGGATGCTGGTGAGGTGCTGATGGATGCTGGTGGGTGCTGGTGAGGTGCTGTGGGATGCTGGTGGTGCTGGTGGGTGCTGATGGGTGCTGGTGGGATGCTGGTGAGGTGCTGTGATGCTGGTGGGTGCTGGTGAGGTTGCTGATGGATGGCTGGTGGGATGCTGGTGAGGTGCTGGTGGGATGCTGTGTGGGTGCTGGTGAGGTGCTGATGGGATGCTGGTGGGGATGCTGGGTGAGGTGCTGGTGGGATGCTGGTGGGATGCTGGTGGGGTGCTGGTGGTGCTGGTGGGATGCTGGTGGGTGCTGGTGGGCTGGTGGGTGCTGTGGGATTGCTGGTGGGATGCTGGTGGGGTGATGGTGGGTGCTGGTGGGATGCTGGTGGGATGCTGGTGGGTGCTGGGAGGTGCTGTGGGTGCTGGTGGGATGCTGGTGGGAGCTGGTGGGATGCTGGTGGGTGCTGGTGGGTGCTTGGTGGATGCTGTGGGATGCTGGTGGGTGCTGGTGGAATGCTGGTGGTGCTGTGGGGTGCTGGTGGGGTGCTGGGGGTGCTATGGGTGCTGGTGGGTGCTGGTGAGTGCTGATGGGATGCTGGTGGATGTGGTGGTCTGGTGCTGGTGGGGTGCTGGTTGGGGTGCTGGTGGGTGCTGGTGGGTGCGATGGGTGCTGGTGGGATCTGGTGGTTGCTGGGGGTGGCTGGTGGGATGCTGGTGGGATGCTGGTGGGTGCTGGTGCTGGTGGATGCTGGTGGGGTGCTGGTGGGATTGCTGGTGGGGTGCTGGTGGGGTGCTGGTGGGTGCTGGTGGGATGCTGGTGGGATGCTGGTGGGTGCTGGTGGGTGCTGGTGGGGTGCTGGTGGTCCTGGTGGGTGCTGGTGGGATGCTGGGTGGTGCTGGTGGGTGCTGGTGGTCTGGTGGATGCTGGTGGGGTGGCTGGTGGGATGCTGTGGGGTGCTGGTGGGATGCTGGTGGGATGCTGGTGGGATGCTGGTGGGATGCTGGTGGGATGCTGGTGGGTGCTGGTGGGTGCTTGCTGCTGATGGGACCATCCTTGCAGCCCTGGAGCAGAGAGGGGCAGTCTGCCCCACCCTCAGGCAGGCAAACAGCAATATTTACACTGCCTGATGGGTTCTAGCTGGCCATTCCAGTGTTGAGAGCTCTTCCAGTGGGCTCCATGTGGCTGTAGGATGAAAAGCCAGGGATTAAAATCATGCTAGGAGCTGCATTCAGTACCCAACATGTGAAATCCTGTCCTTGTTCCCCTCTCCAGCACTGGCTGAAGTCACCACCCACTCAGCAAACCAACCACATGGTATTTGGCAGCTAATGGGGAGGAAGGTTTCTTTTTTTATTGTCCTTAAATATTACTGTTTTTCTGCTGAAGTCCATATATAATATCAAACCATTTTGTTCTTTTCTCCAAACACACCAGTTCAGCTTTTCTCTCTCCTCACCATCCATTAGGACAGTTCTTGTCTCTAAAAGCCCCAAATCCCCCCTGAGCTCAGAGGCTGCAGTTGCAGCCCCCGCAGTTGGAAGGCTCTGGAGCATCACTGCCCTCTCTTCTTGCCTACTCCTTCCCTGGAAAACTTCAGCTTTAACAAATTTGGGATCACTGGGAAGCGCTGACTCCGTGTTTGCTTAAAGGTGGAGTTTTTTGAAACCCAACATGGAGTTGGACAGCTGGTCCTCAGTCTCAGATATCCAAACTCTTGAGGGTCTCATCCCCCCCAAAATCATAGATTAAAGCTAAACAGACTTTGCTCCCCAACAGAAACAGCAAAAGGCAATTATTGATTATCATTAATGGTGCTAGGAAACTTATTGAATATTCCAACAGTGATAGAGCTCCACATTTTCACAAGTCCTTAAGGGATTAAAGCATCCAAGTTCCTCTGACTTTTCAATGGTTTGGGCATTTCAGTTGCCCAATAATAATAATAATGATAATGATGATGATGAATGATGAATGATGATGATGATGATGATGAATGATGATAATAATAATAATAATAATAATAATAATAATATAATAATAATAATAATATAATAATAATAATAATAATAATAATATATATCCAAGTGACATGTAAAGTTTGTAAAAACATTAAACATATTCAGATTGGTTTATCCTGGGAATTCTGTTGAGGCTGGAGAGAAGAAATCCTCAAGATGACTTTGCATAACAGCATGGAAGAATCTCAGTACAAACTCCCCTAACTCTGTTTGTAGGAAATGCCACTGCAGATAAACCTCTAAAAATTCAGAAGGTAGCAACAAGGCAGAGTTTAGTGCATTGCTCTGCCAATGATCATGCATTAAAACCAATATAAAGCCTCTTCAATATGGGAGAGAGTAAAGATTCTAAAAAGAAAGAAACAGTACTTTTTTAAATTTCAAACCGATATCTTTAATGCATGTGAAATCTTCCATGTCTAAAAGATTTCATTTTTTGTTGCTATGTCTTCAGAGCATTTTGTCTTCAAAAATAAATTATGTTTTTATCTGGATCAACACAATTTCCATTGCATAATTTCAGGCAGACAAAGGCATAAGTAGGGATAATTCAGAAAAAGAAAAATTCAGAGCAAAATTGATACAAAAACTTAAATGAAATAAACCCTGTTATTTTATGCAGCTAAAGAGCATTCTGTTTGAATCACCACAACTTGACTTTTTTTTTTTTTTTTTACAGTTTTTTTGACAAAATGCAGATTTTTGAAGGAAAAATACCAACTACAAACATAATCCAGCCAGTTGTGTTGTGAAGTGTCATCCAGCAGCCTCTGTGCTGCAGAATCCCTGTAAATCACTGTCTGGAGAGCAGAAGTCTCCAACTCCACCCAGCTGCAGCACCAGCGCTGGCTTTGGGGGATTCTGGGCATTCTGTGGGGCTGTTTGGATGCTATAGCTTTCCAGCTTTCTCCCAGACAATAAACTTCTCCAAAGGAGGCTGATGCTGCAGCAGCTGCCTCTGTCGGGCACTGTGTCAACAGCTTAAATATTAACAGTTCCATGTGCTCCCAGCAGCCCGTGGGAAATGCAGCATCAGCTGCAGGATTTCACCTCCAATCCCACTCGTGGGTTTTCCCCCCAGACAGAGCTGTGCAGTCATGAACAGCCTGGAGAGAGCCCACATTGCCTTCCAGCAGCCAGCTCTGAAATGCTGTTTCTCACAGCAGCAGGATGTGAGGGAAGGCAGGGCTTTTCCTCAGCTCCAGGGTCTGCTGGGGCAGGCGGCTCCCAACACCTCAACATCCCGGGGTGTGTGCTGGAGGGAGGAAGGCTCCTTCTGCATCAAACTGGAGACCCATCACCTCTAAAACAGGGGTTACTTGGACAAAAAACCCAAAATGCTTCTGCTTCATACAAAGTTTCTGTGCTATGGGGCTAACAAGCCAGCATCTGCACCAGCCTGGGTAAATGGGGTTGTTCAAATCTTGACACCACACTGAGCACAGTGAAGGAGTCTGGCCTTGCAACAATGAAGGCTCAAATTATAATAGCAAGATCTGTAGCTGGAAAAACAGTCTTCAGAGAGCACTGGTTAAAAATGTGATTTATGTCAGCAGTTTTGTATGATCATCTCAGTTTTAGGATCAAAACTTCACCTCTGTAGCCTGTATGTGAAATACCACTCTCATTTGTGTTGTGTATTTACAGGATTTACAAGAGCTGCCTAAAGCTCATTGTACCATGTCAAGGAAGGGTCTGACTTCAGCCAGGATCCTCCACTGCATGGAAAAAACATCCACCCATCCCTTTGCCCTGTCCTTGCACTTGTGGGACAACAGAAGGGCTCATGTTCAGCACTCTGAGATGGGAAGTGTCAGGTGAACACCAAGAACAATTCCAAAGTGCAAGTTGCTGAAATGAGAAGCAGTATCAGAAGGAAAGGAGCACACAAGAGTGTTCTTCATCCACCAGGTTGGAAATATGCACTGCTCAAGCCCTGAGGGAAGAGCTCTGTGCGTGCACAAAATGCAGCATTTGGTGGTGCCATCAGAGCCCCGAGCGGCACCGCTTGGAAAGGACCCAGGTGCCAATCCCGATCCCACGGGGCACATCTCTCCTTACCCACCCACAGCCTGACACTGTGCCTGCTCTCATTTGGGGCCTTTGTGGGCAAGGATGAGTACATTTGCAGCTGGATCCCTCTCCCTGGTGCCATGGGAGGCAGACACACCCTCCCAGGGGCATCACAGCGGGAGCTGCTGCTGGGCTGGGGTGGATTGTGAGTGTAAAGGTGTGATTGTGAGTGTAAAGGTGTGATTGTGAGCGTAAAGGTGTGTGATTGTGAGAGTAAAGGTGTGATTGTGGGTGTAAAGGTGTGTGGTTGTGAGTGTAAAGGTGTAATTCTGAGAGTAAAGGTGTGTGATTGTGAGTGTAAAGGTGTAATTCTGAGTTTAGAGGTGTAATTCTGAGTACAAAGGTGTGATTCTGAGTGTAAAAGTGTGTGATTCTGAGTTTAAAGCTCAATTATTCTGAGTTTAAAGGTGTGTGATCCTCAGCTGAAAGGTGTAATTCTGAGTTGAAAGGTGTGATTCTGAGTACAAAGGTGTGATTTTGCGTTTAAAGGTGTGTGATTCTGAGTGTAAAGGTGTGTGATTCTGAGTATAAAGGTCAGTAATTCTGAGTTTAAAGGTGAAATTCTAAGTTTAGAGGTGCTGAAGGTGGAGCTGCTCCTGGGCTTGACCAAATTCTGAGTTTAAAGGTGCGTAATTCTGAGTTTGAAGGTGTGTAATTCTGAATTTAAAGGTATAATTCTCAGTTTAAAGGTCAGTTATTCTGAGTTCAAAGGTCTAATTCTGAGTTTAAAGGTATAATTCTCAGTTTAAAGGTCATTATTCTGAGTTCAAAGGTCTAATTCTGAGTTTAAAGGTATAATTCTCAGTTTAAAGGTACAATTCTGAGTTTAAAGGTACAATTCTGAGTTTAAAGGTCAGTTATTCTGAGTTTAAAGGTATTCTGAGTTTAAAGGTATAATTCTGAGTGTAAAGGTCAGTAATTCTGAGTTTAAAGGTAGTTGTGAGTTTGCAGGCGGTGCTGCAGGTGGAGCTGCTGTCAGGAGGGGCAGGAGGTCAGCACGTGCTGGGCAAGCTCCTGCTGGGGCAGGAACTGCTGTGCCATTTCAGCTCTGCACCTGGGCACCAGCTTTGGCTGGCAAACACATCCCTCACCTGCTGTGCACCTGCTGGCACCGTGCTTCTTCTGCTGAACACTGGAGAATGCACAAATGCTATTATTGTTTCATATTTTTATTCCTAGTCGCTGTTTCTTTTCCCAAGGAAAATTATTTTTTCTTTTTTTTTTTATTCGAAACTTTGAGCAAATCATTCTGCCATTTTGATGTCAGATGGGTGAAAATGAGCCAACTTTAAATCAGAGTTGCCAACTGGTTTAATTTAATTTGGTGAATTTAATCATGGAGCCTAGTTCTAAGTCCTTCTCAAAAAAAAAAAAAAACCAAACCAAAAAACAAAAAAACAACACAACATGTTCTTAGATTCATGGGAATATATCCAGGGCTGTGTTTGCATTTAAAAATAAAATGTAAGTTTCTGTCATGGAGACAAACTCTCATAAATGCGACTGCTGGAGCCTGCTGCCAGAAGATAAATTAAAGGAATCTGTCATTAAATGATTATTACTGAGGTAATAGGTTTCAAGTCAAAAACAAGATTTTGGAGAAGCAGAAAAGCAAATAACTCATGATTATTGAATATTTGTGTCTAGCAGTGTTTCTGTACCCAGTCCAAAACCTCCTGAGGTCCCTTTCCCTGCCATAGAAATATCAATATAAATATATGTGTCCACCCCCAAATCCCCACAGGGAATATAACTTTCTCCTCTTGGATTCTCCCACCACAGTGTTTCTGACCAGCTTTGCTGGACAAAGAAAAAAGTGTAATTAATGCAGTAAAAGCAAGGGTGGCACAGAAGTGCAGGACTGCTCGTTTTTACGTTTTTGTTGGATTAAGTTTCCACCTGGCTTCATGTTCCAAAACAGCGATGGTGATTCACACTCCTGGAGCACGTGAATGCCCCAGGACGTGCATGAGCAGAGCAAGGGTGACCACCCAAGGATGGCATAAATGGGAAAAAGGAATGTGAGCTCAGATCCCCTGGTGCAGATCCTGTTCCACTGGAGCATGGCAGAATCAGAGCGTTTGTGGGCTTGGTGGGGAATGTAGCAGGATTCCTGCTCAGGGTTCAGAAAGAGCAGGTAGGATTGTCATCCCAATGAGACAACTATTATTCACTGATTATTTATTGTCCAGATGGAGAAGTGGCAAGCACTGGAATCCTCAGAGGCAGGAGAAGGTGTCTGCTGTGCAAATGAGGGAGAAACCCCCATAACCCATTCTGACAATGTGAGTGCTGCACTGGACGAGGCTGCCCTGAACCTTAGGTCACCCTAACTGTTTGAGAAGATGTCCACAGGCAGGGGTCAGGAAGGATAATGGATTTAAACTTTAAACTTTCAGAAATTCTTCCATGTGAGGATGCTGAAACCCTGGCACAGGGTGCCCAGAGAAGCTGTGGCTGCCCCTGGATCCCTGGCAGTGTCCAAGGCCAGGCTGGACAGGGTTTGGAGCAACCTGGGATGGTGGAAGGTTTCCCTTCCATGGCAGGACAGTGAAACAAGATAAGCTTTAGGGTCTCTCCCAACTCAAACCATTCGGGGATCCTGTGATCAAACAGAAGAGGATGTCTCACCATCCCCTCAGCACCCTACATATCTGCACACATATTGCCCTCCTTACCACTACTCAAAATTCCCAGACAAAGTCGTGTTGGGGTGCTGGGATAGTGAAAAGCATCTTCAGACAGGTGAGTGGGCAGCATCTTACAGAAGAGGATCCTTCCCCTGAAAAGAAAAGGGATCAGGAAAATTAAATCAGCACTTCATCCTCATTCCTTATGGCAGGAAGGGGACTGATGTGTAGACAGGCAAAAGGAAGATGAAATTCTCACCACTGAGGGAGTCTTTTGCAATTTCCTCTCCAACCTGTGCCTGGTACCTTTTCTTAAAGAAGGTCATTCACAAGAAAATCCCCTTCCATATGCAGCTCCCCGCGGAGCTAACTAGATGTTCTTGTAGGCTTATAAATCATAGAGGCAGCTGTTCCCATCAGCATTTTCCTTCTCCCTTGAAGCACTAACAGCCCCAGCAGCTGCTGAGTCTGAAGGTAATTTCACAAATTAACCTGAGAGCAGCCCACAGTCCCAGGACAGCAACCCCACCTGCTCCATGCATCTTCCTGGGAGGGACAAGGCTTGCAGAATCAGCACTTCTGGGAGCTTTCCAGGAGGATGGGGAAGGCTTGGGAGGGGGAAACCTCGGCTGGCTGAGTGTTTCAGCCAGAAGGCAAAGAGAGAAGACAAGGATGCGTTGTAAAAAGGTAAAATACAGAGCAGAAATAAGAATGAGAGGGGAAAAAGGCTGCTAAGAGCATGGGTGGAATGAAGGACATGCACAGTTATCAGCTAAACTTAGAAAATAAAGAAATAGGAGTGAGACTGGAGCAGGAAGAATTTGTTACCAATGGCAGCCAACCAGAACACAGGAGCCAGAGGCCCTGGTAGGTTGAACACCTTTGTTTTGTTTAATATTCTGTCAGTTTTTTCAGTACAACAGTGGACTCACACCCCATGGAAATTTGCCTTCACCCTTTTGTGTCCCCGGGGTGTGAAAGCTTCTGGTGAAGTCATCCCCACTCTCCCCGTTCAGCTGCAGGGGCTGAGCCGTGAGCTCATTGCTGTGCTCCTCAGGGGAGGTGAATGTGCTCTGTGCTCCCCACAACTTCAGAGTTCAGGTTTGCACGGGGCAGTGCTGAAACTGGTGAGCTCTGTCACCCTCTTGCTCAGGAGTGGTGGAAAATGGGACTTGGTGAAATGCCCTGCACAGCTCCTGCAGGGCCTGGAGAGGCAGGGAAAGGAATTTCCTAATGGAGATGAATGAATGGTGAGCTCCAGGAATGGATTTGGGTTTCTGTCCCTAGAAATCCATCGACTACATTGGGGTTTCTATTCCACTTTCAGCCTGATTAATTACATGATTTATTGCTGAATAAATACAGAACAAGCAGAAAGGAAGGTGGCTGAAACAGGAGCAAGCAGAGTGGGCTCTGATGGCCAAAGGATGTCTGATTTCCTCACCCCAGCTGTGCCATGGGGACTCCTGTCCCACTTCCTTCCCTATCAGCAGCTGGGGATCAATATTGCCAAGTGTCTGGGTTGTTCCTCAGCTGTTTGTGGGTAAAATCTCTTGCTGGGCACTTTGGCAGAGAGGCTTGAGGAGCTGTCCCCTGGGAGAGGTGACACTGTGGTGTGTGTGGTGAAACTCTGCATGGGCAGGGCTGACCTGGCTCCAGCTGGGCTGAGAGGGAGAAATCTGAGCACGAAATGGGGCCTTTTCCTGAGCACCTTTGTCCCCCAGGGCACGGGGCAGGGAGAAGGGGAGAGCTGTGCAGGTGCTTTCCTTTCCTCCTCCATCGGCAAATCCCTTTGGGCAGGATCTTTTCTATCTCATGATGTTCCTGCAGGTGAGGAACTGCCCTGAACGCAGCCAAAAAGGCCCTAAAGGCAGCCAGTGGAATAGCAGAGGGGGTGTTGAGCCTGTCTGCCTCCCCCATGTCCCAGTCCTTTGCTGGGCACGGGGTCAAACCCACTCCCTGCTGGAGAACATCCCCCTGCTCTGGGGATGCAGCCCCCACCTCCTGTGACCGTTCTGTCGCTCATGTAAACTGGGAAATCTTCAAAAGGGGAAGGGTAGAGCAGCCTGGCGTGCCCTGCCCACCCCACAGATGTGGGACCTGCTGTTTCCAACCCTTTTGGGCAGAGGAGGGAGCAGTGTGACAAGCTGCAGTGCTATGTCAGGATAGGGATTTTTCCTCCTGCCCCAGTTCTGTGAGATTCCTTAGTTTCTTCATTTCTTTTCTTCCTATGGGTCTATAAAAAGAATTAAGCCTTCCATATGAAATATCTGATTCAGTGTAAAGCCATACACTCCTCATCTCCCACCCTTCTGCGAGAATTGCTTCTCCACTTTGCCTAACAAAAAATAGTGTGTTTGCGTGAGCACAGCCCCACTTCGGGGAGGAAATGAAAGTTCAGCACTGCCCACAGTTTGGGGCTTTGATATCCCTGAACACATTGTCCTAAACAAAACGAGTTCCAGCTCTCCCACATCCACAAGGGGCTGTGTTTGAGGTGTTTGGCTGTGCCAGACCCGTTCCCGAGGGTGGCAGGGCAGTGGCAGAGCTGAGGTGACATTGGTGACATCCCCATCCTCCTGAGGAGCAAGGACAGCACCCTGCCTCTCCCTGCTGCAGCACCACACAGGGATGTGTGCTAGGGGGGAGCACAGCCCTCACATCCGCTCGTTCTTTTGTTTCCAAGAATTGCTCTTTGCTAGGGAACACTTTGATTAAAGGAATTAATTTGCAAAGCAACAATAAGCAAAGAAAATCCTTGTGTGAGCTCTCTGCAATGCACACAGCACCTCGCTGCTCCTAAGCTCTGAAGACCAACTTGACATTTCCTTCCAGCTCCTGTGCAGATGCAAGAGGGACAATGGGCACAGAGAGGTCATCAAACCCTCAATCCCCTGGGAATTCAACGAGCTGCTCCTCCTGTGCAGGGTCATGGTAGCCCAAAGCAGTGTTTTGTCAGGAAGCAGTGGGATCCCAGGCATTCTGCCCCTCAGGCTCCACTTCAGGAGCAGTTTCCTGTCACATCAGACTCGCACCTCCTGCCTGCTTCTCTGCTGTTTCACTCAATAAAGGTGTTCCAGGGCTCTGGACTGGTCTCACACAGCTTTCACAGTTCTTTTTCATCCCAGCTTGCACAGTCAGAACCTTCAGAAAGAGCTGCCAGGCTCACAGTTAGAGATTCACATCTTGATCCTGCTCTTGCATGTGCTGTCCCCTGACATCTCGCTGGCCAGGGAAGCTGTGGATGCCCCATCCCTGGGAGTGTTCAAAGCCAGCTTGGACAGGGCTCTGAGCAAGCTGGGATAGTGGAACATGTCCACTGGGGAAGAGTGGACTGACCATACTGAATACTGGAAAGAGAAGCCCCTTTTGGGGACAGCTGTGGAGAAGCTGCTGCTTGAGAATCTTCTCCCTTGGTGTTTGTAGCTCCACATATCTTGATCTGGAGCTCAGACCCCAGGAAATTTGGTTTTGTGGCTTGGTTTGGGTCTGTTGTGCTAAAGGCTGAGGCTCTGCAGCATGTCCTGCTTTTCACGGAGGATGGAAAGCTCTTCTTGGGTCTGTGTTCTTCCTGTCTCATTTAATTTGGACCTAATTAATTTTCACAGTGAGAGGATGGGAGGCAGAATTGCAACAGAAGAAATTCCATTAGATAAAAGGAAAAAATTTCCATAGTGAAGGCATTTAGCCATCAAATCACAGGCCCAGGTAGGCAGTGGGGTCTCTCTAATTGGAGATCCTCATTATTTAACAAAACAGCCTTGAAGACCAAGGTTAACTTCAAAAGTGGTCAGAGCTTCAGTGTTGGGGATGCCCCTGGCACCACAGGACCCCCAAGGACACGGTCCAGACCAGGGGAAAGAGCTCAGATGTGCAGAGATGACTCTGGAAGAGGATTCAGTGAAGCAAACTGATTTGGGTGGAGCAGAGTAAAAATAAAGCACTGCCTTTGTCAGGGGAGCTGTGTCCAGAGGCCAAGAATTAAACCAGAAACACACTTGGGCATTGGGATGGGGAGTTATTTAATGAGGTGGAATTAGCTGTGGGGTTTGTCACTTCAGCTTTCTGTGTTTGGACTGATTACAATTAAAATGCAAAGTTCTAACTGCTTAAGTGCTCCGTGCTAATTGGGGGATCAGTGGGCTGTCTTTTCCCTTTCTCTTCCAATTTCTTTTATGGCTTTGTTTCCAGTGAAGAAGGTGTGGCAATCCCAGGGGTTTGGAATGAGGGAGAGAGGTGGGAAACGCCAAACAAAACCTGTGTGGGCAATTCCTCCAGAGCTGGAAAGGGAGGGAGGCAGGGGTGGGGATAGGGAACAAACCTTTCCAAAGGGGTTTGATAATCCTGCTTTCCTCTCCCCCGGTTGCTTTTGGTCCAACAGCTGTGGGATTTAATGGAATGAGATGGTTGGTCCAGAGTTTGCTGTTTTTTTCAGGTTGTTTGTGTGTGGTGGAAAAGCTGCTCCTCAGAGTGGCTCTTTTCTTCTCCAGTGGGTGCTTTTCCAGGGGCAGGCCTGGTTTTTGGAGAATGCTGCAGGATTATCACAGCAGCCTTCTCCACACCCCCACCCCAGCAGCTGGTTTGCAGTGCTGGAGGATATGTGGGCAGCAATTTGGGTGTCCCCCATCAGCAAATGCTCCTTGTGCCTGGGAGGGGGAAATCCTGGTTGGATTTCCTGAGTGAACAGTGAAAGGCAGCAATCCCAGGCCTCCAACACACAAAATATCAGAGTGGAGATCCCTTCATGCACAAAGAGTGTCTGGGGAGGAGTTTTGAGTATGGTCACTGCAGCTGGTGGGGTCAGTCTGCAATTCCAGCCGGGATGTCCCTGCTCTGCCTTGGGCCACGCTTCAGCCCCTGGTGGGGAACAGCTCTGAGGTGGGGCCAGGGACAGGGGCACCACAAAAAGAACAGCATCGACTGCCACGGTGAGCAAATATTGCTGTTCCCACCCAAAATCAACACTGTCAGCTCTGTTTCACAGAGAGCTGAGAGCAGCACTGAGGGGCACTAATGGGAGCAGTTGGGGACACATGGGCAGTGATAGGCACAACAAAGGGACAGTGATGGGCAGTGATGGGCACCAATGGGCAGCTGGGCAGAATCACTCCCATGTGCTGTGATCATGTTGTGAACAGCACAGTGCTCCCTGTGCCCATCCCAGGCTGCTGGCAGGGTGAGCTGTCACCCCTTTCTCTCTGATGGAGGGAGCAGAGCTCAAACCCTCCCAGGTGATGCCAGCGGGGTGCAGAGCCAGCACAAAGCTGGGTTATCGTGTCAGAGGGGTTTGCAGAGGGCGGGGAGGGCCAGCCCAGTGAGAACCAGGGGTCACAGGAGGGCAAATGGGCCTGGACAGCCCCTCCTGAGGGGAGAGCTCCAGCAATTGCTGACAAACTCCATGGCAGGAGCTGGAGGAGGGCTGCGTTCCCATCTCCTTTCCAGGAGGCACCTGCAGCACTCAAATTGAATAAAATCTCAGGCTCTGCATGCTGAATCCCCTTCCAGGAGAGGATGCCAAGGTGCTGCAGGGCTGGGGTGGATGGCAGGCAAGTATCCACCTCCATCTGGGGATGGCTCTGGAAGGGCTGAGAGGAGATGAACCCCTGCTCAGACACAGAGGAGAGCGAGGCAAGGGTGAGCTGGCTCCACCATGGCAGGGCCTGCAGAGCCTCTGTCTCTCATGATCCTTCTCATGCCTGGCCAAGCACGTCAGCAGAGCAGCCCCATCCCCGGGGCAGGGCAGGAGGGGTCCCAGGGGCGCTGCACCCCGTGATGCTGCTCCTGCTCTCGCTCCAATGGTCTCCAGAGATGGGCAGCTGTGTGTGAAATGCACTCAACTTCGTGGTTTTTCATGAATTCAGATTGACTTACCATCAGAAAGAGGGAAGGGAGAAAGGAAAATATCTTCTGATCCTACTGGGGGGAATGTGGAGTTGAGGAGGGAGAGGAAAGGGGGGCAGCTGAGGAAGGCTGTGGGTATTGGAGCAGGGGTCCTGTGGGGGCACTGCCTGGTTTTGGGATGGTTTTTGGTATGGTTTTGAGATGCTTTATCCTCACCATGGCCTGTGCTTCTCCCTGATCCCCCACAGAGCTTCCCTCACTCGTGGGATACAGGAGCTCATCCCCCCAGATCCCAGGCCAGGAGGGAGCTGTGGCGGGGGTGGTTCTGTGCCTGAGGCTCCCTGGGTGAGCACCAGGACCATGAACAGGGCCAGGTCCAGCTGTGTCCATCCATCCCTATTCCCCCTCCTCGGCCACATTCTGTCTGTCAGCACAGCCTGACCTGCCCTTGGGTGATGGGGACAGGGCTGGGTGTCCCTGTGCCCCACACCAAACCCATCTGTGAGCTGGGGACAGGGCTGGGTGTCCCTGTGCCCTACACCAAACCCAGCCTCATCCTCTCCCCTCGCAGCTGCTGCTCAGCAATCCCAGCTCAGGCTTGGGGCAGGCTGGCTGAGGCCAGAGGTTTCTGTTGCCACAGGGGCTTCCCAAAAAGCTGGGAATTTGGGCAGAGTTTGAGATCCAAGTCCGTGAAGCAGGTTGCTCTCACTGAGAAGCCCACAAGCCATCTCCTGTGCTTCAGAGGGGTGACCTGAGCTGCAGGGTTGGCTGGGGGTCCCCAGGCCCTCCTGGGCACAGCTCCCCAGGCAAACAGGGGTGTAGGAATTGTGAGCAGCAATTCCCACTGGGGTGGGTGTCCCAGCTGGAGACACCCTGCACCAGCTCCCTTTGGGGGTGCAGATGTGTTCAAGGAGCTGCTGCCAAAAAATCAGTGGGAAGAGCTGGAGCCAGAACCCGCATTCAGTGTGGTGAGGGGGAGAGATTACGATACACACAGCTCTCGTTTTCCTACAGTCTGCAGAGCAGGAGGAGATATTTAATGGAAATGTGCTTGGACTGGCAGGGAAGGGGTTTTTTTTCCCAACATCTCAATTCAAAGTGCTGTAAAACGAGGTGCTGCTGAGGCAAATGCTAAACTAAAGGGCAGGAGGGCTCCCAACCTGTCTTCCTGAAGGAAAACCCAGAGGCAGAGAGAAGCAAACCATCCTTGCTGAAGAGCCCTTGGTTTTTCTTTTTTTTCTCCCTTTGAACACTCAAATGGAAGCATTAGCAGGTCACCTGCTTGAAAACAGCCATGGGTGGCAAAGGGACTTCTCAGAAGTGGAGAGTGGGTGCCCAACCCAGTGGTAGGATCAGCCCAGGTTCTGTGGGAACGCGGTATGTGTGATGTGGGAAGGCAGGAGGGCAGGGATGGGGTGTGGAGGACACACTGGCATCACTCTCATGGTCACAGCAATGTCCAGCAGGGGTGTTCTCCTGGATGTGCCAAAGCTCTGGGGCACCAAGCACCTGAATGTGCTCGTAAGGGAAACCTCGTGTGCCAGCTCCTGAAGGGTGGCCTGGAAAGATCCCAGCTTGCACAAAGGCAGAGAAAATGGCATTCAGAGATGGCACTTTTTGCAGAGCAGGAAGGGCCATTTATGGCTGTTTCCCTAAGTGAGGGAGGAGAAGAGAGAGGGAACAGCTTGCCCCAAAAGGGGTGAACTGGAACTCAGAGACTCAGACTGAGACTGTCTGCTGACCACAGCAGGCTGATGAGACTTCTTGTTTGGGCTGCTCCTCACCCCAAAAGTAATTGGGGCAGAAAGATGGAACTGGGCCCTTGTATCTCAGGCCATCAGTGAAACCCTCAGCTTGAGCCACGGGGCTGTGTTTGGAGAGAATTCGGGAGCATCCCCAGGAGCCAAACAGTGCCCCTGCCTTGAGCCTTGGACCCTGTCACTGCTGGCACAGGGATCTCCTGCAGCCAGAGGGACGAGAGCTGCTCAAAGCCAAAGCTGAGCTCTTGTTCTCCCGACAAAGGCGTTCCAGTGGAGCAGCGATCCGAGCACAGCCCATAATAGCTGCGCTATTTCCATCCCTCCGTGTCTCCCTCGCCGCGGAGCAGCGCCGACGTCAAAGGCAGCAGAGCCAGGACAGACCTGGGAAGGGCTCTGGGAGCTGGCAGAGAGGATGGGAAGGGCTCTGTAAGCTGGCAGAGAGGATGGGAAGGGCTCTGGGAGCTGGCAGAGAGGATGGGAAGGGCTCTGGAAGGTGGCAGGGAGGATGGGAAGGGCTCTGGAAGGTGGCAGAGAGGATGGCAAGGGCTCTGGAAGCTGGCAGGGAGGATGGGAAGGGCTCTGGGAGCTGCCAGGGAGGATGGGAAGGGCTCTGGAAGGTGGCAGGGAGGATGGGAAGGGCTCTGGAAAGCTGGCAGGGAGGATGGGAAGGGCTCTGTAAGCTGGCAGGGAGGATGGGAAGGGCTCTGGAAGGTGGCAGGGAGGATGGGAAGGGCTCTGGAAGGTGGCAGGGAGGATGGGAAGGGCTCTGGAAGGTGGCAGGGAGGATGGAAGGGCTCTGGAAGCTGGCAGGGAGGATGGGAAGGGCTCTGGAAGGTGGCAGGGAGGATGGGAAGGGCTCTGGAAGGTGGCAGGGAGGATGGGAAGGGCTCTGGAAGTGGCAGAGAGGATGGGAAGGGCTCTGAAGCTGGCAGGAGGATGGGAAGGGCTCTGAAGCTGGCAGGAGGATGGGAAGGGCTCTGGAAGCTGCCAGGGAGGATGGGAAGGGCTCTGGAGCTGGCAGGGAGGATGGGAAGGGCTCTGGGAGCTGGCAGAGAGGATGGAAGGGCTCTGGAAGCTGGCAGGGAGGATGGGAAGGGCTCTGGGAGCTGGCAGGGAGGATGGGAAGGGCTCTGGAAGCTGCCAGGGAGGATGGGAAGGGCTCTGGAAGGTGGCAGGGAGGATGGGAAGGGCTCTGGAAGTGCAGGGAGGATGGGAAGGGCTCTGGAAGTGCAGGGAGGATGGGAAGGGCTCTGGAAGCTGGCAGGGAGGATGGGAAGGGCTCTGGAAGGTGGCAGGGAGGATGGGAAGGGCTCTGGAAGGTGGCAGGGAGGATGGGAAGGGCTCTGGAAGGTGGCAGGGAGGATGGGAAGGGCTCTGGAAGGTGGCAGGGAGGATGGGAAGGGCTCTGGAAGTGGCAGGGAGGATGGGAAGGGCTCTGGAAGGTGGCAGGGAGGATGGGAAGGGCTCTGGAAGCTGGCAGGGAGGATGGGAAGGGCTCTGGAAAGTGGCAGAGAGGATGGGAAGGGCTCTGGAAGCTGGCAGGGAGGATGGGAAGGGCTCTGGAAGGTGGCAGGGAGGATGGGAAGGGCTCTGGAAGGTGGCAGGGAGGATGGGAAGGGCTCTGGAAGGCTGGCAGGGAGGATGGGAAGGGCTCTGGAAGGTGGCAGGGAGGATGGGAAGGGCTCTGGGAGCTGGCAGAGAGGATGGGAAGGGCTCTGGAAGGTGGCAGAGAGGATGGGAAGGGCTCTGGAAAGTGGCAGAGAGGATGGGAAGGGCTCTGGAAAGGTGGCAGAGAGGATGGGAAGGGCTCTGGAAGCTGCCAGGGAGGATGGGAAGGGCTCTGGAAGGTGGCAGGAGGATGGGAAGGGCTCTGGGAGTGGAAGGGAGGATGGGAAGGGCTCTGGAAGGTGGCAAGAGGATGGGAAGGCTCTGGGTGCCAGGTGAGGAGTGGAAGGGCATCTGGAAGGGGCAAGAAGATGGGTGCTCGGGGGAAGATCCTTGCATGTTTCATCAGCCCCAGCCTCCCCAGCCGAGCAGAATCTGCGGGCAGGACGTTCCCCCTGCAAGAACAAATCTCCAGCCCACACAGCCTCGATAAATAAATCAATAAGGCTCCATGCTCCGCTCCCAGATGCTTCTGCGGAAATCCAGAATAAGTTCAGTGGATGAATTCCAAATGGACCACTGTCAGGGAGAGACGGATTTAGCCTGAATGGCAGAGCAGGGAAATGAGATGCTTCTGCTCGCTGCATTGAAGCATAAACACAATTTCCCTGGTGGAGTTTTCGAGTGATCCTCTGGAATGGAACAAAAGGGAGCTGGGGCTCCTCAGCATTGTTCTACTCTTGAGCTGCCTTTTTCTTGTTGTCCCAGCAGCAGCATCTCATGATGCATCCCAATCCTTGGGATTGCTGGAGCCCAGCGTGTCCCAGGTGGGCTCTGACATCAGGGATGCAGGGAACAGCAAACTGAGACACCCACCATGACCTGCTGCCTTCTGCCAAAATGTGAACCCCAGCTCTGCTGCTACTCAAGAAAAAATCTCTGCCATGAATGAGGGAAAAGCTCTTCTTGATCTTTGCATGAAGCACATGAAAATTGTAAGAAAGGCAGAGGTAATGTGGTTTCACTTCTTCAGCTTGTGGGTTTTTTTCCTTGTTGTGTATCTCATTCCACTTCCAAGCTCAATTCTCTTTTCCTTTGTCCACCCCAAAATTTAGCAGAGATTGCTTAAAAAAGAATTAAACAAATTGCCCTAAATGAAAGACTGCAAGCAATACAAAACAATGCAAAACAAACAAACAAAAAAAATAGTTTCTTTGTCATTAAATTGATGTCAGCATCTGTGGAAATGAAATATTTAGCCCAGGATTCAGTGCTTATCCTCCTGGTGTCAGCTCTAATCCAAGCTGCCACTTCAGAAAACGAGCAAACAAACAGAAAACAGCCCAACCTTTTCCCTTCCGATGCCGGTTCTGAAGCTGTACATTTGGAATTTACAGTTTCTGTAAATTGGGGAGTTTCTGTGCCCACATCAGATTTTTCAGGGTGCTCACCATGTCCCACCATGGCTTCCCTTTCTCTCCTCCGTCCCTGCCCCAGCTCCCTCTCTGTGTGCTCACCCTGCTCCCAAATCCTGACAGCGTCCCAGAGGGGCACTTTGGGCTCTGTGGGGCACTCAGGGTGTTCAGGTTTTTGTTATTTTCTCTCTCTGCTGCTCCAGCACTCTCTGCTCTGCTGGGCACCAGGGAAGGGAGTGGCACAGAGAAGGAGCACTCAGACCTCTCCAAACCCCTGCCAAGCTCCAGGCCGGGTGTCCTTAACACAATAATCCACCTTGTTAAGACTCTTTAAACCGACCTTTAAACAAGCCCTAATGAGATTCTGTTTGGGGATTTGGGGTTGGTTTATTTTTAGAAGCAGGAACAACAAAAACTCAAATAATATTTTTAGCTTTGGACACCCCAGGAGCACCAACAAATCCCAAAAATATTCCTGAAAAGCAACACAGTGGGGGTCTGCTTTAATTGTAAATGCCACAAAAATAGTAACCCCAGGAGAAGTTTTTTCTTCAATGCTAAAAGCAAATATTTTTTCAGCCATAATAGAAGTTGATGTAATAGATTTGACCTTTCTTGCTGTCAGCTGTCAACCCAGCACCACCACCATATTCACCATGTCCTCAAGTGTCACATCCACGCATTTTTTGAGCCCTTCCAAGGGTGGTGATTCCACCACTGTCCTTACAGCCTGGTTCAGTACTTTACAACCCTTGCAGCTGAAGAATTTTCCCTAATATTCAACCTAAACCTGCCTGGGCACAACTTGAGGCTGTTTCCTTTTGTCATTTGTTTCCTGGGAGAAGAGACTGATCCCCACCTCCCCACAATCTCCCTTCAGGTACTTGTAGAGAGCAGTAATGTGCTTTTCCTCCAGCTGAGGGTCTTGCACTGATTATTTGTGTTTCAGGGACAGAAGGTTTGATCTTTCCCTTGTCACCAGGTCAGGCTGGGCTCCTCACCTGGAGAGTGTCTTCACTTCAGCCCAAACAGGCCAATTGTCCCCATTTCAGGAAAGTTTTGTGCTCCCTGGAGGGTGCCAGCTGTCCCCGTGTCCCTCTGCATGATGATGATGCTGGGAGTCAGTGCTGTGCTTGCTTTTAGTGACCACAGCAATGTTCTCAGTGCAGAGCAGCCTGCACGTGTTTAAAGAAGCAAAATCAGGCTCCCCCTGGCCCCCAGCCCCAGCCAGAAATGAAAAGTGCAGCAAGGTTGGAGGGGAAATGGCCCAGCTGGGTGTCCTGCCTGCCTGCCTTCAGCAGAACCATGAGCTGGTCATGTCTCAAGGTGATTCCTCCCCAGTCAGCCCAGTCCTGTCCCTGTGGAATGGGGAAGGAAGGGGTTCAGGGGGGCACTGGCAGCAGTCAATCAATCCTGATCTATCTTTTTTCCCATGAATTTATGTCCAGTCACAGCTTAAAACAAATGACATTTAAATGATCAACAGCAAAACGAAACACAAAAATCAGCAGAGCAATATTTCAGCAGCTCGAATGCTCTTATTTGGCCTATTTCAGGATTTACTTTTCCATTTGAAATTGTCATCTTCTTTCAGGCTGAAAAAAATGCATATGAAACATGGAAACCACACCTGAATTGGAAAAAAATATTTCTCTCTGCTTTTGAATGGCTCCTTTTGCAGGCTGCCAGCCACCCACCCAGCTCTGCAGAGTCCCTTTGGGCAGAGCACCCTGCCAGCAGCTCATTGCTGCATCCCCAGCCCTGCAGAATGCTGCTGCTGTTCCACAAAGGCCTGGTGTCACAGTGGGGTGCCCAAGAAGCTCCTTTGTGATAAGGCAGAGCTGGCTGGAGAGCAGGAGGGCTCTGCAGAGGGATCTGGACAGGCTGGATCCATGGGCTGAGGCCAGTGGGGTGAGGATTGACCAGGCCAAGTGCCGAGTCCTGCCCTTGGGTCACAACAGCCCCTTGCAGCTCCCAGGCTGGGGCAGAAGGGCTGGAAAGTGTCTGGTGGGAAAGGCCCAGGGAGTGCTGGTCAACAGCAGTGAACATGAGCCAGAGTATGCCCAGGTGGGCAAGGGGCCAATGGCACCTGGTCTGTACCAGCCATGGTGTGGCAGCAGGACCAGGAAAGTGACAGTCCCCCTGACTGGACACTGCTGAGGCCACTCCTCAAATCCTGGGGTCAGTTTTGGGCAAGAAAGACCTTGAGGGGCTGGAGCATCACTTTGTCCAGCCGAGCACAGCAGGGAAAGCTCCAGGAGTGCAACCCCTGAGCGTGAAAGGAAAAGGTTCAGTCAGTGCCTGTGTCCTGCTGACCAAGGAGGGACACAGAGCAGCCATTCCCTGTGCTGGGGCAGGCTGTGGAGCCCTGAGACGGCCAGTGCTGTGCCTCAGGAGCAGGAGGAGCTGCTTTAGATGCTAAAAGCTGGCACAGGGGGTGCATCAGCAGAGGTTTTGTGCAGGTGTCTGTCTTGGCTGCAGCTCCACGTTACGTAAAGCTGATGCAGTTTGCTGTGCAGACAAAGCCTCTCCTGGCTAGAATGTGATGGATGCAGGTTTGGGAGAGCACCAGGGATGGGAAGGGGCGGGCTGGGAGCTCTGATTCAGCCCTGTCACTCTGGGAATTCCTGCAGCTTGTGGAGCAGTGACTTTAAAACTCCCCAGAACCGCCTGTGCCCATCCCAGCTGTGGCTGCAGTGAAGGAATGTTCTGTTCCGAGCCCTGGACAACTCCCTCTCCCTTGGGATTAGTCCCAATGCCAGCCCCAGCTGCTCCTTCCCAGCCTCCCTGAGGAAAGCAAAGCATTTTCCACCCTCTGCTCTCCTCACAGAGCAGAAGGTGAAGCTCACCTTAGACTGAGCTCTGTTCCAGCTGGGCACTGGGAAGGCTGTCCAGGATGAAGCCTCTCCCTGTATTTCTGCTTCCTGTAGACAGCTGATGGCCAGGATTGTGAAGGATTTAGGGCCAAGCACCTCCACATGGCTGCACCAGCTACCCGAAATGGCAGCTTATTCAGGTGAACTGTGCCAGTGTGGGTGCTCTCAGTTTGGGCTAAGAAGTGTTCATTTTGGAGGCAAGGAAGTTAATTATTATGTTTTCCTCTAATTAATTTTTTTAAAAAGGGGAATTAGGGCATCCTCATGGCATTTGCCTGTGTATAAAGAAATGCACTTAAAAGCCTGGGTTTAGCAAATGAGGTCTTTTTCATGTTGGATGCTGCTGTGAAAAAGTTACTCTTTGTCCAGTTATTCCACTAGAATTGTGCTGGTACAAACATTCCACTGAGAATATAAGAAAAAAGAACAGGAAACAACCAAAAGAAGTAAACTAGACACAAGCAAACAATTGTCTGCTCAAACTCATACAGAATTTTTAAATGCATTTATATTATCTATATTATTTATATTGTTAAATAACATGTATATAAATAAAAATATAAAATTCACTTGTGGGTGAGGGAGGTGATGCCCTGGCACAGGGTGCCCAGAGAAGCTGTGGCTGCCCCTGGATCCCTGGAAATGTCCAAGGCCAGGCTGGATGAGGCTTGGAGTACCCTGGGATGGTGGAAGAGGTCCCTGACCATGACAGGGATGGAACGAGGTCCTTTCCAACCCAAAACTTCCTGTGGTTTTTTGATTGTCTGAAATCAGCCCAAAAAGAGCCCAAAGATGCACTGGGAAAAGGCAGAGTGATCCTCACTCTGGGGTGCAACCTCCAGAGAGCACCATGAGCAAGTTCCAGGGGTCTTTTTGGACTCTGGCTTCAGCACTGACCAAACCTCAGACACCCAGGAACGTATTAAGCAGTGGGCATGTGAAGACAGCAAGTTAATTCAATTTTATTACAGCTGAGGTAGATTTAGATCTCTACCAAGTCTGGCACCGCTTCCTATTTTTCACCCAAAGTGTTCTCTTCAATCTTAAAAATGGCTTTGATATGTGCTGAGTACCAGAGAGGCTGTGATCAATTTGTTAGAATGAGTTTATTAAGGAAGAGAGTCCTCAGAAGAAGAAATTGGGAACATGGCACCTGTAATTATCTCTGTCAATTGAGATGGATTCTGAAAACCTGAGCTTCCCCTCCCCAGCTCTGCTGCAGCTCTGATCTCTCACACACTCTGCAGCTCTGAGCTGGGCTGGTTGATTTGCTTTCCTCCCCTGAGCACTGGGAGATTCCTTCCTCTCCTCTCCCCTCAAAACAAATACGCCGAATTGCTGGAAATTTTCTTTTTTCAAATAGACCCAACCTGTGTGCAAGTCTGTGTCTAATTTCACAAGCAGCTTCAGCCAAAAGCATGCAGGATTTGTTTTGACATCAAGTGAAATGTTCTGAAATGGCCTTTTTAAAACTTTCAGCGCTAAGGCAAATTTTGTTTAGCCTAACATTAAAAACCAAAGGAGATGATAGAGAACATTCTTCTCTTCCTTTTGAAGGAACCACTTAGGCCTGACTTAGTTTTGCCAAAAAGGCTGACCCAAATTTCCTCTGCTTTCTTTGGGTTCAGCCGCTCCCATGAGAAGTGGGCTGTTCAGCCAGCTGTAACTCACACATCTCTGCTGCTCTCCTTCCTCCTGCCCTGCCTTTCCTCCTGCAAGCTCTGTCGCCTCCTTTCCCCACCCAGTTTGGGACCAGCTCCCACTAAACCCCCTGTTTGTGTTCCAGCTCCTTCTCCCAAGGCTGTTCCTCTGTGGAGGGCTATTTAATCGTTTGGCATAATTTCCTTATTACCCAGCACCACGAATGTATGCACACATAATAGGAGTGAATAATGAATGCTAATAATG
Organism: Malurus cyaneus samueli; assembly: GCA_009741485.1. NCBI lineage: Eukaryota > Metazoa > Chordata > Aves > Passeriformes > Maluridae > Malurus > Malurus cyaneus. The sequence continues at coordinate 2,746,087 of CM019238.1, read as the reverse complement.
CACAATTAATTCACGATCAGAGCGTGTTACAGAGTCAGCACTGGAGTGGGATCAGCACAGGGAACTCCCCATCCCCCTTGGGTTCCTGAGGAGGGGTTTGGTGGGACCTGAGCACGGTGTGAGCTGCAGTGCCTCTCTCACCACCCAGGGAGGGTCTGGGGGAGGAGGAGACGCTGCCCCCGAGCACTCAGAGCGCAGGGAAGGGCTGGAAATCTGGGAACTGCTGTGCCAGGAGCTTTGGCACCGTGTGGAACTGGGCAGGGGATCAGCTCCTCCCCTGCCTCCTCCTCATCCTCCTGAACATCAGACCAACAGCAGCTGTTCTCCAAACCCCGCTGCTCCCAGGGAAGGTGCTGGGCACAGCCCTATCCCTGCATTAATCGCATTTGTGCCTGTGTCCCCGTCAGCCGGGCTGGCACTCGCACACGACAGCTTTGATCTCCCCAGCCATGCCTGGCAGGGCCAGGGCTGCCTGCTGGGCACCATTAAAGCCCACTTGTTAATGGAGCTGATGGCTGAGGCTCTGTGCTCCGGGGCCAAGAGGCAGCATCAGCCTTGGACACGAGCAGGACAGGGTTCCCACAGCCCCAGCGCCTGTGCTGCCATCCAGGGACAGCCCACACCTCCTCCAGCTCTTCCCTTTTGCACTGAGCAGCAGCAAAACTGCAGATGGACCCTGGCTGGACCAGCCAGAAGGATGTGATGGGAAAGGAGGGTCCAGAACAAAGCTATTCCATCCTCCTGAGTGCCACTGCCTGTCCCCAGCTGACAATTCCTGTCCATGGGGACAGGGGGAACATCCCTCTGTAATTTACAGGCTGAGATGTGCTGAGCATGGACCCCACCTGTGTCCAGCACAGTCCTCCTGTGCTCCCTGACAAGAGGACAGAACTCTGCTCTGTTCCACATGGGCTGTAGGCATGGCTGAGACCCCAACTCCATGGATAGATATGGCTGAGACCCCAATTCCATGCTGTAGGCACATCTGAGACCCCAGTTCCACACTGTAGGCATGGCTGAGATCCCAATTTCATGTGTAGTCATGGCTGAGACCCCAGTTCCATGCTGCAGGCGTGGCTGAGACCCCAATTCCATGCTGCAGGTATTGCTGAGACCCCAATTCCATGCTCAGCCTTCACACCCTTGCCCCATCTGTGACAGTGAGGGATGCAATGACACAGATTGTCAGAGTTATGGCCCGTGAAGGGGCTGGACCAGGCTCTGCCCTCAGCCACAGGCAAGGGGACCCCAGCACCACCAGTTCTGAAGGCAGCCAGCAGAATCCACGCCCCACATGCTGGAAAACCCTGCTCCCAGGCTATTTCCCCTGCTGCAGCCAGAATTACAAGGGTCAGGGACGAATAACAGCTTCAAATATCCTCACAGCAGCACAGAGGTGCGAGTGCTCAGCAGCCATACAAAGCTGAGTCGTTCAGCAGCTTCTCTGCTCTTGACTTTCCCCTGACCCTGCTTTTCACAAGTCCCCATTTCCAGTCTGGCTGATGCCAAAGCTCACAAGCCACTGCAATGCTGCTGCTCTCCATTGCTGTTCCTTCTGCTCCTCCTTCACGTTTGGCTCCACACTCCTTCCCACTTGTCATCACTGACAGTGGAGCAGCTGCTGTCAGCCAAACCCTTACTTAAGGGGAAAAAAGTTTAAATTGCTCCAAGAGGGACTCTTCTGAAGATGGACTGAAAGGAAATGAGTTTCTAAAACACAGCAGTAACCAGGGAGCCTGTGCATGATGTGAAGAGAGAAAGCACAAGAAATCCCTCCCTGTAGAAGGGATTTGACCCCGAGTTAAGCTGAGGATCCCACACTTTCCCTGTGCCACCCTACAAACTCGCTGTGAGGGAGCACCAGAGACACTCTCCCATCCTCCCCAGTTGGCAATGCCACCTTGTCCCACCCTTCCCCAAGGCAGGACTCACAGCACAGCCCCACCATGGCAAACTGCTCCCTTCACAGCCTTGGCATTGCTTCCTCCCCAATTCCTGCCTCAGTGACGTGGAACAGCCCAGCACACACAAGGGCAGCTTCCCATTCTAAGCAATTCAGGGTATTTGAGCTGTATCAAACACAGGAAAAGCTCAGGATTCTGCATGACATAAAAACATGGTAAAACTGCAGAAATGTGTTTGACAAATCCATCATGTTACATCAGCAGAGAGCCTGGTGTTTCTGGGTTTCTCCAGGCATGCTATGGAAAGCAGTAGGAGCTTGCCAGAGCTGAGCTGCACCTTGGAGCTGCAGCTTTCCACAAGAGCATCCTTTGCTCACAGCCAAGCACAGGAGCTCTGGGGTCTCATCCTCTCCATCTTTCTGAAGGGCCCTGCAAGGGACAGGAGAAAATGTGGTTCTTTGTATTCCCCTCCTGCAAGGTGACTTATTTCTTTAATTTCTGGATTTGCCTGCTGCAAACTACCAACAGCTTTTGCTGTTTATCCAGTGACAGTCTGAGCATGGGGCAGGTTTTTCTCCTTTCGTCCTCCCTTTCTCATCTTGTTTTATTTTGTCAACATGAAACCTACAGGGAAAGGAAAGCCAAGGAAAGGAAAAGGAAAACCAAGCTGGGAACAGAGGGTGGCCACAGCTGCAGCAGTACCCTGACCAGCCAGGCTGCAATCTCACCACATTGAAAAAGGTGGCACCATCAGGAAAAGGAAGATGTTGCCTGTTAAGTCAGGAGTAGCTGAGGACAAAGCTAGAAACTACATCAGAGCTAAAGGATAGCTCTTAAACTGATGGCTGACATTGGGGGGATCCCAGATGAGGCTGATCCAGGCAGCTAAAGCCTATTAATGAACACAGAGGCATGAGAAAATCCCTTTCATTTCCCTTTCTGGTGTAGTATGTGTCATTTTCCCTTTATCAGGCTGTCTGATCATCACACACACTAGCTGTTCTCCCAGGAGAGATAAATGCTACAAAGAAAAAGCACAGTACCAAGGGAAAAGCAAGGATGCTGACAGTGCTCCAGCTGGGGAAACCACGCAGGAATTTGGGTGAAGCAAGTCCCACCCCTACCCACAAAACACTCCAGGAACCACTCAGAAAGGGGAAAGCTTGGACAAAATACAGGCAAGACAAGAACTGAGGTGTCAGGGTCAGCCCTCAGCCAGAACATGACCCTTATGCCCAGGAATAAAGGGGCTGAAATCAGCAGTGTCACCTGGCTGCCCCCATGCCATCGTGCCCCTCTGCAGGGGTTACAGCAGCCCCAGCCCTGCGGCTTCTGCTGCACTTTTCTTGCTCTGTCAGGGAAATGAAACGGAGTACAAAGGGTGACAGGCTGGCATCCAAGGGCAGACAGCTCTGCTAAAGTCTGCCTGGGGACAGGGAGGCTCCCTCCAGCCAGCTGGGCTGCTGCAGCACAGGCAGCTTGGCCTGAGACAGAAACCTCACAGTTTATCTTGCAGCTTCCAGGATAGAGTCAGGAGCTGCTCCAAGCAAATATTTAGGAAAAGGGCAGCCTAATTTATGGAGCTGAGTGAGAAGGTGTGAAGGCCTGACTGGGCATAAAATTAAGCCTCAATGTTTGCTGCTTCTCCTCCCTGCCAGGTGTCCAAACCTCTCCTTGGACAACACCAGTTGTGCTGCCAGTCCTGAACTGGCCTGACTGGAAATTCTTCACTGGAATCCAGGGTGTGTGGGAATGATGCTGCTCACTCAGAGAAACACGTGGCCATCTGGCTGTGGACGATGGCAGGGCATATTTTTATGGGCAGCACATGCAGGAGGATGGTTAGCACCAGAAGATCTTGATGCCTTTGATGAGAAAACACTTTATTTTTCATCAAGCATGGCATTGCATGTGGTTCTCTTGCTTGAATCACTTGGGTATCACATTGGATTATGCTGTACCCAGACTAATCCACTACATCTACCAATCCATCTGTTTGAGTTGAAGAATTCCCAGAATGTGAACACATCTTCAAGTGTTTGCTTAAAGTTTGCTTGGCCTTGCTAAAGACTTCATATGGTCGCTTTGGAAATGAAGAGCCCTGCTGCCCTTGGTGCAGCTGTGCTGCTGTTTGTTGGAGGAATGTGTGATTGGTGATTTTCTGAGCCACAAAACGGGCAGATTGGGTGGGGGAAATGGAGGGTGGATTGCTCCTTTAGGACAGGATGACAAACAACTTTGACATCTCACAAAATAGGAGCTGTTGTTGCTTGAACTCTGTCCCAGACCCCACATGATTTCAGTGCTGGGAGCAAGCAGCAGGAGGAACTTTGGTTTCTGTTACCTGCAGATCATAGAATAATCACAGAACTGTTAAGGTTGAAAAAAACATTTAAAACCGTCCAGTCTAACTCAGCACCACCACCACACTCACCACTAAACCACATCCCCAGGTGCCACATCCACTCATCTTTTGAATGCTTCCAGGGATGGTGACTCCACCACTTCACTGTTCTGATGTTGGACAATCCTTTCCCTGAAGAAATTTGTCCTAATCTTCAATCCAATCCTCCCCTGGTGTCACTCAAGACATTTCCTCTAGCCCCGAACACTTTGTAGAGGAGCATCAATTCCTGTAGTGCTGCTGTATGAACACTGCTTTCTAAACAAGCAGTAACCTCCCCCTCAGTTCCTGGAATCCTAAATTTGGAGGGGGAAAAGAGGCGGTATTTGCTTGCCCACCCTCCATGCTTATGGAGAGCCTTGTCTCAGCAGAGCTGGTGTTCAAAAACAACAGAGCTGCCATCAGCATCCCAGCTCAGCCAGCCCTGCCTGCCAGAGGTGTTTGGAGTGAGGCCTGAAAGGGGCAGAGCCCAGCAGGAGAGGCTGGGATAGGAGGAGGCTTGGGCTACTGGTGGAGTTGGAAAAGTTTTTTTGAGGTAAGCTTTGGGGTGTGCTGTGTGGTATTACTGATTAGTGATGGGGTAAAACAGGGGGTTTTGATGGGAAGGGTCTAGAGATGTGCATCTGCTGCTGAAAAGTTGCCTGAGACCTTGGATAGGTGGTGAGGAGGAGGGGGAGCAAGAAAAATCCGGTAAGAAAAGCCAAAGTATGCAGGGACTGGCGAAACAGAGAAGTTGGCTTTGCCTGTATCTCAGGTCTGGAGCTCGGAGCTTGGATGGTTGAATTGTCCCCTCTGGTGCTCAGGATGTGTTGTGAGGGGACACTGAGGGGACACAGGGTGACAGTGCCAGCAGGGCAGAGGGTTTGCTGCGTGCCTGGGTACAGCTTTTGCCCCAGCAGGTTTTGCTCTCTCAGGGAAGGTCAGGCTCAGAGCTGTGCCCTGTGTGTGCCTGTACCCTCCCAGGGCGTGCTGCAGCCTCGTGGGCCCACAGTGCCTCTTTCCTCTCAGGAAAAATGGGATTTCCATGGCTGAGTGGGGCCAGAGGTGGGAGGCCTGTCTGGATTTTGCTGTGTTCACCGAGCACCAGCCCTGCCCGAACCTGACCTGGCAGTGCCCGTGGTCCTTCCTTCCCACAGAGTGATCTCTGCTGCTGCACTCTGATTGTCTGATGCTCTGTTGACAGTTAATGATTGTTACAATTATTTTTTTTAAGAAGAAGTTATTTACCAATTTTCTTTCCCGTGGAGCTGCAAATAATGGCAAAATCAATCCAAACTGTCTAACACTAAGAAAACAAATAGATTATCCAGATGACCAAATCAAGCTGCTCACAGAACTCATGGTGGTTCTGCTCAGCTGCAGCTGTGGGACTCCAAAATAATTATTGCCAGCAGCCAAATGTGTGATGGGGTGGGTCTTTGTGGGGAGAGGGGTGGATTTTCAGTGGGGTCTGTGAGAAGGGAAGCACAGACACCCCATACAGGGGAAAACATGCAGGTGACTGCTGGTATCCCATAGGTTTGACAGCATTTGGTATTGTTTTTTTTTTTTACTGCTCAAAGAAGCACAGAGTTAACAGCAGTGATGAGAATCACCTGGGGGAGAAGCAAAGCAAATTCAGGTTGTGAATAAAATTGTGTGGTAACAATGTGGAGAGTCTGTTTCCTCTGGCTGTGTGGGGCAGTGGGGAACCTACAGAAAAAAAAAAAAAAAAAAAGAAACCAAACAAACAGCATCTTTTAGGAAGGAAAACAAAGGAAAGGTGACAAAAAGAATCAGAGTTGTTGTGGTGACAGCTGGGCTAGCTGTTTGGGGTTTTTTGCTGGCTGTGTCCCTGGTTCTAGCCATGACACGCGTGCTGATAGGATGCTCCTAAATATTTCTCCCTTTAATGAGGTATTTCTGTTTCAGGGTGTTAAAGACACCCTAAATGCTACAGGAGGTGAGAGGCTTCAGCATGGTGGGCAGTGGATTAGCAGGAGAGAGGATTCCAATCCCAGAAAAAATGTTCCCCTTTCTTTGGAGAGTGACAAATCTGGAAATCTGCAGTATGGGACTGTCACCTCCGAGGGAAGGCGGCTGGAAAGAAGGAGCAAGGGTGAAGAGAAGGGAGGAGAGAGGCAGTGCCCATGTTGTGAGCAGAGAGCAGGGACCAAGGGTGCAGTCCCGAGGGGACCATTTGTGCCCATGCTGAGCCTGGGAACCAGCAGTGCTGTCGATGCCAACAGACAAAAGGGTCCAGAGCACAGGCTGTACTGTCCTACCCAAAACCCAATCAGCGTTTTGATTTCAATTTCCTCAGGGCTTTCTTGATTTTGTTCTGTTTTTTGCTTTATCTTTACAAATATTGCATGACTTCCTGGTGAGGTTATGCCTCCCCTGGTCTGTGTGCTCAGTGCAGGCTCAGAGCCAAATCCTCGCTCCCAGCAGATGCTGGTTGCCCATCTCTGCTGTACAGCAGCAGCTTCCAACTGGGAGCACCTTCCAACTGGGAGCAGCTTCAAACTGGGAGCAGCTTTGCCAGATGTGCAGCCTCCGGGTTGGGTGGGCTGTCCAGGCACTGGCTGCCCTAGCACTGCTTGTGATGCAGCTCAAAGTCCAACCTATGCTGGGGAAGGTTCATTTTTTGTGAGCGGTTTGAGGCCTCCTGTCAGCCCTAAACCAACCATTGGGGTCCTTCAAGTTGGCAGAACAGCTGGGATTGAAGGTGGGAATAGCTGCTGGTCCCAGTCCACATCTGGGATCACACAGCAGCTGTTTGTGGTGAGAGTAGGAGGCTGAAGCTTGTCTTTCAGGAAAAAAAAAAAAAAAAAAAACAAACTACAGGGAAAGCTGCACAAGCTGAAATATGGAGGCTTTATTGGCTCACCAGCAATTGCCTCGAAACTTATACAACTTTCTCCTCCAGTGGAAACTGAGACACATCTCTCCTTTCTCTGTGACTCAGTCTAAATCTAATGTGGTGCCACCTATGCTTAATTTGGCTTTTTCTTATTTAAAAAGAAAGAAAGAAAGACCCAGATTTAGTAACAGCAGTGATTTCTTTGTCCAAAGACACAGCTTGAGGAATTGCTGCAGATTTGCTGATTAACTTCAGCTGAGGGGAGAAAGTTGAAAGGCTTCCCTTGGAAAACAGCAGATGTGAACACCTGGACACTTCAGTGTGAGGTGCATTTTTTATTTTTTAATTGGCTTTTTTTTAAGTGGTTAAGAAACTCAGAGAAAAATTGAGTTATCAGGTAGGAAAACTGCCCTGAGTGAGTGCTGAGAGTGCAAAAAATACTTGTCCTGATTATGGGAAGCTGCCCAACTTTCTCGCTTTGTGATGAATGCAGGTGTCTCCTGCTTTTAATTTTTATATCCTTCACAGTGGAGAGGAAACTGCTTTTGGAAATCATCTGCCTGGTGACAACGAGGCTCCTGTAGTTGGAGGCTGGCTTTAATGTTATTCTCAGTAATTAAGTGGAGCAAGAGGGGCTTCTGCAACCGGTGATGCTCCCTCAAATGTGGAGTGCACTTAAAACAGGATTAGGCAACAAACTGATTTAGGGGATGGAGTTAGACAATGCAATCCTCCCAAAGCTGGCTTTGCATATGGAGAAGGAGCTGGAGGAAGAGGGGGCTGAGGGCAGCCCTGCCTGCCTGGCAACACCATCCCTGCCCTGCTGGCCAGGCTCACCTGGAGGAAAAGCAGGGGGCAGGCTGGGGATGCATTCTGTGATCCTGGGATAGAAGGCAAAATTGTTTATCCGTAACTCAGATTATAATTCCAGCAGGCTAGAAGGAAGCAGCGCCTGGAAATTAAAATGAGATTTAAAGCAATAATTAAGGGTTCTGCCACTGGACAACACCAAAGAACTGGCTGGAGATAAATCAGATTTCACTTGAAGGAAGTGACCTGGAAATAGATTGTTGCCTGTCCCTTAGCCAAACTCCATCACCACGGGGTGTCATTGAATGGAGTGTGAGGTCACCCTGCTTGGAGCTGGGGAGGGCTCAGCTGGGGACTGAAACCTTCTGGGCAGAGGCTTGGAAGCCTCTAAGGTGGCTTTTGCTCCAGAGCGTGGAAAGCTCAGCTCCGAGTAGACCAGCCCTCATTGGTAAAATTTTGCCTCTTGAAAATGCACACAAAATCTTTTATTAAAAACCCTGCAGATGAGTTAACAGCTGGGAGAAGCTGGAATATGATTAATGTCTCGTGAATTAGCCCTGGAGGTACTTTATGGAAATAAGATTTACAACACTATTACACGCAGTCCTGAATGTGCTTTACATTTTTAAATGTAAAATGAGGGGAATGAATGTTTCTCTCTGCTCTGCTCTGCTCCATTCCCCCTTGGGCCTGTGCAGAGGTGCAGAATGAAGATCCCAGCTGCTCTGGGATGGGAGGTTTGGTGCTCGGGGAGGTGTTGGACTGTGCAGTTAATTGAATGATCTTACTGGCCCCAGTGCTTTATCAAGCAAGGAGCCAAAATGTGCCCTGACATGTAGGATGCAATTACAAGTCATTAACAGAGAAATTAGGGATGCCAGGATGGAAAGAAGGGATCTATGAGGCTGTTTTGTCCATCCTCTGTGCCAGGCAGGATTGCTGCTGACAGCACATGCTTGGGTGCTTCTGGAACATTGAGCCCCCAATACCTTTGGAGCAGAGCGGTGCTTTGAGTGACCCCGTTTGCTCCAGGGTTTAAATGTTCTGCTTGAGATTCTCCTTGCAGACCATCCAGACCTTGCCAGAGGGAGATGGCAATCCCTGTGGAAGTGGCAGGAGGGGAAGGTCCTGCCTGGACATGTGAGGGGATGTTCTGTGGATAAAAAGGTGACTGTCCCCTCCTGGGAGCCCTCTGCACTGGGATCTGGTACCCTGGCATTGCCTCACCACAGGAAATGCTATTAATGATCCTGTTTGGCCATAGAAAAACTCTCCCATTCCATATACAGGTCACAGAGGTCTTTTCCAATCATAACCATTCCTTTATTAACCCAGCACTACCATAGTGTTCACCTCTAAACCACAAGTGCCACATCCACACCTTTTTTAAACACTCTCGGGGATGGTGACTTCACCTTTTCCCTGAGCAGCCTGTTTCAGTGTTTGTCAACCCTTTCAGTGAAGAAATTATTCCTGATTTCCAATCTAAATATCCTCTTGTATCTGAAGAGAAGCTGAGCTCCTTGAGCTGTGTGAGTACCTCATACAACACAGACCAAGGGTGCTCTCTCCAGAAATTAGAAATGGGCAGCTGAATTCTCTCAGCCTGGTGATTCTGCTGAAGGAAGGCCAAAAGAAATGTGTAGGAAGGAAAAAAATCCCAGGAATGGACAGAAAAGGAAGGAAAAATTCCAGGAATGGACAGAAATGGAAGGAAAAAAATCCCTGTAATGGACAGAAAAGCAATGAACTCCACACTCCTCCTCCAGTGGTGAGCACAGGAGATAAGTCTGGACTCATTCAGGTGCCACAGGAGGATGATCTTTGGGGGAAGGTGATGAAATAGGTGCATCCACTTGGTTATCCCTACTGAAGCACTGGTTTTATTGGGGACTAAGTGATGAAAGAAGAGCTCTGAACTGGCTTTGAGCTCATACCGGTTTTGAGGCTGGCTGTTTATTTCACCCCAAACCCAGTACTTTTCCATGAGTACCTGGTGTTTTTAAAAGCTCTGTTTACCTGGGGGCTGTTTTGTTTTCCATCCTTGGGTTTAGCAGTGAGCCTTTCTGCTGGAACCCCTGTCCCAGGCTGTGTCAGGTGATCTTGGACCCCAAAATGATGCCAGTCAGACCTGCCCCCATGTCTGATACCATGTCTGCTCCACACAAGCTGAAGGCTCCAATTACTCACTGATTTACTGAAGATTTTTCAGAAAATTTGAGCATTCTGAGATAGATTTGGATCAGCAAGTGAAGGTGGCTTATCTCCCCTTTACCCTGAATGCAGTAAGGAGTGGGATATCTGATCCACAGGCAGGCTTGTAAGGGACTAATGTGACACAAAGCTTTTCTGTGACATGTCCAGGAAAAAAATGTTTTTTCTCTCTGAACTGCAGCCGGGGAAGCCCAGCTCCTTTGGGAGCAGGGTGTAAAGCACAGACGGCTCCTGGGAAGGTGCATTCCCGTGGGAATGTGGAGCAGAGACTGAAGCTCGTGTGGCTCTCATCCAGAGCCCTGCAGGGACTGTCCCACGGGCTGGCTCTGTCCTGTGCCCATCAGCTCCCACTGGGAAATGGGATTTTCTGGCACAGCCGGAGAGCCCGGCTGCTGCAGGGTGCTGTGGTCACATCGTGTCATTCTGCTGGGCTTTAAGGGACAAATGCCGCTCCTCTGGGCTCAAAGGCTGTGGCGTGGCGCTGGGAAACTCCTGCGGCTACGCTTGGCAGCGATGTTAAAGCCGAGCATCTCTTGACTCTTATTTTAGTTTTTATTCCCATCTAGTGGCAGGCCTTGGGAACTGAAGGTTTAAATCAGAATGAACGCTGCCCCGAAGGTTGCATGATGTAATCTCAGAGCCGCTTGCTCTCCCTTTCATGCTTTCCTGATTTTGTCTTTCAGTAGGGATTATATTCCCCATTACCCCGTTTCACTTCCCACAAATTCAACCCTGAATCTCCAAGTGAAAAATATTCATGTTTTACAGCCCATGTGTCTCTCAGTGTTTCACTCTCCTGCAAAGTGAGCTTTAAGGCAGTAAAACCCTGGCAGTGACAGGAATGTTCCTTCTTTGTCCTTTTTGAAGGCTCTGTACTGGTTTGAGTGAAAAGCACTGAATCTGCCATTACAAAACCAATGTTGAAGTGTAACAGGTAATTACCTGGACTGAACTTTGTTTTTTTAACTTGATTGTCAAACGGGTAGGTATCTAAGCATCTCTAAGGTGCAAGTCTTCTCTATCTATATTCCTAAGATAAACTAAACTCCAAAAGAAACCCTTCTGCATTAAAATAATGCTGCCCTCAAGTAGCAGATGCCTCTGGACAGATCACTTGCACACTTGCTGTGCTGTCACTAAAGTGAGGTTCATAAATCTTTAATCTGAAATTGAAATCTTCCAAGAATCCCTATCTGAAACAACATGAAAGTCACCAGGCAGAGACCTGAACTTCTACCACAGAGATAAATAGTCCTAGAGTTGTACTTTTATAAACCCTGCATGATCTTCTGTCACTCACTGCAGTTCTCCTGATGAAATTAGGCAGAAGGGCTGTGCTCTTGCTGCTTGTCCCACAGTAATGGGAAAGAGTGCTTATGACTGTATTCTCAAAATAATTATAAGTCCATTCTTTCACTATTTTGGATGAGACTGGAGTTTTTTTTTCTCATGACTATGTAGATACTGTTTGGGGACCTTCTGAGGGCTGAACACTCTTCTGCTGTGGCTGATAAAGTCACAGCTGACTCAGTTGTCCACCAAAAAATGTGCTGAGTGGTGCAGTGCAGTTTGATTTATCTGCTAGATGGTTCTGTTGATGGTTAATTGCTTCATGGCCAGCAGATACAAGTAACTGTGCAACTGTGGCTGGTCCTTGACTGTGCTCTTACAAAAGGCTCCCAGGAAAACAAGGCTGGAAAAGCAGAGATGCCTTGGCAACCTCAATGAGTAAAAAAATGGGAAGAAACAAAAAAGGGGAGGAGGGAATGTGATCAGATAGTGAAAGATGCAGACTTGCTGCTAAGGATGCAGTGGGAGAACAGTAAATCTGTCCTTAACCAGAGATACAAAAAGGTAAAGATTCCAACTCCAACCAAAAAAAAAAAAAAAAAAAAAAAACAACAAAAAAACAAACAAAAAAAAAAAACCAACAAAAAAACCAAAACAAACAAACAAAAACAAACAAGCCCAACCAACGAAAAACACCCCCCCAAAAAAAAAAAAAAAAAAAAGAAGAAAACAAACTGGAAATTCTCTCAGCCATTGACAAACTGGCTTGAAAAGAAAATAAAAATGCTACCTTAGATAGCAGTCCCTTCTGCCGGTGACCTTTGCTGCTCGTTGTGCTGCAGCACAGCTCTGTGACTCCATGCTGAGGGGATGTGTGTGCCATGTGCAGCAGTTTTCCCATGGGCTGCATCAAGGTTTGCTCCTTGGCTCCGTTCTTCCCATGTTTCTGTCACGCTCCACTTGGCTCAGGGTTGCCAGGGTGTAATGAATGATCTGGGATTGCATAACTCGGATTTCAGCAGAAGGAAGGAGATGAATGAAGTGTGGCTGAGGCTGGAGTGGAGCAGGGGGGGTGGCAGAGTCCTGGCACATCTGGTTAAGGAGAGGAATTCAGTCCAGGAAATGGAGGAAGCCTTCTGCCCTACAGAATTTGGGATTTATTAGGCAAGCTGCTATATGTGGTGTATAACGAAACAGTCTCCTTGGTTCCCAAAATTCACCATTTAATGGTTCCTTTCTGAGTATTTATGCACAGCTGCCCTCTCAGAGCTGGGGAAAGAGAAGAAGGTCAATGGGAATATGAAAAATATGGCTCTTCACTGTTGTTTTGGAGGGGAGAAGTTTTTGTCATATTTCACTCCTCCCCTAAGGTGTTGGTCTTTATCTTGCCCAGGATTTGACCCTGCAAAGCATAGTTTTATTATCTGCCAGAGCAATGGGTGATCCCTGGGTGTGCTCATGAACTCCTCGAGAAGTGGATGCATGTGAGTTGTGTCACTGCACATTCCTTCTTTTGATAAATAACCAGGAACAAAAAACAGCAAATGCTTCTGGCTGAAATGTCCATCTCTAGCAGCTTTTTAGTTGTTTGGACACTGATGTTTCTGATTCTCTGATTGTGGCAGAGATGTGCAATGCTCTGACTGAAGAGGTGTTAGATGTCAGGTGGGGGTTTTTGGTTTTCCTGGAATGAATAGTGGCCATTGCCCTGCCAATTGGAACAACTTCAGAAGGTTCCAGAGGGTTTTAGGAGTGAGGGGGGAAAGTCTGGATTCTCCCTGCTGGATCCTCAGCAGTTTTCAGCTTGTGCTGGGTCCCAGCAGCCGGGGAGCCGCACTGGTGGAGCTGCAGGCACCCACACACAGGCAGGCTCTGATTCCTTGTTTCACTCCTGATGTGTGCTCAGATGTCTCCACACAAAACTTGCACCCAAAGCTGCATTTGGAGTCCAGTTCTAGAAGATAATTCCTTCAGTCACTGCAGGGAGAGATGAACCGAGCTCTGGAAGTTGAGCATGAGTCCCTCTGTCTGTCCCCTCCTTTCTCAACCTTTGACTTTTTTAGGTCAAACCAAACCTTTTATCTGCTCGGTGCCTTAAGTCTCTCATGATGATAAAAATAATAAAATATGTTGAAAAAGCTTCCTTGCATTACAACAGATTTTCATCCCATTTTCATGCCTCTCATCCTGCCATGAGGTTAAGGCAATAAATACCCTGTGGGAGATTTTGGCTCTCTCCTAATGATCTTTAACTCCTTGAAATGATTTTGTGAACCTTAGCCTACATTAACTCCTGGCCTCTATTTATGGCTCTGCAATCATGAGCGAGTTATAGCTGATAGATGAGGCAAAAGCTAAAAAGGGAATTTTTCTGACATCACAACAGATTTCAAAAAAAGTCCTGTGCAGCTATTCTGGGAACTCAGCTGCCAGGTTGGCACTACATGGGGTGTCACTGTGGCTCCAAAAGCAGCCGTAACAGAGTGTGGAGGATTCAGACAAGCAGCTTTCAGTTCTGTCTCTGCTTTTCCTGCAACAAAACGCACCTGAAAATTGGAAAAAAGTGAAGTCCAGCCCAAAGTCTGTGATGAGGGAGGTCATTCCTGGCAGCTTTGCAATTTTGTGATGGCATTCCCACCACAGCTTGAGGCAACTTCTCCATCACAGAATCACTAAAGCTGGAAAAAAACCTCTGAGATCGTCAAGTCCAAGCATCACAATGCTCACCACTAACCCACGTCCTCAAGTGCCACATCCACATGGGTTTTGAGCATTTCCAGGGATGGTGACTTCACCCCTTCCCTGGGCAGCCTGATCCAGTGCTTTGCAGCCCTCTCTGTGAAGAATTTCCTTATTTCCACATCTGATCCACGTCCTGGCCTTCCAGGGCTGTGCTGGTTGGTGGGGGTGATGTACAAAGGGGTGAGAGAAAACTGTGGCCACCTCTTTTTTTGGTTCTTTTGGCAGCAGGAGCAGACAAATGGGTCACTTGGAGGCTGTCCTGTGTCTCTGGGCTGGTTCTGGAGATGTGGGCTTGGCACAGAGGGTCTCACCTCATGCACACCTGAGTGGAAAATGCCACTCTGGCACCACCAGTGACCAATGACAGTGGCAGCCAAGCAGAGGCAAATTAAGAAGTGGTAAGCAAAGCAAAAAATTCAGAATTGGCTTTTAAAAATAAGACATGAAAAACGGCCATGCTCCCCTTTCAATATCTTGCATGGTGCAAACACGATGAGGAATAAAAACATCTCCCTGGTGCTGAGCAGAAACGAGGCATTTCAGGGCTTGCAGAAGCTTCAGATGCTTACAGTTTGCTGGTTATCCTAATGTTTTGCCTTGCCTGACCTATCTCCTCGGGGCAGCAATAAAAATAACCAGCTTCAGTCCACTACTTGGCTGCTAATTGTCCACTTGTGGATCTTAGTCCCAGCTGGGGCTGCTCCTGCCCAAAGGCGGTTGTGTTCGCTAAAGTGGCTGCTCCCATTTGCAGCAGCTTCACAATAGGAGCAGGTGGCTGCCATTTTCCATGCAAGAAAGCTCTTTGGAGAAAAGGAAAAGGGGCAAATGAGGAGAGGAAAAGAAAAAAAAAAATATCCAAACAAAAACAAAACAATACAAAGCATCTGAGAGAGGAGAGCCTCTGCACTGCTCTGGTTAAAATGGATAGAGACTGAGAGGGCACAGAAATTAAAGAAAAAACAGTATTTCAGGACAGAGGAAGGAGAAGGGGAAATGCTGCTTCTGTCATTTCTCTATGAACCACTGCATCCAGGGCTGCTCTCCCTGTTTTCCATCTCCATCAGTATGCAACATCCGAGTATTTCCCAGTGAAGATGCAGCCTGCTCTAGAGCTAATTTTAGCTCCTGATTATGACTTCCTTCAGTGAGCTACCTTGCCTTGACAGCTTACAAGTAGTATGTATTTTCCCTGGGGTGCTGCAGACCAGAGGTGGAAACCTGCAGCGAAGCACAAAGCGAGGAAATGGCAAGAAATCACTTGACGGCTGCGAGCTTCAGAGCTCTCCTCCCCTGAACAGGTGAAAGAGGAAACTTCTGAAGTGCCTGTCGCACCCTCTCCCGGGTAACAGGCATCACCTGGAATGGGGACAGCGCCGAGCTTGTCTCTGGCAAGAAACAATAGAGGACAAGTGCCACGGAAGCTGCTTGTTCAACAGCACCGCTTAGCAGAAGCCAGGTTTTTTGTATCAAAGGGAATTCTGCTATTTTTGAATTGTTTATTCATGCAGAAAGGTTGACAATGAAGCCTTTGAAAATGTTTTTGCCTTGTGACAACTTGGGAGGGAACCTATCAGTCTCTCAAAAGGCTTTATGTTATTGTACTCAATTCCAGAATCTGCTGCACTGTTCAATATCTACTCCAAAACCTCATCTCTCTGCCCACAGCATGTACACACAACATGAGCAGAGTGCAGGCGGTGGCTGGGCACTCACTGCTGACCTCTTTTCCACTGCAAGCATCTGGAGCCATCACATAAAACTGCTAGGAGCACTGTGGAGACAAGGAAAAGGCTGTGGTTCTTCACTCAGCCAGGGGCTGGACTGCAGATCTTCCTGCAAAGGGACACCACGGGGAGCAAAGGTTAATATGGGATGGTCACTTTATGAAAGACATCCCACAGGGCTGCTAAAGACAGGGGAATTGCTCAGTCCCGGGAGCTGAAAGGGTTTTAGGGTGTTAGAGAGAATCCGTTTCTCTCAGTCTTGTCTTGTTCTTTACCTTCCTTCCCTTTGCTTTCAGCTTCTGTTTGAAGTGACACAAGAATTGGTGGACAGGCCTGCGACTCATGATCTCTCATGATTGAGAGTTTTATGCCCCTTTACATTTTTTTTATTCTATACAAACTTTTTTTTTAACTGTAAAAACAATTTCTATTTGGAAAGTAAAAGAAAAATCCCTCACAAAATTCATAAACTGTACGTTAGAGCATTAGTAACAGTTTTTCATTCATCTTCTGGAATAAAATGTCAGGTTTGCATGTTGATATTGTTCTGTAATTTCACAAGATGTTCTGCCCTCAGGCTTACATAATTTCTGAAGCACCATCATTGTTAGCTCATGAATTTCCCAGAACAATGTTTAACAATGTGAAAATCTGTCCTGGATGCAGGTAAGGTAGTAATGAATTGTTGTTCTGACATCCAGGTGATCTCATTCCAGAACAACTCCAAGAAGGGAATTTTTCAGAGGGGTCTGGGTTGGGAGGCTCAGTGCTTGGGCTGTCAGAGCAGGGATTTTTCTTTTCAGTGATGAATATCTTGTGACTCTGGCAGCCTGAGGCTACAGAGGCTTCCCCATCTTCAAAGGGCTCAAGCTATGGCTGATACTCGGGTGTTTTTGCTGTGGATTTCAGAGCTGGAAAAGGTGTTTTTTCAGCTTGTTCATTGTCTCCGGACAGAGGGGCTCAGCACCACGGAGAGCTGCAGAATCCTCCTTTCTGAGGAGGAACTGTTTGGGGTGAACATTGAGGGCTACAGTTTCCAAACTCGGATGTGCACTGAGCAAATGAGGGAAACTCTCCTGTGATTCCATTTTCACTGAGAGGTTCGCTTCACCAGGAGTCCAAAAACCCATGGAGAAGTCAGAAAATAGCTGGAGAACACGTGAAGCAGCAGGAAAACAACCTCTGGGATCTGAGAACTCTCTAAATCACAGAAGATGGGTGTGTATTATTCATGCAGATTCATCTGGAGATATCCAAGCAGGAAGTTTCTCCTTTACAGTTTTGCTTGGGATGAGAAAAGGATGGATTTTACTTTGCTTGGACTCAGTGATGGTTGCAGGGATGAGCCAGTGCCTGGCCTCAGGTCATGCCCTGATAAAGATCCCCTTCACTTGCAGGGCATCAGCAGCCTCCTGCCTGAGCTGTGAAATTCCTCAGAAATGAGGTTTCACCGTGCTGGCAGCCAGAGCAGGGGCACAGGGCAGTGCCAGCCCCTTCAGCCCTTCCCTTCTCAGTGAATCTGGAGCAGATTGATGGGTGACAGGCTGAGACAGCACAGCAGGCAGTCCTGTGCCACGTTTGGAGAGCTGCAGAGCAGTGTTCTGAACAGCCTGCTGAGAGCAACACCCAGCAGCACCTCTGCCATTCTGGCCATACCCACATGCTGTCTGCTCACACAGTAGGAAAAGAAGCGTTTCCTTGCTTTTTAGGTTTTACTCTCCTTTTATTTTTTTTCTCTCCCAGCTCAGATCTGCTGAAGGCACTGACAAGTTTCCATCCTTCTAAAAAAATTCAGTATAACTCCAAAACAATGAGACTTGGGGATCAACAGTGATTGTATTAATATTTGCCTGGCAGATTAGCTCTGAGGGGCTGATAATTCATGAGCTCTTTGTTCACTGTGGTTTAGTGCCCATGGATTCTCTCTCTGGAAGTGTCTTGCTGCAGCATTTCTGTCTTTTGAGGTCAGTGCAATGAGCTGCGTGGGTGTTTTTAGACATGAATCACATGCAAAGGCTGATTCTCTTTTTCTTTTCTACTTTTTTTTTTCCTCCCTGACATACTAG
>CM019238.1:2686296-2728076 GCA_009741485.1 Malurus cyaneus samueli | reverse complement strand
CCTTCCAAATTCCCAGACTTCTTTTTCAGCTGAAAATCAACATGAAGTTTCATACCCATTAATTGTTCTCTCTCAGCTGCGGGTGTGTGCTGTGGTTTGTGCAGACATGTCCTGTAGGGCAGCTGTGAACCCTGTTTTTGTGGCACTGCTGGTGTTGCTCAGCCTCCCCAGGTGTGTGGTCAGCACAGTGAGGTGTCCCTAAAGCTGGGTCTGGGCAGGAGCAGCAAGGAAAAGAGGAGATGAGCAAAATCTCGGGAAGGAAAGATCAGCACCAAAGCACACATGGAAATGGTTTGTGGAGGTTTTCAGATACAATTGGCTTGTACTTTTGGCACAGAGCTGAGTAAGTCCAGACCCAAACTGAGCTTTAGTTCTCCATTCCACTCGAATCTTCATCCTCTGCAAGGATGGGAATTGCTGGCAGTGCCCTGAGAAATATCCTCGTGTTTTTTGTTGCCCCCAGCTCCCTGCCTGGCTGCCTCACCAGCGCTGCCCAGGCTCTGTAACATTTGCTTTGGGAGCACTGGTCCCCACCAGGGCCCCAGGAGGAGCTTGGGAGTCCCTGCAAGGGTTTTCCTTGGCCCAGGGTATTTTCTGATACAAACACTGCTGAGTAACTCTTCAGGAAGCCAGGAAGAGGCACACACCTTTCTGTTTTTGACTTTGGAGCAGATCCCCGTCTCTCGTGTGGCTTTGGGGACAGCGCTGCTGAACATGCCCTCAGGCAGCTGTGCATCCTGGAAGGAGCAGGTTTGCTCTCCTATTTTTATCATCCTCTCTAAGGATGTGCTGTTTGATCTGGAGCCATGTCTCTGCCCTATTGATGAGCTGTCAGTCTCAGGGCTGGCAGCAATGCTTGGATAAACCTCCACTGTCATATTAGCTGCTTTCAGAGCTGATAACCTTGGGCTGCTTTCAAAATCCATGTCAGGAAGTCTAATGCAGCAGCACGAGGCCTCAGATGTGCTGTGGCAGGGCAAGGGCTTCTCTTGGCCATTACAGAGGCAGGAATTCAGCAGGAAAGAGTTCCTGGGGTCAGCAGAGCTGGGGTGGGAGGTGAGGAAATGTCGTGGGTGTGTGTCTCTTTGGCTTCCCATTAGAGTCAGCAGGCATTGCAGGGATACAGGGCCGTGCTGCAGGGAGGAAAGGTGACACTGAGGCTTGTAGGATACAAAATTCATCTGATGGTTGCCCCTTCTGCTCTCCAAAATAGGACTGGGCTCAGTTTGCACAGAGCAGTTTTCACAGAGTGTTTGCCCTGTGGCACTGCCCTGTCCCTGTCCTGTCCCGCTCTGAGCAGCTCAATTACAGAGCTGTGTGTGGGGTGTTGAGGTCAGCCCTTGGCTCTGCTCTGGGTGCCTCAGGAGGGGATTACCATATCTCATTTTCATTAACAGAATTACTGAGCACTGTTTGCTCCACAAGGGTGCTGAGGATGGGCAGCACCAGTGGGATTTTTGCCTCAGGGGTCTGAACACATGGACATTCAAAGGCTCTCAGTTTAACTCAAGTCCATACAGCATTTGGCATTTTACAGTGGGTACAATGACAATTCTAGGAATGGAAAATGTGGCACTTGTTTTGGAGAAAATAGCTCTCGTCAGGTATCAAATTCTCATTTGAAAGGTAGGAATCTTTGTGCAAATAACTTCTTTATTAGAGAAGCACTGTCAAGCATCGTTGTGATACTATGTTTAGCTTTTAAATGAAGTGTTCTCCGAGATCTTCATTTGCTGAGCCATCTGAGCCTTTTGTCTGCAGCACAGGGGAGCAAGTGGTCTGTGAGAGCTGTGGGGTGTGTGCCCTGATGTCTGTGCAGTGTGGGCAGAGCTCTGCAGCTGCAGTGCCCTTGGAGGGAAATGTTCAGCTGCTTTTGAGCTAAGTCATGGTCTGCAGCCTGTCTGTCCTTCACCCTCTCAAGTGGAGAAGTTATGAAGCAGCTTTTAGTGCTTGGATGTGTAAATACTTAAATGTTTGGGCTTAGAAAGCCACGGTGCTTTGTGTGGTTTGGGGAATTGTGTCTCCCTTTCTATTTCAGACAGGAGAGGCTGTCAGGAAAATGGAGCCATTCAGAAATGTCCTAGAGGTGAGATGACAGATGTGTGGAGCAGTGAATCTTCTTTATCCCTTGCAGCCGTGGCTGCCAGGTAGGGGAATGAGCTCTCCCACACAGCTCTGCAGTGAGTGCTGTGCTCCCAGAGCAGCTCTGTGTCTGCACAGAGCATGGACTGAGCATGGCAGAGTGCTGGAATAAGGGGAAAGCCTTGGGGTGTGCAGGGACACACGGGGAATGTGCTGAGCTGGGGGGACCCATCAGGATCACTGGGTGCACTGTTCTCCTGCACAGGACACCCCAAGAACCACAGCCAGGTGTGGATCAGGGAGCAGCTCTTGGGCTGTGCTGCTCCAGGCCTGTGTGGCACTGCCAGCAGCACGGATTTGGCAGAAAAGGTTAAAGGAAGGCACCTATAGAACAGGCACATCCCTGAAAATGGAGGGGACAGTGTCATGAGCTCCCTGTGGGGTGTTCCCTGTGGGTTTAGGGTGGAACCTGCCCTGAGAGCTGCATTCTGCTGAGCACCTGGGCTGTGCTGCTGGGTGTGCTGCATCACTGCTGAGGGGAAGGACATGGGCCTCAGGGGGGTCTGAGGGGGGTCTGAGATGTCATGCTTTAGGATTTTTAGTTTCTACATTTCATGCATCTGTATTCTCATATTTCTATTTTATAGGACTAAAAATTACCACTCTCCCATCTTTAGACAAAACAATTCCTCTCTGAGCCTGAATCCAAGGACACCTCGCTGCCTGAGAGCCCCAAAATATGGAAACAACAGAGAACTGAGGGGGAGCAAGCTTGGGGTGGTTGACATCATGATCTGAAGATCATTGGAGAATTAAGGGCCAATATGTTAATGAGACAGAACTTATAAAAGGTGAAGATCTCATGACTCGGTGTCTATTTTGGGTGTAGCCTCAGGAGGAGGCTTTGTCTGCCCTAATGTACCAGGAGGCCTGTTAGACCTGGATTAAATTGTTGATTCTCATTCTCTTAAGTTTGTCTGGCCTCTGTTTCAGGTGAGCCTGATTTTTAGGCAACAGATGGCTGAGGTTTTTCACTGTTTCCCTTTTCCAACAGGAGGGTGTCAGGGTAGGGAATAATGTGAAGAGGCAGCTTTTGGACACCTTCTCACATACACAGAACTTCTTCAGCTTCCCTGAGCCATGAGGTACAAATGCTTGTCTTTCTTGGGTGCCCCTCAGCTCTGAGCATGGGAAGGAATGTGTGCATGTGTTGTGCCATGATCCCAGCTGAGGGATCCAGCTTGGCTGTTCAGTGCTGGACGATGGCTGAGCACTGCCAAAGAGACATTTTGGAGCTCTCTGTAGGATTGTCCTGTGCCCTGAGTGTAAATACACATTGCATGGGGCAGAAAGGGCCAAACCACTGCCCCAAGGCAGCCTCTGTCCTGAGGGAATGGTGGATGCCAGCTGTTTGAGGATCACCCTGTGATTCAAACTGTCCTGGAGGGAGCTGGGTCTGGTGGTGTGAGCTGTAAACACCTGGGTGTAGGCCAGGGACCTGTTCTGGGGGAATCTGGCTCAAGGGTTGTGTTCTCATGACTGCAGTTTGCTCTGAGCTCTTCACAAGGGACCAGCATGGGAGGAGCTGTGACAATACAATAAAGAGAAGAAGAATTTTCAGCCTCACTGAGAGGCACAAGGCCACCCCAGACAAGGATGGCTGGGTGAAAAGCAGCACTTCTGCACCTTCTAAGCCCTTGTAGGGAAGATCCCACTGCTGTGCTGCCACACTGAGAGACAGCAGCCACTGCCACATTCATCTCCATGCGGTGTCATTCCTTTCAGAGGATCACAGCTGAGAGAGGAAATGTCCTCCTGCCTTTTCCTTTCCTTCCTCCCCCTTACAAATGGTCTCTTGTACCACCTTGCTCCCTCCTTTTCACAAAAGTGGTCAAAGTGTAACTTCAACTCCTTGGAGTCATACATTTTATTCACAAGACCATCAATCAGTCATAAATTAATCTGAGCACTGTTTTAATGTAAATAAATATTGAGAATTCAAGGCTCTCTGCTTTCAGTTCCTTTGTAGGACTGAGGGGGGTTGCAGAACTTGTATTTATTACAGTAGCTCTGGACAGCATGATTTAACCTCTTGGGGTGCCTTCTTACACAGATTTTATCAATTCACACACACACTGGAGTTTCACCAGGATCACTGATGAGTGACAGTGGGGGATGCCAGTGCTGAGACCCCATCACACTCTCAAGGGTTTGTTGCCTGTCCTTTCACACCTGTTCTTGTTCCCATTGTCATTCCTACCCAGATATTGCTGGAAAGAACCAGAAAGTTGGGAACAGCCTCTGCCTTTTTCCCTTTCCTTGGCCCCAAATGCAATGCCCAGTGACAATCCCAGCGGGGACTCAGCCTCCCCCTCAGGGCACAGCTGAACCAGGGAATGGCCTGGCTTGGAACAGACCTCAAAGAGCTCGAGTGCCACCCTCTGCCATGGGCAGGGACACCTTCCGCTGTCCCAGGCTGCTCCCAGCCCCAATGTCCAGCCTGGCCTTGGCACATTGGACAAACATGCCAGGTACTCCCAGGGAGGCAAGCCCACTCGAGTCATTCTCCCTGGGGCACCCTGGCCAGGGCCTGCCCACCTCCCAGGGGATAGAATTTTTCCACAAATCCCATCTAACCCTCCTCTTCAGTTTAAGGCCATTCCCTGTTGTCCTGTCCCTCCATCCCTTGTCCCCAGTCCCTCCTCTCTCCTCGTGGACCCCTTTAGGCACCAGAAGGCTGCAATAACCCCAATTCCCTCAGACTTTCCCCCTAGGAGAGGTGCTCCCTCCATTCCTGCATAGCCTCCTTTGGGCTCACACCAACAGGTCCGTGGGCTTCTCCTGCTGAGAACCCCAGAGCTGGGCACAGATTGGGGTGGCTGAAAGCAGCCCCTGCCTCTCCCCCATCCCCGGGGCAGCACAGTGAGGGGCTGTGCCCTGCACCCCAGACTCTGTGGGGACACGGATCCCAAACTCCTCCCTGCCCAGCCGAGGGGTCCCTGGCAGCATCCTGGGGATGGTGAGGAGTGGCAGCTGCCGGAGCCCTGCACACCCCTTTCCTGGCAGAGGCAGGGAGGAATGTGGACAGTCCTCATTAGCAACCCTCAGTTCATTAAGCTGTCACTGCTGGGGGAGCCCAGCCCGGCCCCGCATCCCTTCGGCAGCCACACGATGGCAGAAGAACCAAGGACCACTGCACAGATCCCAAAAATCTCCGCTGAGCGCGGGGAGGGCACCTGCCTCTGGATCTGCTGCCTTTCCTGTGGGCTGGTGCAGACCCCACCAGGAATTCCAGCTGCGGATCAGCTGCAGGCATTCCAGCTGGGCTCGGGGCATTCCATGCGCTCCAGGGGCAATTCCAGCTGGGGGCAATTCCAGCTGTGGGGCAATTCCAGCTGCAGGGGGATTCCAGCTGTGGGGCAATTCCAGCTGCAGGGGAATTCCAGCTGTGGGGCAATTCCAGCTGCAGGGGGATTCCAGCTGCAGGGCTGATGTGGAACCTCTTGGTGCAGGGTTCCACATTCTCCAGCCCTGATGGCACACAGGACCCTGTGATCTCTCACAGGCCACCAGCACCCGAGGAAAGAATTCCCGCATGGGGTATGGGGTATCTGACCAGGAGAAGCCCTTTTTTAGGACAAGGTGCTTTAAGATTGAGGATTTCTTCCCAAAAAGATGCACGAGCTAATAAAGCTACTACCAAATCCAAACTCAGAACCTACAAGCTCCTCCACAGTCTAGGAAATTCCAGAGCAGTTTGTTTTCCCTTCTGTTTTGCAGCTGGATCCTGGCTGAGGGGTCTTGCTGCCTTGCAGGGCATTATGGCAGCTCCAGAAGGGGAGGGTCACCACTGCCTCTATCTCAGAGGTGAATATAACGGGTAAAATAAAGCAGGTACCCCAATTTAAACACTCACTCACCTGGTGATACACTCACATTTGCTCTGTGGAGCCAAATACTCTTCATCCTGTGCATCCTCTCTGTTTTATTTTGGTTTGGTGTTTGTTGGTTTGTCTTTAATTTTTTTTTTTATCTCCTTCACAATTCTCTGAGTTCTGGAAAAGAATGAAGAGGTGTCAGCATTTGTGTTAAAGCTGCATCATGTCAGCCTGGGCTGTGCTGAGATTTGGTAGCACACAGCAGCTGTAAATTAGTATCTTTTAGCTCATCTCAGATCATTTTCAGGCTGCAGGAAAGGGATGGGATAACCCAGGGAATAGGAATAGGGGATAATCCAGAGCCATCCCACCACCCCATGAGGAAGCAGGGTAGGTCAGGGAGGCTCCACCAAGGTCCTGGATCACCACACCAATCCACAGGGGCAAGGCAGGCCCAAGTTTAAGAAATCAATCCACAGCTCAGGATCAGGTCCAGCAAAATTAGCCAGCCCTGGGATGGCCAGGCAGGGCAGTATGGAGGGAAGACCCCTGGTGAAGCTGCTCAGGCCACAAAGGCTCATCAGTGCCCTCAGGGCTCAGACAGGCATTGGTTAAATTGGTCTGCAAGAGGGAGGTTTCTGACTCACAGACAGATTGTTTTTAATGAACCGTTTTTTGCCATTCACCATTTAAAAAAGAATGTTAATTCCCTCAGTTGGTATAAATTAAGATTTTCTTCTGATTAATAGTGGTGATTGGCTGCTGGCCTGATCCACTAAAAGCTACAAAATATCATTTTAGTCCTCATCTTAGAATCATGGAACTGGAACACAGTTTTGAATGTCGGTATTACAGACATCTGAAAGTGTGCTGCTTCTCAGAAGTTCAAATAAACATAAAAACTTCCTTTAAGTTTGAAAAATCAAGGTGGACTCAGGTGCAATGAATTACTTTTCCTAGACAAACTGTAGCAAGGAGGGCATTTACCTGAGTTCTAGTCTCAAGGTGAGCAGCTGGAAAAACATGGACATGGGGGTGAATTAAAGTGTTAAAGGTGGTTATTGCCAAAGCACCCAGCTCCATGTGGAACCTGCTTCTAAAGCATCCTGCTCGGTGTAGAACCTGCTCCCGAAACAGCCAGCTCAGTGTGGCAATGGAATCTGCTTCCAAAGCATCCTGCTCAGTGTGACACCTGCCCCTAAAACACCCAACTCACTCAGGAACCTCTCCTAAAACACCCACTCACTCTGGAACCTGCTCCCAAAGCATCCTGCTCACTGTGGCACCTGCTTCTAAAACACCCAGCTCAGCATGGGAGTGGAATCTGTTCGCAAAGCACCCTGCTTGGTGTGGAACCTCTTCCTAAAATATCCTGCTCAGTGGGGTACCTGCTCCCAAAGCAACTTGCTCACCCTGGAACCTGCTCCTAAAATACTCATCTCATTCTGGAACCTGCTCCCAACACATCCTGTTCTCTCTGGAACCTGTCCCTAACATATCCTGCTCACTGTGGTACCTGCTCCCAAAGCAACCTGCTCCTAAAACACCCAGCTCGGTGTGATACCAGCTCAGCTTTGAACCTGCTCCTAAAATACCCAGCTCACTTTGGAACCTGCTCCTAACACATCCTGTTCTCTCTGAAACCTGTTCCCAATGCATCCTGTTCTCTCTGGAATCTGCTCCCAACACATCCTGTCCTCTCAGAAACCCCTTCCAGAGCCCCCAGCTCACTCTGACCCTCTCCCAGAGCCCCCAGCTCACTCTGACCCTCTCCCAGAGCCCCCAGCTCGCAGTGACACCCGCAGCAGGTGGCACTCGCTGTCTGCAGGTCCGGGGAGCTGCTCCTGGCTGTCCCCGAGCTCTGAGTGTCCCAAGCTCTGGCTGTCCCCGGGCTCTGGCTGTCCCCGGGCTCTGGCTGTCCCCGGGCTCTGAGTGTCCCAAGCTCTGGGTGTCCCAAGCTCTGGGTGTCCCAAGCTCTGGGTGTCCCAAGCTCTGGGTGTCCCCGGGCTCTGGTGTCCCAGCTCTGGTGTCCCCGGGCTCTGGCGTGTCCCCGGGCTCTGAGTGTCCCAAGCTCTGGTGTCCCCGGGCTCTGAGTGTCCCGCTCTGGTGTCCCCGGGCTCTGGTGTCCCAAGCTCTGGTGTCCCCGGGCTCTGAGTGTCCCAAGCTCTGAGTGTCCCCGGGCTCTGAGTGTCCCAAGCTCTGGTGTCCCCGGGCTCTGAGTGTCCCAAGCTCTGGTGTCCCCGGGCTCTGAGTGTCCCAAGCTCTGAGTGTCCCCGGGCTCTGAGTGTCCCAAGCTCTGAGTGTCCCCGGGCTCTGGTGTCCCAAGCTCTGAGTGTCCCCGGGCTCTGGTGTCCCAAGCTCTGGTGTCCCCGGGCTCTGGTGTCCCAAGCTCTGGTGTCCCCGGGCTCTGGTGTCCCAAGCTCTGGTGTCCCCGGGCTCTGGTGTCCCAAGCTCTGGTGTCCCCGGGCTCTGGTGTCCCAAGCTCTGGTGTCCCCGGGCTCTGGTGTCCCAAGCTCTGAGTGTCCCCGGGCTCTGGTGTCCCAAGCTCTGGTGTCCCCGGGCTCTGTTCCCGGGCTCTGGTCCAAGCTCTGGGTTCCCCAAGCTTGGCTTCCCCGGGCTCTGGTTCCCAATCTTGTCCCCGGCTCTGGTGTCCCAGGCTCTGTGTCCCAAGCTCGGTTCGGCTCTGGGTGTCCGCTCTGGTGTCCCGGGCTCTGGGTGTCCCAAGCTCTGGCTGTCCCCGGGCTCTGGTGTCCCAAGCTCTGGTGTCCCGGTCTGGTGTTCCCGGCTGCGTCCGTGTCCCCGGGCTGGTGTCCGGGCTCTGGGTTCCCGGGCTCTTGGTTCCGGCTGTGGTGTCCCAGCTCTGTGTCCCCGGCTCTGGGTTCCCCGGCTCTGGGTTCCCGCTCTGGTGTCCCAGCTCTGGTGTCACCCGGCTCGGGTCCCCGGCTCTGGCTGTCCCTGCCTCTGCCCACTGGTGTCCCCGGGGTTTTGGGCACAAGTGCATCCCCTCGGCAGGGGACAGCCCTGCCCGGTTCAGTGGTTCCCGCGGGAGGCACAAAGCCCGTCCAGCCGCAGCTGGGAGGAATAAAGGCAGGATTAGCCGTGGGCATTGGACACCTAGAGCCTCTCGCTGAGCCAAGTGAGAAGGGTAACTTGAGGCGTTTGTGCTCTGAAAAGCCCGGAGGTTTGGCAAAGGCAGCCACTCACTCAGCTGTGCAGCCTCCTGTAAACTGAAATGCCCTCTTAATGCTGCTGAAAAGAGAAAATAATGATTGCGCTGGAGAACAAATAAAAAACGAGGCTAAACATGAGCTCATTGTGCTGACATTGGCAATTATCACCCCAAACACCTCCGCAGACGTTCAGCATCGGGAAAAGGTGATCTCTGAGAGCAGAAGCCTTTCGCTTCTTTGGCTTTCTCAGGTGTTGGGTGGAGTAATTCCTTTAGTTGAATCACAAACAAACAGAAAAGCAACAACAAAAAAAAAAGTATCAGGAATTTGTGTTCCTTTGGTGAGGGACAGGCAATTCACACGTAAAACTTACCCAGAGAAATCACAGGATATTTCATTCAAATACATCCAGACATTTTTTAGCATTTTCCTAGAAGTTTGGGTTCTGAGGTCTGTTATGGGCAGCATTAGAATCACCTAGTCTGACCTCTTGCATAAACAGTTTATGCAAGACTTTTCCCAGAAATTAAACCAGAAATTATCACAGAAACGTATTCCAAACAAAGATACTCAATGAGCTCACCCAAGCAAGCCCTTTCAGTGTAGAATCCTCTTATTATTAAGAAATCACACCTTCACTGGAATTAGGGAATTCCTGCTTGTAGCTGGGCTATGTGTGTTTATAAACTCCTTTCCAGACCTCCTGATTTATAAGTAGCTCAATAATCATACTACCTCTGTACTATTTCTTAATAAACTAAAAAAAGAGCAGTTTCTTCAATTTAATTTAAAGTTTCTTTTTCCATTTCCTTTGAAGTCTCCCAAGATATTTCAGATCTCACTACAAAATTCTCCAGCTGAGCCTGGAACAGGAGCCCCAGTGCAGGACTGAAGCTGCTGCTTTGCCTTTGCATCACTCACACCAGGTTTGTTCCTCGAATCACACAGGCTCCAGCACTATGGGTCTTCTAGACATAAAGAAAAAGGCACTCAAAGCAAAGTTAGGAAGAGAAATGGACATTTTCTGGCTTGGGAAGAAGGGGAGAAGGAATAGTGTGTGAGAAGGGAGCAGGTGAATTTACTTTATAACACTTGTGAGATATAAATTGGTGCATTTTGTATTCATTCCTCTGGTGCTGAGCCATTTGTGGGGTTTCCCAAATATGAATTAAGAGCAAGGAGCAACAAATTTTGCTCTCAATCAGATGCATCTGGAGAAATCCCAGCATATGTTCCTTACAAAAAAAAAGAAGTGAACTGCCTGGGTCAGAAAATGGAACTGATTCTGAGAAGTCTCTACATCTGAAAATTATTAATTTGGCAGTGCTGGGCTAGGCTTACACTGAGAGAAGCATCATGATTCCCCTAAAGGAGACATGCTCCCATCAGAGCCAAGACAGGCCTTATTCACCCTTTAAGACTGAAATTGTTGGAGAGACCAGCAAGGCAATACTTAGTGTGTGTCCTTTTCGAGCATGCACTTTTCATTAAGTAACTTTTTTTAGACAAAGAACTTTTCACAGGAGGCTGAGAAGATCTCCTGATGAAATATTGGCTCTCCCAATTCATATTAGATCCTCAAGCATCATTCAACAGCTCTGAATTGACTAATGGCCATCACAGCAAATGGATTTCCACCTTAATCTTTAGTTCTTGTCTGAATGATATTAATACACATTGTTTATCACTAATGAGCTCTAGAATATGATGTTAACAGAAGCAATTAAGGCCCAGAATAACTGTCTGCAGCACTGTGCTGGAGCTGAATGCACGGGTAATGAATCACTCACACAGCTCAGTTCCACTTTCCTCACTGCAAATCAAACATCAGATCTTACTAAGCTCATGTCAGTGTCCAGGCTCGGCCTTTATTTTTAACTCGTGTATGTGCAAGAGGTTGATTATATCAGAAAAAAAGAAGTTATGTCTTTTGAAGACCCAGCCTTGTGGGGTTTATTTATTATTGAGTGGTAGCAGCTACCTCAAAAGAGAAGTATCATATTTATACCACCTTGTCCTGGACATAGATCCAAACTTCTTTTCAGGTGTTTATGTTGAGGAGAACAAAGCTTGGTTCAAAGCACTGAGTGGCCAGGACTGCCAGACCCTGTCTTCTTGTGCAGGTAATCACAAAGTGGTCAGGGGCTTTTTGGCCTGCTAAGGCAAGGGTATCTCTCTCAAAAGACTTTGAACAGCTGGGAAACATTTATTTCCATGTCACTTGTGACCACAACGATTTGAAAACTAAGACTGAAGTCAAGAAGAAAGGCAAGCTATAATGCTACCCAGCAAATTTTTGTTTTGCACTGTTGCCCTGTTCCAGCACAGGCTGAACGTACCTGTCTTTAGTAAACTAAATTAAACACAGAATCTTTGAGGGGTTTTGGAGCCAGCCCAGTCCTGAACAGAAAACAAAAGCTGCTAGGTCACAGCAACATTCACAGAAATGAGGATGAGAATCACTGTAAGCCTCCAATATTAAACTTAGTCCCACATTTAAAGCTCGAGCAGTTTTACTATTGACATCAGCAGGAACCTGTTGCAAATAAATCTCAGCTTGGATCAGCTAAGCTTTTCTATGTTCTGATACACTGAATAATAATCTCATCTAGTCTTGAAGGAGCATTAAGAAAATCAGAAGTATCAGGCAACAGAATCATTTGCTCTCACACTGTAAGAGTTTGTTGAGACAAGTCAACACCAGCGTGAATTTACTTTTGCCTTGTATTTTGTCAGGAGGCTCAAAGTCTGCCTGAAGGTGCTCTGTCAGTCCAAACTGAGGAAATGCCAACAGCCATTAAACCATTTCTGTTCATCCACTCAGCTCCTTGCTTTGCTGCAGCAGAGCTGCCATCCTGTTCCTGGGATATTTTCCTTCAAAAAGCTCAAAGCAAACACGTTTGTCCACAGTCTCACCTGGGCTGTGCTGCTCTGGCTGGTGTTTATAAAACATCCAAATGGATTGAAAGTTGAAGCAGAGCTGTTCAGCCAGCAAAGTGGAACACCCTTCACTGCTGCAGGTGAAGCAGAGGGTTTTTACCTGTCTTCACCCAAGATGTTATCACCACGCCTACAAGCAGGCTCTGCACGTGGGCATTTGTGATCTCCAGCTGATGCTTAGTACCAAATTAGCCAGCAATTCCTCTTTTTTTTCTTATTTTTAAGGAGTTATCTATCTAAGGACCAAGATCAAAGCAGCAAGAGCATCATTTCATTGTGCTGGCTTGAATCGCAGTGTCGCTTTAATTTGCGGCCACTGAAGCAGAACCTCACCAATTGCAAAGGAAATCCTCGAGCAATTAGGCTGAGCTCAGCTCAGGGCTGCAGGAGCTCCGGGATGGCCTCAGCACCCAGAAAAACCTGCAGCTGAGGATCCAGCCCTGGAACACGGAGCTGTGGCACTGCTGAGGAGAAAGGGAAACTCTCTGGGACACCTCAGGACCAATGATGTGGAAAGGAGCTTTAAAAAGTCAAGCCTGTGCTGTTATTTTTTTGTGTGCTTCCTTGTTTGTTTTTGATATATGTAAAGGGAAATTGAAAGAAGCTTATCTCATGCAAATTTTAACTTCAGTAAAGGTCTATTAAGCAACTTCTAGGGTTGCAAATCTTCTTGAGAAGACTTCCACTGAAAGAGATAGGAAGTCCTATGCTCTAAAAAGTGGGGGAAACCAGCATTAACAGCCATTGACACAACATCTGGGAGAGCATGTGAGGGATGGCTCCCTGTTCTCCATGCTCAGCCCCCCTGGGCAGTTCCTGTCACACCAGGCTCCGTGGCTGTCCCCTGGATTGTCCCAGCCTGACTCAATCCTGCAGATCCTGAGGGGGACAGGGAGAGGCAGAACATGGCACGTTCACAGCTCAGACATGGAAAACAGCAGGATGAGCCAGCATCACCTTTCTCACCGTGCCTCAGCAGGTCTGCTGTGTCACCCACATCACTGGTGTCACCGATTTAGGGCAGAAATGTCCTTCTGTGCAATAGCACAGCCACATCCCCACCTCCCCACATTTATGGTTTCTATCAATAAAGAAAGAAGAGAAAAACCTTCACTCCATTCCACATGGAGGCCAGCTGGGACACCAAGTGACAATTTATTCAAGCTCTGCAGGAAACCTGGAGCGCTCCAGGCCAGATCTTCATTGGCCAAGACCAAGAGGGCAGCCAGCTCCCTGCAGGGCCACCAGGAGCAGGCAGCTGGGTGCCCACCCTGCCCTTGTGCCAGCCAGACAGGTAAATCAGAACACACAGGTCTCAGTTGCCCAATGAGATATTGGGAAGGGAGTTTGAGCTCCTTGACACCTCCCTGGGCAGGAGCAGCTGCTGCTTCTGTGTTTTCTGACCCGTCCATCTCAGCACCCACTTTCTGCAATGCCCGAGGCCGAGCACCAAACCCCGTCACTGCCAGGCGGGCAGGTTTGCCAAGGGGGATGGAAGGTGCCAATCTGGAGCAGGGACACCCCAAAAAAGCAAAGCCCATAGCCGTGGGCTGCCCCGTTGGCCCGGCCCATCTGGCCGGCCCTTTGTGCGGCCGTTCCCAGGGGCCGGGGGCGGCCATGGGTGCTGTGTGAGGCACCTGCGGCCGGACAATGGGCTCTGGGTGCTCGGGGGAGAGACAGATTGATGTATTGTGTGTGGGGGAGGAGGGCTGTCACTGGAATCCATGTGAACCCAGCCTTTCGGGGCAGGGGAGATTGACAGCTTTTGTAGGGCGCAGCTCCCTTTCAAAGCTCTGCTTTACAGACAGTAGGTTAGGGGGGCCCGGGCTTTCACTCCCATAATTCGAACAGGGCAATCATCAGCACTGAGAATCTCTCCTCTCTCTCTCTCTCTCTCTTTTTTCCCACCCCCTTGTTATGCATTAAATGATTTCAGTGGAGGAATGTGCAGCATTAATTAGAATTGGTTAGCAGATACCGAGGGGAAAAGTTTCTTCACAACAACCAAAGGAGGTGTCAGTGCCACAAAGGCGGTTTTGTTTTCGCTCTCCCCCGCATTATCAGTGCAATATGTAAGGTAGCGATTCTTTTCATTTAAATTAAGTGGAAAGCTACTAAATCTTGTTTATTCTCCCAAAAAAAAAAAAAAAAAAAAAAAAAAGAAAAGGTCCTTAACACTTATCTTTTAACTTCTTTTATTTTGCGAGGTTAGTGTTTACTTTTGCTTTCAGTCCTCCCCATTAATCGGCCTGCAAAGATGTGTATCCAGTTTTGTGTATCATTTAGCTCTCACAATTATAAGCCAGTACAACTAATATATAAGGATTGTCTCCTGATTAAAGCAACAACTTTACCATTTCAAATAAAAGGCGCTCGTCTAGAAGGACACATTGAAATTCAGAAGTGTGGCTGGCTGTTCTCTGCGGGGATTTCCTCGTTTCTTTCAACTTTTTAAATAGAAGTTAAGCTAAAAGATGGGCTTGAGCATATAAAGTGAGAGCTTAGAAGAAATGCTCATTAATATAGCTATGTACTCTTTTTATTTCTCTCCTTAAAAACTTTTCCCATCGACAACATGCAAACAAATGCTAGCCCTGACAGTGTTTCAATATTTTTTTCCATCAAAAGTACTCAACTGGTTTATAAAAAAAATAGAAAAGTAAAAACTAAAAAAAAAAAAAAAAATCTCAAATGATTGCAGCACTCAACAGAAGACACAATCCTAAGTGCTACACAGTGGGGTCATATCACATTCCTCATTTTCTGTTAAGGGTTTAAAAATTACCAAATTATTACCACCATAAAGCATCATCTCTTAAGACATGTAAAGCCAACTGCTGTCTCTAGAGGTAAATTACCAGGGCTCCATGCCATGCAGATTCCTTGCCACAAATTCCTCTGGAATGTGAAGATATTTGCACTTTGCCCACAGCAGCAGTCGGTGAATGCCCGCTGGTGTTGTTTTCAGCAGGAAAAGTGTCATTCCTGCCTGTTTTCCCGAGGGAGGGCTGGAAGGGGCAGCCTCGGGCAGGGCTGGCAGGAAAGGGCAGGTATTCCTGGAGAGGGAATGGTTCATCTCCTGCAGGGCACATACCAAAGGCTAATTTTTTTTTATCTGACATACACAAACAATCTGGCCCATGCATTAGATAGTCAAAATCACAAAAAATAAGCTTTGCTATTCATTATCTAGATCTTAACAAGCTTGAGTCTGTCTCTACCTGACTGATAAATCAGGAGTTGCCAGTGGCACACATGATGTTAGAGCTTCTTTAACGCAGCCCAGCATTGCCACAGCGACTTTATGAGCTGAGCAAAGATGATCTACACAGAGCCTGTGCAGAGGAGCAGGATGCAGAAATTTAGTCATTTCTGCAATCAAGAGTTTTTAATCTAATTAAAATATAGTAAGAGCAGGATGCAGAAATCTAATATAAAAAGCCAGCTAAAAGTAGGAGAATTTCCCCACCATGACCAAGCTTGCTAAACTTCTGTCATTTTCTCACAAGAAAAAATCCATCGGGTGTGAAGAGTTGTTTGCCACGGTGCCAAGGAGGGGAGGAACAGGGTTTCTCTTTCCTTCCACCATCCCAAAACTGCCCGTTCAGCCCCGGCAGGTGGGATGTGAGCCCTGCACCCCTGCTCCGAGCGCTCTATGGGCCAGAATTAATGAAGGAATGAATGACTCGGGTGCCTCTGTGCGGAGGCTCCCAGGCAGACAGGCTGTGTGTTCCAGAGCAGAGCAGCCGTTCTCGGGGATTTGGGGTCAGGGCACAGCTGGGCTGAAGGCAGGGCCAGCCCCGGGGTCAGGCGAGGCAGCGCGGAGCATCCATCCATCCATCCATCATCCATCCATCATCCATCCATCCATCCATCCTCCCCAGAGCCCCGGCACGGCGCAGGGGACCGGCTCCTTCCCCGCACCCAAAGCCTCTCCCTCGCCAAGTTTCCCCGTGTCTCCTTCACCCTGGCCCGAGGGCCGTCTCCTCTCTCTTTTCTATTTTTTTTTCCCCCTCCCTGACCACAGAACCTCTCTGAGAGTTATGCACCCCTCATGCATGTAAATGAGAGGGGTCCAATTACACGCGGGGGAGAAAGGGTTTAATGAATCGTGAAAAAGCAAGGCTTGCATAGAAAAAGCTCAATCCTTGCGCCCCCTCATCCCCCCACTTGGAAACGTGCGTTTCTCGGTTTTGAGAGCGCTGAGAGAATGCAGAGGGGTGAATGGGAGAAGCCCCCAGCTGAATGAATACCACGTTTGTTTCTGTTTATTCCAGCCCGCACTTGAAACCTGTGATGGGTGCTTTTAAAGGGAAAATAGTTGAGCACAGGGGTTATTTTTCTCTGCCCAGCATAAACAAATGCAGTGCAGTGCATGATCGCAGAGAATTCTGTGTTCAAGTTCTGCCACATGGAGACATTTCTGTGCTTGTTCTTGTTTCTTCTGTGTGCTCTAAGTGAGTTTAAAGGACATAGAACAGGCAGAACGAGGTTGTCATTTATG
The DNA here is from genome assembly GCA_009741485.1 of Malurus cyaneus samueli. Classification (NCBI taxonomy): domain Eukaryota; kingdom Metazoa; phylum Chordata; class Aves; order Passeriformes; family Maluridae; genus Malurus; species Malurus cyaneus. The sequence goes on along the minus strand of CM019238.1, from coordinate 2,711,502 downwards.
AGGTCCTGTACAGCTCAAGCTCTGTGACCAACTCCCACACCTGGCTGAGCCTGAAATTGTTTGGTTATCACTGCCTGTCCCAGCTGAATGTGAACGGGACAGCTTGGGATGTGATGGGCATTTTAAAGCAAACCATTCCAAAGCAATATTATCAATGCCAAGTATGATTTCATTGTGGTTACACGGGAAACAGACATTAAGGCAAATTCATTTGTAAATATCCTGGGACTCCTCAGAGGTCTTTTCCTTTCTTCTTTTCCTTGTTCTTTTTTCTTTAATTATTAAAGGATTAATTATTAGTCACCACCTGTTGCTAAAATGATTTTAACATCTAAAATTACAGTGTTAAAAATATGCCCTCAGTGGGAATTACACAGCACTGAGCTGTGAAAAGGAAAAGAAACAGACACAAACACTTGATTTTGAGTATGATCTCCCTTTTCCATGTCAGTGAGGGAATCACAAGTACTGAGCATTTACATCTCCAGCCAAAATCTAGCAGAGGTATTGTCTGTTCAACATCTTTAAAATTTGGCCTCAAAGTTTCCTTCTTTATCTGGCACAGAAATACCTGTGGAATTGCAAATGGAAGTGGTTTCTCATTAAGGTGGGATGTAGCTGGGAAGAAGAACAACTTCCACAACAGCAGCAATGGGACAATTCCATGTTGCACAAATTCCCACAGGATCATGAATAACTTGTGCCACAAGCTTGCCCCAATTTTTACTGACTTCATCTGGAACCCTGCAAAACACATAAATTCTGGCAATTATGAATTAACATTTCTCATGAGAAGCACGTGGAATAAGACCTACTGCTCTGGTGTTGTACATTCTTAGTCCTGAATTTTTGGCCAGACACAAAGATGAATGACAGAATTCCCTGATCTGACTGAAAATGAACAAAGATTTACTGGAAGTCAGATAGAAAAACTAAATTGCTGCTTCTGGACATAATAAAGTAATTTTTTCCATCTATTCAATTAATTTTATCCAAAAAATGGTACAGAAAGTATCTTAAAGAGTACATATGTTGTAGACAAACTTTTCATATAAATCACTTGCCCTTTGAATTTGAACCACAAATTGACTCAGCCACATAAATTAAACCTTACTCAGAAATGAATATTTAGAGAAGCACAGAGGGAAGAAAACACCATCTGAGTTTAAAAACAACATCTTATACAATGGTGTTAAGGGAAGGACATTCTGGAGCTCATAATTATCATAAATTTAATCATGGAAGTTGGATAAACAAAATGTTTTCAGCTACAGTTGTCACCAGCAGGCAGCTGACATGCTATTAGCACATTTTCATGAAGGACTAAATACCACTTGGGATTGAAGGATATTTTTTTCAGATTTGTTTTCCAATTAGCATTTTAAGTTATTCAAGGCAATGCCTTCCTAATGCTCTTTGGGATTATCTTCTTTTTTCGTAGTGCAGTGCAGAAGAACAATTCTTTAATCCAGTATAAAAAAAAAATATAGCATAAAATGCCAAGCCACTCATGAGTTATGCTTTTTTGTATTTAATTTACCAATCCAAGCATAGTTAAAAGCACAAAGCCACCTAAACCTCCATTCCTATGTCAATGGGACACCCGCTACCCAAAGAACCATTTTCTGCATCAAATCCTACACCTGAAACTTTTCTTTCCTCTCAGTTTCCTCCCTGTGACTGCTTCTCTGGTGCTTTTATTACGTTTCCTTTCCTCCCCTGCCCATGCATGGTAGATATTTGGGGTGATGGATATTTGCTGATATTTGTGTTGGGACACCTTTCCTGGCTCATCAGTTCGAATTCCACGTCCTGGAAATGCTGTGGAGCTTTTCTAAGGTCTCCCCTCAGCAGTGAGGCAGGAGGGGATTCTGGGGGGCAGGTTCTTTCTGCTGAAGTGCACATGGACATTTTGCACAATCCCAGACCCTAACCCAACCTTTTGTGCCCCATTTATGTGCTGATTCAGTGGTGAGAACATGCACACTTTGCTCTCCAAACCTGCTGCTTTTTGTACAGAGCTGCCACCACCAAGGGGACAGGTGACCCTGAGGGGCTGGCACAAGGCACAGACACCAACCAGGAGAACAGAAAAGATCTGCCTGTCTTGGTCCACCAGCTCTGGCACATCTGCCTTTAAGATTTAACTGCACACGAGTTATGTTTTCTTTAATCAGTTCTGATTTTCACAAGCCAGGATCTGACTGTCTGCACAAAAGCCTTTGCTTTTCTTTCAGCAGAAAACATACTAAAATACACTTTCCAGTGGTTGCAGATTTATTTTTTTTTTTAATGGGGAAACGTTAAGTAATTAAGGAAATCATGCACCATGCCATGTGGAGGCCTCCTAACAAATACAACTTTGGTGGCCATGACCCTGGCCAGAGGAAGAAGGCTGTGATGTCACCTCATCCCCAAGTCCCAGTTTCACGGATAGTATCTCTGAAAGGAATTGTCTAAAGGAGATTGTTCCTTATGAAAAGTTCACATGATGGAGTCTGAAGGGCTTGTTTCACTTGGAGCCCAGCAGGACAGAGCTGTTTGGAAAGAAGCATTCAGTGTGTTCTGTTTCGCTGAAAGCTGTCACAGCGAACAAGTACTTAGCAAACAGCATGAACAAGGATATGAACTAGAAAACTAGCAGGGCCCTGACAAGGCTGTAATAGTGGGCTCATCTGTTCAGGGCCTCTGCATGGGGGCAGGAGAGGGGGAACAGGAGAACCAGACTCCTGGATTTGTCATTTTTTGGGAAGGTGATGGTATATATCAGTGCTCCCAAGCTGTTTGTGTTATTGTGGGCACTCCTGGTCAGAAGGGGTGCAGGGCTGACACAGCACGTCCTGAGGGGGGAATGACTGATTAACTAAAAAACAATCCCAATCCGTTCTCTTCCTCTTGGCCTGCTCTGGAATGTCTTCACTGTTGTTATGATGGGCTGCCTGTGTCACCCGTCACCCCTCACATGTCTGATCCATGGTTAGCAGGGAAGGAAAGCTGCCTGAATCCCAGTCCTGAGCTGCCACCCCACACCTGGGAAAAGAAGCCACTCACTCAAAATGAGCTGATGGCACTATGCAGGTACAAACCAGCACCCATTAAAGACCCCCCTCCCTCCACCCTATCAGAACATGGAAAGCAGCAGAACATTAAGAGACATCAAAGGAGTAGGGAATAAGAATATGATAAACAAAAATTCTCCTTTGGTTTTTGCATGCTGCATCCAGGTCCTCATTTCTCTGGCAAACCTGAAAACCACACTAACCACACCTTTCACCATCATTCCGACAGTGCCTGCTCATGACAAGCACAGTTTCAAAAGCTGTAATATATAGTTTGTATTTATCACTTCTAACAGGTGCATTTTGCTAAAGAAAGTCCCTAACTGGTGTCTTTACCACAGCAGACTAACTTTCTGTGCTTTCTGCAGATTGTGTTCTGCTAGGCCATTGACAGAAACTCCTTTTTCCCTCACTCCCTTTGCAAGGACAGAAGATTTGGAATGTTAAAGTGCCCAGCACAGTGTCCTGCTCTTGGCTTACGGACCTCCACTGGCTCAGGATGGAAAGAACCTTTTTACCTGTAGAAAATCCCAATTTTATCAGGTTCTAAGATACATTCTTGAAGTTTTCGCTCATTCACTTCATACTCTGCCATGGCTGAAAACCTCTTTTAATGGTTTCTGGAAAAGGAACAGGTGAAGGAAGGAGGAATGAGTAAGAACCAGCTTCTCTACTGGGATGGATCAGAGCACTTCTGTATTTCCTTTCTCCCTTCATGGCCAGGAACAGAATCATTGCTTCTGCCTGTAAATTTGGATCTTAATTTATGAGGTAAATACACACTGCTTTAAAAAGATTATAAACAGGATTTTGTCTGGCCTCCTGCCTGAACGCAGACCATACACTGTGTTGGTAATCTTGGCATCTCAAGGAAGTTTATCTTTCATCTGAGGCTTCTAAACCCTCCAGCATCAAAGACAGGAATGTTTTTCAGTAATCCACATGGTTTTCTGCATGATTTTTCTGCACCAAGTCCCTCCCCAACACTGATAGATGTCTAGATTTAGCATGAGCTGTGTTCATGGAAATCCAGAGTGGTGACCACCAAAGTGACAGATCTATGCTGGCTTTGTCTGCATCATGGTAGAACATGTTTTACCAACTTTATGATAATTCAGATGTATATTCTCTGGTCAGCATGTAACCTGGGTATCAGGTGTTTTGTCAGACTCAAAAATACCTCGTGGGATTGAATTTCCTTCAAAGACAGACAAAGCTGTTTTCTCCTTCTGATAACCACATCCTTCAGAGCCTGGGAATTCTATTACAAGTTTCTTATCACTGTGAGTATAACAAAGTTTTTTTTCAGCAAAGCAAGTGTCTTCTGCAAGGAGACCAATTATGATAAGGCTTTTCTTATGCTGGTTTTTTTCAGCTGCTCCCTGAACCAGATAGTGCATTTTCATTATGAAAAAAAAAAGAAGAAAAAGTGATTTTCCCATCTTTTTCTTCACTTTTTTTCAGCCCAAATCTCCTTTCGTCCCAAGTGCACTACAGTGCAGAAGTTTGAAAAAGGAGTAAGTAGGCTTTATAAAAAACACCAGCATTTTTTTATTAGATAGGGACTCGTATCATAAACCTTTTGAACAAGGAAAACTTTGTCTGTAGCAAGAAAACGTTTACATGATGCCCTCACCACAGGACTGAGAGTGGCCACCTGTGCAGAGGTGACCTCCAGGTAGAAACAGGGACATTTCCAGCTGGTAATGGCACTCCAGAAGGTGCCACCACTGGTTCTGCATGGCTGCAGAGGGACAGGATGCAATTCTATGTCCCACCTCTGTCCCTCTGCCCCTATCAAATATCCACTGTCACTTTTATGACTTACATCTCTGTCTTTTGTGTTTAAATTTTCATCCACTGTCATTTTTATTACTTGCACCTCTGCCTTTTGTGTCTGAATTTTCAAAACTTCTTTGTCCCACTGTGTTGCCCCTCGCAGCATCCACAGCACCCCAAACAGGATCTGCTGCTAAAGCTCTCACTGCCTCCTCTGCCTGCCTGCAAAACAGCACCCAGCAGCAGGATTTTTTTTTTTTGTCCTCCCCTAGCAAGGGAAAAAGAGATTTTTCTCCTGTTTCCCTCCCCACAGATACCCCACACTCCTCGTCTTTAAGCTGTTCTATTCCCAGGCTGGCCTATCTTTAACCCGTGCGCTGTTTGAAGCTGGGGAACACAGAGCCCCTTTCATGCAGGGAGGGATGTGTTCCTGCCAGGTCCCAGTGTTCTAGGGAATTTGCCAGATCCCTCAATAATCTGATCCCTTGCCTTTTGGCTCCAACATTCGGAGCTGGCTCTTTGGTGTGAGTTCTCCCAGAACAGGATCTCCATCCCCTCCTGCATCGTGCTTTCCCTACTGCCTGGTAACCGTGTGCAGGGTCCATCCCAGCTTGGCATTCCCGTCCCAGCAGAGCAGCCTGGGGAAGCAGCAGCTCCAGACTACACAAGGATGAAGGATTTCTGATGGAAATATCCCTTTTAAGCTTTCTGATGCAATAAATGCATGGGGGTTGATTCCCGTAGCACAAAACACCCTTCACAGGGCTGCAGGAATCCAGCTGAGTTCCCAGCCAGGAGCAAGGGGGAGGAAAGGGATGTAAAAGATGGTCCCAACAGGGTCTGAAAGGGGACCAGGGACAGCTGAGCTGCTGTACTCCCTTATGCTGAGTCCCCAAATGCTGTGAGGAACCCTTTCCCTGGCGGGGGAATTCAGCTTTGTGCCCCCAGAGAGAACTGTCCCCCACCCTCCGGGGCTGCCAATGAACCATTGTGCACACGCTGAGGAAAAGCCCGTGCCAGAGGGCTGCAGCAGTGCCAGCCTGAGAAAACAGGGAGGTGTCACCCGGAGGAGCTGCTCTGTCACCACCCCAGGCTGGGCTGGAGGATGCTGCTGCTCCAGACATCACCCCTCTGACTGACTGCCCTCACAAGCTCTTGTTCCCTTTCCTACCCAAAATGAACAGACTCTCGCAGAAAAGGAATGTAATTTTGAAAGTTCTGAGTTAATAAAATGCTTTAAAAGCACAGTGCCTGTGGTACAGTGCATCAACTTTGTCCTGGGTGTCAGTCCTTTCACTCCAAAAAGCTCACACCACAGATGAATTTGCCCCGGTGCTTTTGTCAATAAAATTCTAGATTAAAAGAGACCCTATGTAGAGCTGGTCCCAGAGGTAATTGCTAGTTAATCAGCCAATTAACTGACCCAACGAGTAGGAAAAGGAGAAGGGGGAGGAAGGGGGAAACAAATCAGTCAAGGTACTGGAGAAGGTAATTCTTTAGGAGTTAATGTTAGAAACCTTTTCAAAGGGATTGCAGCCTACCTTGACTCACTCCCCTCCTTCTTCCCTTGTTCTCTTCTTCCCAATTTGTAATTGTTGGTTCCCCTAATTGGCTGATTAACTACTTATTACAGACAGAGCTGGAGGTATGTGGGATCCCGTTAGCCACGGGATTGCATGGAGGGGAGCACAGCTGAATGCAGCAGAGCATCTCCTTGGGCTGCCTTTCCCTCCCCAGCCTGGTGGCTTTGAGTCAAGCACCATTTCCTTTGAGAAGACCCTTTTCTAAACTAGTTTCTATTTTGTTTATATAATAGCACAAAGAGAGGTAAGGACTTTTTTTTTTAACACTCTGTTATGCAAACAGAAGGATTTTTATACCCCAAACCAACCTATTTGCTATTCACTGATATATTACCAGGATATTTTAATGAATGAGCTCTTACAGCTGCCTGATGTTACAATAATAAGTAATGACAATGGAATTAACCTCGATTTTCCTTTGATAGTGTTACCAAGCTGCTGGCTACCAGCAGGGCTGGGAGAGGAGTCCCAAAGGTGAAAAGGGCAGGCTGAGAGAGTTTCCCTCATCCCCACTCCCTGGATTTCCGTGGGGGAAGAGAGCAGAGCTCACCCTTGCCTTTATTGGCTTCTCAGCAGATTTATGGCAGGTCAGCAGGGAGGTACCAGGCAGCTCTGGTACATCCTGAAACCACACAGCCCGGGAGGAGCCCCAAGCTGCTCTCTGAAGCTTCAAAGAGGAGTTTTCCTGCTGGTTCCACGCAAAGCAAATCTCACAGCACTGCTTTAACACACCTTTTCCAGAAAAATGGAAAAGGAAACAGAAAAATGGAGCTGCCCCACGTGAAACTGTGACATCAGGGCTCCATGGGCACTGGGTCTGACCTCTCCAAAACCATTCCTGTCAATGCACACAGGTTATTTCCCGAAGCTGGTGGGTTGTTTTGGTCACTCACCCTCCTGTGCAGATAATAAATAATATTCTTTTTATCTCCCTTCATTTCTTGGGGTGCAAAGCAGCAACTTCTCCAGTGCAATTGGGCAGAGAATGGGGCTCTCCTGACAAAGCTTTTATTGCATAAACTTCTTCTTCAAACTCCACTTTTCTCCTCCAGCTTCAGGAAAGAATTTGGGATTTTAATTCTATTTAATATTTGTGATTATTTAATCCTCCCACCCCTCTTTTCTCCCTGAGCAAAAGGGCAGACTGAGCCCAGGCAGCCCATCCTCAACTGCATGTAAATCACAATCTGATTAGGCAGTGATATATTCATCTCTAGCTCCTGTATAAAAGTTATTCAAGTATTTTGACAAAATAAGTGCTGTTTACTTTATACATTTTCTGCTAATTCTAAAGATTTCTGCAAACGTAAAGGATCTCATGGAATTTACAGGCTTGTGGCTTCGCTATTGAAAGTATTAAAGCATGCTAAATTAAGTTGATTTGCCTGTGAAAGAAACACGTCCATTATTCATGTCAGGGCCCTGTCACATCAAATTGAGGGAGTGAAGAAAACCCTTTTTTATCAACGTTTAGAAGCAAGGAAAAAAACCCCACCATTCAGGGCCTGAATTTCAATTGGGAGAGAGTCAGCCTGAAAGCAAGGTTAAAAAAAAAAAAAAAAAAAAAAAAAGAGCTGGGGACATGTCTAATGTTGGAAATCAGCAAAGGGTGGCTTGATTTAACTTTGGCTGGGGTCTTTCAAACAGAAAGCCAGGATGAAACTCAGAGCAGCAAGTAGAGCACACAGTCTCGATGTCTCTCATGTGTAAACTTGTCACAAGCAGTTAAGCTAATTCAGATTTAAAACTCTTCAGACCCTGTTCTTCTTGGGTGCTTCAAAATAATGATAAAAACTGCTAAATAAAGCATTGTGCTTGTGCTTAGCTGATATATTTATCCACTGGCTATTACATTATTTAATTAGTATTAGCAGGCAACACGTGGGTTTAGAGTTTGAGGAGATGATAGAAATTTCAAATAAAGTTGGTTTAGATTTGTTTTTTCTTCAGCTGGGGGCTGACAAGATCAAAAATAGTCAGGACTGTTTCCTGTCTACTTATCTCTATATTACAGTATTATATATATATATATATATATGTAACTTATTGTAGCCATAAAATATTCCAGTTTTTAGGATTTAGTGTGTGGTAGGTACAGACAGAATAAATGGCTTCTGCCATCTTTTAAACAAAAAATTGATTTACAGTTTACAGTCTGCTAAACTCTCCCAATACGCACAGAGCTAAAGGAGGAACTGCAAAGGGAATTTTGCACGCTGAAATCCTCATTGTTGGATGATGATTTCTCGTGTGTCCTGCTTATTCAGCAAACAAAAAGCTTACAGTTCCTTCTCCCTACAGTTGGTTTTTATAAGCTTAAAACAGCATGTTAAGTGGCATTTCACAGTCTTCTGCTCCAGGCCTAATTGGTTTAGACTGGACACTTTGGAGATACTCTCTAAAAGCAGTTTTTATGTTGCTGACATTATTATACTGTACAAAGGCTAACTCAGCCACTTAAATCACATTTCTGGGTTCCAGGCCTGGACATCATTTCTGCATCAGATTTGTTTCCCTCCCTTTTGTTTTCCCCTAGCCCCAGAGCCTGGGGGTTAACATGTTTTCTGCTTTAAAGCCCTTCTGTGAAAGACACTTTGCCACCTCATCCAGGCTCTCTCTCAAGCTCCCCAACTTCAAAGCCTCAAGCTGGGAAAGCAAATCTTAAGTCCCAAATGCTGGACTCTGCGGCTTCTATAGGACCCTCCACTAAAGTTAAGTTCTTGTCTTTAATTGAAAATTGCAGCCAGTGTAAATAGGAGATGGTTTGCAGCAAGCTGGTCACAAAGGGAATTACCTCGTGGAGTGGCTCCACCGGGGTAAACAGAGGGGATAAAAAAGGGGAAGAAAAAGAGGGAGAAAAAAAGCCAGGAGTAAAAGAGAGAGGCATTGTGCTGCGGAGGTAGCATCAAGACAAGGATTAATGGCTGGAGGAATTGTATTTTCTGTGCTTTCAGGCACGTTACAATCTCCCAAAAGTAAGTGTTGCTAATAAGTGGGCCAGTAAAGAGAGGTCAGGGCATTAAGGGAAATGGAAAAATCAGGCTCTGAAAATAACAGGAGCCTTTTATTCTGTAAAAACCCAGTAAAGTAGTGCTGATCTGTTTATTTTTAGTACTTCCATTTGGGTCAACCAGTGAAGTTTGTGATTTCAAAGAGCTGACAAGCAATAGGAAGAGATACATATATACCATAAATGCCATTTTCAGCCAACTTAACTTACTTCCCACAGTTTATTTATTTCACAGTACGTGGCTGGTGAGGAGAAGCTCATTTCACTGTGGGTGTATTACACAGATCCAACAGGCCCTGGCAGAGCAGACCCAGGGGAGTGCTGGAGGTGAAAAGCAGGGCAGGATCCCTTTCCATACTCTAACTCTGCTGCCCTGGGGTTGTGGTGCTGCTCCAGGCTCACAAAGCATCCTCAGAGCTTTGCAACCACTCAAAAGGCACAGCAGGAGACAAAGAGGGGAGCCCTGGGTTCTTCTTCTTCCTCCCTCTCCCAGGAGCAGGGTGTGTTGCGATTTTGGCTCGTTGGCTCCTGCTCTGGCTCAGCGAATCTCCTTTTCCACTGAATCTCCCTTTTCCACTGAATCTCCTTTTCCAGTGAATCTCCCTTTTCAGTGAATCTCCTTCTCCAGCAGGACCTGCAGCTTTAGCAGCTCAGCTGCACCATGGAGCTGCACCCCGAGCCTCACTAATTCTAGGCTCAGTTTAGGTCCTTCACCAACTCCCTGAGTCAGCCTGGATCTGTCTCTTGGTGCCTCAATGACAGAATTTCCTGCCTGCAAAATGGGAGGCAAAACTCTTCCTTCTTTTTCAGCTTCCTGGCCTTTTCTATGTAACCCTAAACACAGAATGGACACTGTGCTCATAGGAATCCACCGAGCAACTGGAATACATTTTTGTGTGAAAATTATTATTATTATTATTATTGAAATGATTGTTTGAGCAAGCACACTGACCCCTGTTCTGTGTTGAATAGCTCACTTATGCCAGCTCACATCGCCCCATAACAGCAGAAACAGCTGGAATCTGGATATTCTGAAAGGTAACAGGCAAAAAGACTGTTCTGCTGCTATCAGTGAACCTACTGCTGGTTTTGTTTGGGTTTGTTTTGTTTTTTTTTTTTTAATTCATAGATCAGCATATTCAAAATGAGGTTTTGAATGGAAGCTGGTGGAGCCAGAGACTGAAAATCCAGTGGAATATAATTGAGTCTGTTCATGCATAATGCAGAATTACAGGAAACTGTGATGGGATTCAGAAAAATATACTCCACAACATTTCTTCATGTTACATAACCTATTTTTAATAAAATATAGAATGTGAGTTTAAGAGCACTGCTGACACAAAGCAGAATTCTACCATTATAAAGCAGGAATCTGCATTTGTTTCCACTCACTTTTCAGTGAATTACAGGTTGCATTAATTCAAAACTCTCTCAGAAGTTTCTGCAGCGTGAATCTGTCAGACGTATCTCTGAGAAAGAGAATTGATTAAAAATCCAGAATATATCCTAACTATACAAATAAACCAACTTAAAATCAGCATTATTTTTAAGAGTTCTAAAAATTACTCACTTAGCCAAGAATTCATTAAGCCCTCTTCCAGCTTTGCCTCTTCCACTTGAATATTTGTGTACTTTTTAGATTCTTGGTTTTAACAGAATTGTCTTTTTTTTTTTCTTTTTGCTGTCATGGGAAATAATTTCATTGTGCATGGTGTGAGACTCCCTGTGTGTACACAAAAATAAACTCCAGGCCTTTTAAACTGGGATCTAAATGAAGCCAGAGAAAGAAAACCCTCAACTCGAGCCATTGCCCATTATTATTCTGCCTACAGTACTCACTTGGGAAGTTTTGCTGTTCATAACTCACTGTCTGCAGAGCACTGCACCTCTCAAAGATATGCAAGTTCATTCCAGCATTTATCTGCTCTTTTCTCCTCAGGAGTTCAACTGTTTTTCCGCCTGATGGTTAGAATGAATTGAAGATTTTGAACTCATCCATCAGATTTGGAAATGATCCCTGAATTGATGAGAGTGTTTAACAGTTAATTGAACATTTCTGGTGTGAACTTTCATTGTTTCAAAGTGCAAAAATGCCTCACCCAGGGACGTGGGCAAAGGGAAGAGGATCCAAGACATGTCCTTGTCCCACAAATATTTTCATCCTCTAGAGTGCAGCAGACTTTTAAATAACAGGGGCACCACTCTCGTCTCACTCTTGGGTATCACAAGCAAACAGTGATCTGAAAAGGACTTTCCCAGAATCTGAGACCTCCCGTGTTCTTCTGAATGTCCCAAATTCTTACAGACACAACGCACACATTCTGCAGCCAGCAAGGCTTTCCAAAGGGGCCTGATGATGCCCGCAACTATGTAGTTGGTTTTAAATATTAATGTAATCTTTGTACCCCACTGTTGGAACTGAATTTGAAAATTCACACCTGTAACTAAGGAAAAAAAAAAGAACCTGGGCTTTCCCCCATGCCTTGACAGTCATGAAAAAATTATCTTCCAGACTTTCTGCTCCATTATAGCACTTTAGCTAAAGCAAAATTATTGTTCTACATCTAAAACTCCACCCAATTGCTTAATTGTACTTCGCTTTGCTCCTTTTTACAGAGGTTTGTACAATTATTTTAGAACATCATTTGGTGTTTTTCACTGCAGTTTCGTGGAAGCTATCCCTGCCCATGGCAGGGGTTTGGAACAAAATGACCTTTAAGGTCCTTTCCAACCCAAACCATTCCATGATTCACCTGTGACAAAGCCATACCTCAATGTCACTGCATCCTGCCATCCCTGGCACCCAGCATAACATTGGGGACATGTCTCAAATGCTGGAACACCTCCATCAAACTCAACTTCTCTCCACCAGGACCTTGGGGAAATTCTTTCTGCCCTGTGCCCCTCGTGGTCCGGTGCTTTTCCGCGGCAGAGCTGCGTGCTCTTCTCTGCTCCGCTGACAAGCCTAATTCCCTCATTCCTCTTGACCAGCTCCCTTTATTTAGCGGCTTTCTTTTTCCAGCACCAGGATCATTCCTCTGTGCTGGATGGTTAATTAATTCTCCTCCCAGGTTTTCCAGGCTCCTGTGGTGTGAGAGGGCTCGGCCCTGCAGCCTAAGTAGTCACATCCCCCAGCCCCGTGAGGTGGAGGTCTGGGCTCAATTGCCCTCAGGAGAGTTCAAAACAAAAATAATTCTTTCTAAACTAGATTACTTTCCCACTGTAGAAACTGCTGAACATGGATTTTATATTTCCAGGGAGGACAACCCCATTCTTTTTAGCATAAATTCTATCCCAGAACAAGATTTGCTCAGCACCAGCTTGGTGAAAGGCCCTTGGCCCAGAGCTCACAGTCACATCCTCTTCTCCATCCTGTTTTTTTTTTGTTCCTCCTGTGCCCATGCAGTTCAGTGGTTGACCAAGCTGGGAAATTGCTCCAGCTGAATAAGGATCATTTCCTTATCTTTGCTGGGCCAATCTTCAGCCAGCCGCAGCTGATGATGGGTTTTACAAGAGAAGAGCTGGAAATCAGAAGCAGGGACAAGGTGTTTTCTCTGCTTTTCTGCACCGAGTGTCGGCAGAGGACACGGCCCGAAGGATCGGGGACAGCCCGGCATCCCCAGGGGAGCCGCACTTATAGCAGCCTTCATCTGCTCTCAGAGCTTGCAAACACCGATTACAGCAGATCCATCACAGCAACGCCGCCAGCGAGCTGAAATTCATCCGCAGGCAAAAGGAACAGGTCCCGTCCTCCGGAGCCACTGCGTTCCGGGCGGAGATGGAGAAAAGGGAATTAAAATCCCTCTGAAATGCACACACAGAGGTGCGCAGCACCTCACCGGGACAAACGCAGCCCTGGCGAAATCCAGATCCACCCACTGTGGCGTATTCCTGCTTATGCTCAGAACTGACAGCGTCAAAATCATTCCCAGCGCATTCCCAGTGACAACGGACCCAACAGGCAGGGATGGTTTGGAGGGGATTCTCTTCTGGAGTACAGCAATTTTCCTTGAGGTTTAAACACAGCCGCTCCTTTATGGCACTGCGGCCAGCTCTCTGTGGCTAACTGCGCTTCCCCCTGTGTGTCAGACATTGTATAAAGCACATAAAAGCTTGAATTTCCTAATTTTGCCCGTTTTCCATCCTTTTTTCTTCTCCCCGATCCGCCGCCGGGCCGGGCCCTCCTGCGCCCTCTGCTGTCCGAGCGGAGGAATGGCACCCCCGTCCCCGTTCCTGTCCCTGTCCCGTTCCCACTCCTCTCCCTGTGCTGGTTCTTGTCCGTGGGGCCACTGCTGTCCCCGTCCTTGTGCCAGTGGTGCCATGGGACACACCCAGCTAGACCAGGGCACCAACCCTGCTGAAAACCACCTGCAAAACCCACCCTGGGCTTTCTCTGCTGAAGGCGCTGCAGGTGGCAAACAGCGAGCTGAACTGGTGGCCTCGGACACCCTGGATGCCCCACCCCGCCGGGGGGGCTCGGGAGGCACCACCCTCTGCCAGACAGGTTCTGTCAGACCCCAAACAGACACCAGGGTGTGGTGCCAAACAGTGTGGGGTGGGCAGGAGGCGGCCAAAGGCTCCGGGCTCTGCCAGCACTGGGTTGGAAAGCCCCGTTTCGTGACTCTGTGAAGGAAGTGTCGTTTCGTCCCCAGCCTCAGTACGGGGATGCAGAGGTGACCACTGTCCCACTGGTCAGCTCAGAGCGTCCAGAGATGGCAGAACTGGGGCATCTCCCAGTGACGCTGTGACACCCCGAGGTGATGCTGAGGGCAGTAGGGCAGCAGGGAGGAAACTGCCGGGAAAGCCGCGGGGCCGTGGAAGGGGCAGAGGGCTGAGGCACCCCGAGTGACGCTGGGGACAGAGGGATGGGTCACCCTGGGGTGATGGGGACGGTGGGATGGGTCACCCCCAGAGGCGCTGGGGACGGAGGGATGGCTCTCCCCGGGTGATATGAGGGCCGCTCCGGGGTGCTGTTAGGGATAGAGGGGTGGATTACCCCAGGTGATACTGGGCGTGGAGGGCTGGATCAGACCGGTGTTGCTGGGGGCGGAGGGCTCCTGTCCCAACCTCTCCGTCCCCAGTTCCTGTCCCGGTTCTTGTCCCTGTCCCCGCCCGTCCCGTCCCCGGCTCTGCCCCTGCCATCCCCCGCTATCCCATCTTTCCGTGCCTGTGGTTGTCCCCAGAAATATTTGAGGGGTTATTCTTCCAGGGTTTTCTAGAATCAGTCCAGTTTTTATCCCACATCGGGTGTGTGTGAGCCCAGAGGAGGCCATCGAGATGGGCAGAGGGAGGGAGCAGGGAATGGCTGAGAGAACTGGGATTGTTCAGCCTGGAAAAAAGGCTTTGGGGTAACCCAGCTGTGGCCTTCCAGTGCCTAACGGGAGCCTGCAGCAAAGATTGAGAGGGGCTTTTTAAAGATCATCGAGTGCCAGGCACACAGGGAGCACTCAGGGCACACAGGGCACACACCAGAGTAGAGCACAGCGCTTAGGGCAAATTCAGGGCATCAGGCACACAGGGCACACAGGGCACACAGGGCACACAGGGCACACAGGGCACAGGGCACACAGGGCACACAGGGCACATGGATAGGGCACAGAGGGCACACGGATAGGGCACGGATAAGGTGAACATGGATAAAGTGAGCATGGATAGGGCACACAGGGCACACAGAGCACAGGGGGCACACAGGGCACACAGGGCACAGGGCACACAGGGCACATGGATAGGGACACGGATAGGGCACACAGGGCACATGGATAGGGCACATGGATGGGGCACACGGGTAAGGTGAACATGGATAGGGCACACGGATAGGGCACGGATAAGGTGAACATGGATAAAGTGAGCATGGATAGGGCACACAGGGCACACAGGGCACAGGGCACACAAGGGCCATGCGCACACGGACACGATAGGGCAGCACAGGGCACACAGGGCACAGGAGCACACAGGGCACAGAGCAGGGCACACAGGGCACACAGGGCACAGGGCACACAGGGAATGGGGAGCAGGTAGACAGGGGTCACGAGGCACAACAAGCGGGCACAAGCACGGCACACCAGGCCCAGGCATCAGGAAGGCACACAGGAACCGACACAGGGCACACAGGGACGGCACAGGGACACGGCACAAGGGAGGCACACGGGAGGCACACAGGGCACACAGGGACACACAGGGAGCACAGGGAGCACACGGGCACACAGGGCACAGGGCACGGGCACACAGGGCACACGGGCACACAGGGCACAGCACACGCAGGCTCAGGCACACAGGAAGGCACATCTCGCACAGGGCCACAGCACAGGGACAGCACACAGGGCACACAGCACGGCACAGGGCACAGGCGAAGACAAGGGCACACAGGGAGCACAACGTGCAGGCCACACAGGCGAACAGCACAAGACAACGCACACAGGGCACACAGACCGGCACAGGGAACAGGGACACGGAGTCAAAGGGCACAGCGAAAGCAGCGCACATGGCATAAGCGGCCCAGAGGGGCACAGGGTAAGTCGCACACATGGCACTAGGGCACAGGAAGCTGGCACAGGACAGGGAACAGACACAAGGGCTCAGGCAAGGGCACAAGGGCAACACAGGGAGCACAGGCACACAGGGCACACAGGCACCAGGCAAGGCACCAGGGCACACAGGAACACAGGGCAGCACAGGGCACAGGGCACACAGGGGCACACAGGGCACACACCGCCGCAGGCAGCAGGGAGCACAGGGCACACAGGGAGCACACAGGGCACAGGGCACACAGGGCACCGGCACACAGGGAGCAACAGGGCACAAGGGACGGGCACACAGGGCACAGGGCACCAGGGCACACAGAGGCACCCCACAGGGAGCACAGGGCACACAGGCACACAGGCACGACAGGCACGGCACCACACACACCGGGGCACACAGGGGCACATCGTGGCCAACCACAGGAGCACAGCCAGGCGACGACGAGCACACCGGGCACTACAGGCCAGGCACCAGGGACTGGGGCATAGTTAGACTAACCCCAGCACGAGGCACACAGGCGGCACGGGACAGGCCGACACGATAGGCACACACGGGCACACAAGGGCACCACAGGCGACAGGCACACAGGGACGCCCACCAACAGGGCACACAGGGCAACACGGAGCACGGGCATCCACGGACACAGCAGGGGCAAAACACAGGGAGGCACACAGGGACACCAGCACAGCACACGGGAAGCACAGACGCGGGCACACAGCACAGGGCAGACATGGCACAGCAGCCCTCCCTGCCTGCTCGTGGTCCACGTGCACCGTGTCCGCGTTACTCCAGTGCTCTGCTCATGTGCCCTCGTCCAGATCCTGGCAGACCTGTCAGCGGACAAGCAGAAATGCGCGCGCTCCAAGCCTGCCCCGGGCTCTCATGTTCTCATGTGTGACAACCTTCCGTGGGAGCTCTGCTGGGCACAGGGCAGCCGTGCCAGCGGTGTACCGTTGCTGGGCTAGACGCCATAGATGCGTTGCTCTTTTCACTCAGCCTGTTGAATGGATGCTGCCAAGAGCACTTAGAACCCTTGTGTCACGGCCCCTTCCTCTGCCCACAGCCCCTGGGAAGCTGCTGCGCAGCGCCTGCGAGCCTGCTGGGCACTGACCTGCTTCAAGCACAAAGCGATCATCTGTCACACATCGGCCAGGTGGTTATCCACCCTGCCAAAATCAAGGGTCCTGAGCATTCTCCCTGCACCCTGGGGACAAGGCAAGGGCTTTAAACAGAACAGCGGAAGGTTAATGGATATTTGGAAGAATTCTTTAATACAAGGGTGGTTTGAGCCCTGGCACAGGGCACTCGGTCACGCATCTCCTCACCGCGAAGAGCTCGCGCCGTGCGCCAAGCGTGGACAGCTTGCCAGCCTGGGACAGGAGTATGTCCCCTGGCCCATGCGCAGGGGGTTGCACTGGTATGGGCTTTAAGGTCCTGTCAACGCAACCCAGTGTGGGATCTCTGATTCAGAGTGGTGTCGAGCCCCGCTCTCGAATGCCCAGACTGGCACAAGCTGCTGAGCAGGAGCTGTGGGGCTCTGTGCCTCAGCCAGTCCAGCGAGCCTTCACGAACAGCTGAGGGGAACTTTGGAGCATTTTACCATCAGAGAGGTCCTATCTTCATATTCCTGTCCTGATTCCCAGTCCCTCCCATCAGCCTCCACGGCTCCGAGTAAATGGGGCTGGCTCTCCCAGGAGCACCAGGAGCTGGCTGCTCCTGTGGTGTGAAAGGATTCCTCACTTCTGAGAATCATCTCTGCTGTTGTCATAACACTTCCATGTTGTTGCCGCCACCTTTCTCGAGGGGCTCCTGGCGCAGCCTGGCAAAAATCTGATCAATACCAGCATTCGAGGAGGTTCTCTCTCACTTCCCTCACCTCTCTGCTGCATTCGGAGGCTCACTCTCACTATCTCGCTGTTGGGAATTCGTTCTCCTCCTTCTCTCTCCTCTACTCTCCCCTCCTTCCTCCCGCACTGTCTTCCAACTGACTGTGTCTAACGTCTTCGCTTGTTTGTTTAATTTGCTGGTCCTGCAGTTTAGAAAAGCCTCTCAGCTCCAACCTCTGGCATTTACAGGAAGCCCTCTTCTTCACAGCACGCTTTTAACCCCATCGTTCTCAAACGAATTCAGGGATGTAGGGTTTCCCTGCACAAGTGCAATGTCATTTAAGCTCCTTCATCGGCCCTGGTCCGAGACGTGCGGACAAATGCCGGTGTCCCAGCCGACCACCCAGATTCCCTGGGCAATGGCCTAATTCTCCAAGAGGCTCCAGATTTCCGCAGAAAAATACTTATAACCAACACTCGACATTACCCGATCACACCAAGCAGCAGCTCTCAGAGCTGTTTGGTAAGACAGTGTGGAAAGCAGCCTGGGAAGTGATGCAACGAGGGAGCAATTTCCTTGCAGGCAGTTCGAACCTCGACAGAATTCTGTCCACAATTACGAAGCCAGCACGAACGTGGCAGCCCTTAATGCTGAGGATCTCAGATGTTTGAGTTAATGGGGATGATTTATCTCTCACACCTGCACTGACAGCTCTGCTAGGCAATGGGGGACAGGCGTTTAAAGGTGTCGGTGCTTCTTTTTCCTCATGTGCCACTGAAAATATTTCCTGCTCGCAGCACAGCAAAGGTGGATCCCCTTGTCCTGTGCCCCTCTGTTGTCCATCAAACACTGAGCAAATCATCTCCCTCCGGGCTGAAAATTCCCTGCTCTCATTAATGGAGCCTTCAGCACAGGAATTCACTCGTTCCATCCTCTCTCCCTTTGAAGTTTTTGGTGTTCTGCAGCCATGAACACTCCAGCAGGTTCCACAGGCTCTGCAGCAACACTCACTGGGATCCAGGATCCAAGCACTGGAATGTGGGGCAGGCCAGCAAAACCTCTGTGCTGTGCAGGGCAATGGGCAGGGCATGGATCCTGTGACAGCCACCCAGGGGTACAGAGCCGGGCCACTGCCAGGTCCCCATGGGGCAGGGTTTGAGGGTACAGAAGGGGCAGGGTTTGGGGTCAGAAAGGGCAGGGTTGGAGATAGAGGATGGCTGCAGAAGGGGTCCACGGTTCAGATAAGCCTCCTGCCTGTGCGCGCACCCACCAAGTCGCCGTCGGACAATGGGTCATCGCAGGAGGGGGAGGAAATCCCGAGGAAAACGCCCAGAGCCGAGTCTTGGAGGCGCTGCCCCGCACGCCCTGAACCGCTCTACCCCATCTGGCGCTGTTGCAGTAGAGTGACTGGAAAACCAGTGTTCTGCCCCTCAGTCACCCGGCTTGGACTGTCACCCCCGCTTGGCACCCCGGCTACTGCACCCCCTGGTCTGTCACCTTGCCACCCACCCCTGGTCACTGCCACCCCTGGCTCTGCTGAGGGCAGGAGCAGTGGCTGCTGGACCTCCTTTCTGCAGTGACAGACCCGGTGTGTCAGCCCTGGCGTGCCCCCTGAAGAATGGAAACCAGAGGCTCAGTTCCCTGGAGGAGTCCCTGCCTACCCGTCTCCTCATAGGGAAGGCAGCAGCACGGGTAAACCAGCCCTGATAGACCGGCACATGTGGTTGCAATTCCCTGAGGAGCCCGAGGCTGTCAGCACCCGAGCGCGCTAGAGTGCTATGCGTCTGGCATGCAGCTCTCCCTCGTATGCCGGCGGCACAGCACAGCCTCGCGGCCTCCCCTGTGCCGTCACACAGTCCACCCCGTGTCCCTGTCCCACAGCCCACCTCACCCCATGTCCGGCTAGCCCCCACCCCAATGCCCCTGAACAGGGCTGTGCACCACATCCCTGCTGCTGCCGGGACAGATGATTTGGGACACAGCCCCACATTCCTACAGGAAACAGAGCCCATAACCCCCAGGTTGTGACTGAGTAGCTCTGTGACCTTTCAGGCTCATGCTCATCTTGGAAGCACTGTTCTCAGCACTCTGTCCCCCTGGCACATCCCTGTGCCCCCTCCCGGAATATCCCTCTCCCTCTGACACATCCCTGTCCCCCCGGCACATCCCTGTCCCCTCTTGTCACCTGTCATCATCTCACAGCACACAGAGCCGAGCACACTCCAACCTGGTATGCCGGTCCCAAGAACTGGACTGTGACCCCCCGATCATCCCGCCTGACCATCCCATATTCCCATCCCATGGATCCCATCCCATCATCCCATCCCATCCCATGGATCCATCCCATCCCATCCATCCATCCCATCCCATCCATCCCCCATCCATCCCATCCATCCCCATCCATCTCCATCCCATCCACCTCCCATCCCACCCATCACCACCCATCCCCGGTCCATCCAGTCCATCCAGTTCACCTCCATCCCAGTCCCGACCGTTCCTGCCCCTGAGCCGTGCTGGGCTCAAACCCACGCCCGATTTCGTGCAGTGTGGCACGGTGCCATGTGGACAGCAGAAGGTGTACAAGCCCATCACCTGAGGGACAGCCGGGATAATGGAGAGTCCCACACGCTCCCCAGGATGGGCTGCAGTGAGCGAGGGGGTGTCAGTGCCCCCGGTCTGCCCAGGCTAAGGAGCTGCTGGTGCTCTGCTCGTGTCCCTGAAAGCAGAGAGGGGCTGTTTGCACATCCCTGCACCTGCTCTGCCCCCAGCTCCCACTGAATCCTCCCCAGCAGGAATGTGCAAGGCTCTGTGCTTGCCCCAGCCTTCCCAGCCGAGGCCTTGAGCCCCCCCAGCCCAGCTGAGCCCCAGGAGACCTGGCATTTCCAGGCACAAACCCTGCTCAGCACTGGGGGATCCCAGCCCAGCTCCCAATTCCCATGGCCAGGTTCAGCTCCTGCTGCAGGGATCACATCATCCCAGCTCACAGGGATAATGGCTGGAAGCAGCCTGGAGACCTCTGCTCAGTGAAGCAGCCAGGGATGGAGCAGATGCATTAAAACCCGGGTGAAATTGCTGCCAACAAAGTGCAGAAGTTGCTGCAGCTCAGGGTTATCCGCTGCTCTCCCGTTCCGAACCGATGGAGCATGGCCAGCTCTGCTCATCAGCGTGAGCCCAGACCCCTGGAAAAGCAGAATTTCCCTGCCCTGATGCTGTCCCTCCTCAAACAGACTCCCAAAAAAGGCGGCCCGTGCATCTTTCATGGGGTGCTAAATAACTCACTGTGCTATCCATAATTCAACCTGAGCTGGAGAGGCTCAGCAGGGAGGGCTTTTGACGGGGGAGCTTTCTCTGCCTGCCTGGAGCCCTAAAACTGCTGCAGGCAGGAGAAGGTGTGGGGCAGGCAGGGAGGGGGCAGCGAGAGGGCAATGCCAGCCCAGGCCACTGTCAACCCCACCCGGCTCTCCAGCTGCCCCCAGGCCGGGAGCAGGATGGGGCTGGTGTGTCCAGAGCACATTTCCACTCCACGGCACAGATGTTCCAGCCCGTGCCAAGAGGGCGGGAGAGGCTCAGAGAAGCAAACATTGTCCCGTGGCAGAGCGCAGCGAGCGCCGAGGAAGGTTTCTCTTTTTCTCTTGTTATTATTATCATGACCATTTGGCAGTGTGGAAATGGATTTCTCTGGGGCCTGAGTCAGTTCAGCTCAGTTCTATTCAGGGTTTTATCCAAAATCCAAGTGCCTCCCTGACACAGAGACTCATGCCCAGCCAGAGGGAACATTTTGGTGCCGTGCTGTCACCGTGTCTCCCTAAACCAACCAAACTCTCAGTGTTTTTATACCCATCCCTGCTGTCTGGTGTCCCAGGCAGTTCAGGCCATAACAACAAGGAATTTTCCATAATACTGACCAAGCATTTCCCTCCTTCCTATGCATTTGACATCCAGATTTTGCCCACCCCACGTTTGCTCTGAAGCTGAAGCCTGGTACGCAGGAAACGGCAGCTTGAGAGGCAGGAGCTGGAGAGAGCCAGGAGATCCCAAAAAAGGCATTTTAGGAAGAAAGCGCTGACGCAACCCAGCAGTGCCGGATGCTGCAGCGTTGATAAATATTTGATTTAGCCTCAATAGGAAGGCATCACGTTCAGAACCATCTGAAAAACAGGGAAGATGACAAATCCAGTGTCATTGAAAGGCAGATTCTCCCGGTGAGCATTCCTGGAGCTCAGTCCAGTGTGCAAATTGCCCTAAATTGGAATAAACTGGAGTTACCTGTTGGAAGGGTTCCTGTGCCTGTGCAGGGCAGGGTGGGATGCACTGACAGTCATAGGTGCTGTCAAATTCCTGCACTGGCATCGCAGGGGGCAGCTGGCAGGATCCTGGGAAATGGACTTTCATTACCTAGCGCTTTCTCACTCTGGCAGATTTGGGGTTTTTGGCATGGCTGTGTTTCTCTGCCACATTTCAGCTCGTTTGCCTCAGCTGTGTTTGTCACCTCTCCCATCCCATCTGGATCCCACCATGGATCCATCCCATGGACCATCCATCCATCCATCCACCCATCCATCCCACCCATCCCATCCCATCCCATCCCCTCCCATCCCTCCCATCCCATCCCCTCTAACAACAACCGATTCTGATCCAGCCTTCAGTCTAGCTCCTGCTCTGCACTCTCCACTCTGCTCACATTTCTTTCCCTTTTCCTCACTTTCCCTAACGAGTTGCTCTGGACTGTCAATTCTCCTCGGGTCAGCAAGAGCCCTGCCCGGGTTCCCTCTCTCCCTCCCTCCACTGCAGCTCTGGCTTTGTGTGGGATGCTCCGGGCTCCAGTAAAAACCAGCCAGAGAGAAACAACAAGTGCTTTTCTCTTCAATGAGCCGGGACCTGCTCTAGATAAACCCATTCTTTCCACACTGCGTGAAGCACAACCTGCCCTTGTGAGAGAATTCTGAGAGAAAAACCCCCCATATCCTCACACAAGTGCTCTGGTGATCCCAGTTTCCATCTCCTCGGGGTTTGCAGTGGGGTTTGCAGTGGGTGGGGCTGTGAGCAGGGCCAGGAACCTGCCAGGGGTCCCGGGGAACACTTGGGGCTTTGTTTTATGGATTGTCACCTCTGGATAGGAGAAGGGAGTCTGATATTAAGGATGACTTTCCAAAAGGAGCATTTTATCCGCTGGCTTTGGAATGATGGACTGCACAGCACTCTGGCCAGGAGGATGCTGAGAAATGAGCTTTAACCATGGGTACAGAGCCAGCTCAGGAGTCAAACCCCTGAGCCTGGAGGTATTTGTAGCTGCAATTTCAGCTCAGCCCCAGCTTCCCCAAGTGCCTGGGCCAGCGAGACCCCAGGCAGTGCCAGCAGCTCTCCTCAGGCAGGCTGGGAGCAGGGTGGGTGCCCCCAGGGTGCCAGCGGGGCTCCGCAGGGCCGGGGGCTGCACTGAGCCCTGCACTGCATCCCGAGCCCAGAGCTGGTCCCCAGGTACAGCAGGGTGGGGAGCACCCCCTGGCACAGTGGCATTCCCACCCGCCAGGAGGAAGGGCTGAGTGTCCACGGTGGCCCCGGGGTGGCCCCAGGGTAGCCCCGGGCCGGCAGCCCCCCGGGATGGGATCTGCACTGTCCCTCCAAGGGCGCTGCTCCTCGGGCAGGGGCAGGGGGTGACCCCAGCCAGGCTCTCGGGGAACATCCCGTGCCCCCTCAGTCAGGGCCGGCTGAGGGCGGGAGCAAACTTCAGCCGGGCTCAATCCTCTCTCCTCTCCGGATAAGCAGCTCCTGAGCCCGGGGCCACCGGCGCTGGAGCCGTCCCTGGGGATCCACGGGCGGCTGATCCCCCTCCATCTGCTCACATCGGCAGCACGGCGCGGATTTAGCCACAGATCACGCCCGGCTCTGGGGGCAGCACGCAGCCCTGTGCCCTGTGCGTGCCCACCACACCGCTGGCTGCCAGCCTGGCATCCCCCAGGGAGGTCCCCATCCTGTCACCTCCCCCTGAGCTCGCACCCGGCCCAGGTACACCTGCCCTGCGGGAAGGAGGGACCGTGACATCCAGCAGCACCTCCTGACCCCTTCTCTGTCAGCCTGCTCCGTCTCTTCTGATCCCCTGTCATCCCCAGCTGCATCCAGGGCAGGGCTGGCAGCGGCACATCCCTGTGCCCGGGCTGCTCCGCGGGGCAGGGAAAGGGGCAGAGAGGGTGCCTGGCACCGTAGACCCTTCCCGGGACACGGGGAGACGCTGCTGGAGACCGCCAAGAGCTGCAGGGATGGAAGGGAGCCCGCAGCACCCCCAGCCGAGATCAGCCCCCCAGGGACCCCCTTCCCGGTCAGCATCACCCTCCGCAGGGCCGCAGGGAGGGAGGAGCTGCTCGGCTGCAGTGGGCACTGCCACCCCTGCCCTGCAGCAAGGTGACACTCAGTCACCGCTGCCAGCCAAAGGCACTCCCTCCCGGCTGTCCCTCGCTGGAGAAGGAGCGGCTGCCCGGGACCGCCGGTTCGGCACACAGAGCGTTGGTGGGAGCCGTCAGAGCGTTCCTGGGGCAGCGCCCACCCCAGGGCTGCCGGCACAGGAACGCGCGTCCCAGCCCCGCCGGCCGAGCTGGGCTGGGGTTCCAGCCCCACACCGTTGGAGGAGCATGGTGCTGCCCCTGGGCTGGGGCTGGGCAGGGGGGCCACTGCTGTCCCCGTCCTTGTGCCAGTGGTGCCATGGGACACACCCAGCTAGACCAGGGCACCAACCCTGCTGAAAACCACCTGCAAAACCCACCCTGGGCTTTCTCTGCTGAAGGCGCTGCAGGTGGCAAACAGCGAGCTGAACTGGTGGCCTCGGACACCCTGGATGCCCCACCCCGCCGGGGGGGCTCGGGAGGCACCACCCTCTGCCAGACAGGTTCTGTCAGACCCCAAACAGACACCAGGGTGTGGTGCCAAACAGTGTGGGGTGGGCAGGAGGCGGCCAAAGGCTCCGGGCTCTGCCAGCACTGGGTTGGAAAGCCCCGTTTCGTGACTCTGTGAAGGAAGTGTCGTTTCGTCCCCAGCCTCAGTACGGGGATGCAGAGGTGACCACTGTCCCACTGGTCAGCTCAGAGCGTCCAGAGATGGCAGAACTGGGGCATCTCCCAGTGACGCTGTGACACCCCGAGGTGATGCTGAGGGCAGTAGGGCAGCAGGGAGGAAACTGCCGGGAAAGCCGCGGGGCCGTGGAAGGGGCAGAGGGCTGAGGCACCCCGAGTGACGCTGGGGACAGAGGGATGGGTCACCCTGGGGTGATGGGGACGGTGGGATGGGTCACCCCCAGAGGCGCTGGGGACGGAGGGATGGCTCTCCCCGGGTGATATGAGGGCCGCTCCGGGGTGCTGTTAGGGATAGAGGGGTGGATTACCCCAGGTGATACTGGGCGTGGAGGGCTGGATCAGACCGGTGTTGCTGGGGGCGGAGGGCT
>CM019238.1:2627968-2686271 GCA_009741485.1 Malurus cyaneus samueli | reverse complement strand
ATAAAAAAGTGGAATGGATTGAATGAGGGTAGGCTGAGATTAGAAAGATTAGATAGGAAGGAATCCTTCCTGTGAGGGTGGTGATGCCCTGGCACAGGGTGCCCAGAGAACTGTGGCTGTCCCTGGACTCTGGCAGTGCCAGGCCAGGCTGGACAGGCTGGGAGCACCCTGGGAAGTGGAAGATGTCCCTGCCAATGGCTCTATCACACCAGGCCTTTAAATTAAATTTAGTGTCTTTTGTAGCACCACCAGCAAATGCAGTGGAGTGAGCCCTAAGGAGGGAGCAAAAGCAGAGGGAGAATTGATCAGCTGGGAGAGAAAAAGGAAGGGAAAGAGGCGGTTCTCGGATGGTAATGCTGTGGGACACCCGGGGCATCGGCGGGCGCACGGCCGCCCGTGCCGCCAGCGGCAGCTCCCCGCTCCCCCCTCTCCTCTCCGCTCCCTCTTCACCTCCTCCCCCCCCCTCTCCCGAGCCAGCCCGCCGGGGGAGTCCGGCCGCGCAAAAACTCCGCCCCCCCTCGTGCCCCGTACCGGCACGGCACCGGCCGCGCCCAGCGCCCGCCCGGGCCATGGCGCGCGCGCGGAGGCCGGGGCCGGCGGCAGGCCGGGGGCAGGGCGGCGGCCGCCCGCGGCCATGAGCGCGGCGCGGGTGCGCGGCCCCGGGCGGCGGCGGTGGGCGGGGCGGCGAGGCAGCCCGGCGGGGCGGCCGCGGGCAGGGGCGGGCGGCGGCGACGGGCGCTGCGTTCGCTGGCAGCCTGGCCGGGCGGTGCTCCGCCTGGGCGCGCCTGCCGGGGGGCGCGGGGGCGCCCGCCGCCCCGAGATGTGAGGGCGGGTTCCGGGGGGTCGCGCGGCGGCCTCGGCGGGGCGCCCGCGGCGGCGGCGGCGGCGGGGGCGAGGCGGGAGCGGCGCGGGAGCGGCGCCGGACGCAGGGCTGCGAACCACGGCAACACCTGCCTTCATGAACGCCGTGGTGCATGCCTGAGCACACGGCGCCGCTGGCCGAGCGCCTGGCGCTGGCCGGTACCGCGCCCGCGGTGCCCGCGCCGAGGTCACGCACCGCTGGCGGCCCTGGTCCGAGCGCTCTGGACCCGCGCCTACACCCCGCAGCTCTCGGCGGAGTTCAAGGTACCGAGCGGCCCCGCCCCGCGGCCCCTCACGGCCCCCCTGCCCCGCCGGGCGATCCCAGCGTGCAGCGGCACCGCGGCTGGCAGCACCCACCCGCCACGGCATCCCCGGAACCTCCTGACACCTTCCCAGCCCGGAACACGCTGACACTCTTACCCGCCTCCAGCACCCCCTCAACCCCAACATCCTTCCCAGAACCCACTTGTCGCCCTTCCCAGCTCACAGCACCCAGCAGCATCTCCTGCTCTGTCGCATCCTCCACCCACTCTACTCACCCCCAGCCCCACCAGCACCCCACTCACAGGACTTCCCAGCACATCCCCAGCATCCCTTCACTCCCCAGATGCCCCTCGTACCAGCAGTCACCAGCACCCCCTCCCACATCACCCCCCCCTGCCTCATCCTCCCAATGACCCGCCCTGCCAGACACCGCCAGCGCTGTGCTGTCACCTCCCTCTGGCCTGGCTTCTGTCACTTGGCGCTCCCGTGGTGGGTGAACTCGCAGCCCTGGCCATTCCACAGAGCTCTGGGGTGTGCTGGGTGCTTGTGATCCGTGGGGAGGCAGGAGATTGTCCCTGGAGCCCAGTTCAGTGGTGTCAGCTCTGTACTGAGGTGTGTCACACCCTCGCCAGGACTGCTGGGTCCTGAGCCTGCCTAGGACAGGGACAGAGTGTCAGGTGCAGGACATGTCCCACCCGGCATGCAGCTCCCATGCCTCAGGACACGTGTCCCCTGTCCAAGTGACATTTCCTAGGCCGTGCTGCCAATGAGCTGCTGCTGCTGCCATGAGCTTTGCAAAGTGCCCGGGAGGCACCGGGAGGCCGGCCCTGCCCTGGATGGCAGCCAGGCTGTTCGTACCCGGGGACCCTGCTCTGCCCCCTTCCCCGGGGGCCTTCCTGGGCTGAGGGAGGAGCACACCCTTAGGTCCTGCTGGGGACAAGGGCCCTGTGGGACCTCATGCCTTTAACTGCCCTCGAAGCAGGCAAAGCTCCTAAAGCTCAATATTCCATCCCTCTCTCCCAGATTACACACTTCCATAGGACATGAGCAAAAACCCCAAACTTCCAGCCTTACCTTGCATTCCCTCCTTCCTGGTGCTTACCTACAGCTGCCAGGATTTTCCACCTCATTTGTTTAAATCCATCTAAGTAAGATCTTTACATTTAGAGTTGATTTTGCTGGAAGCCCATCCACGGTGGCCTTGCCCCCTCTGCTTGTGCCAGGCTGTTTGTGCTGCTGGCAGCAGGGCTGGGTTCAAGCAGGGCGTGTGTCCAGGGGGTTCTGGCTTAGGGCATTTCCTGGTGATGCTGAAGGTCTGATCCATGTCCTGGCAGGTCTCAACGTGCTGGGTAAAACCAGCACAAATGGTTGGGGTTTAACTGCGTCAGCTGCTTAAAATCCACACGGATGGTTGGGATTTCCCTTTCTGTTCTGGTTTTGGTGCTGAGCTCTTAAAATTGTCCTTTCCTGGCTCTGTGGAGATACTTCTAGCCCTTGGGAGATGAGTCTTTAGGGAACCCCAGCTTTGTCTTTTGGGGTGCTCCCTGGGCTTCCTGCAGCATTCCCAGCCCCATTCCTGCTTTTTTTTGGGGTCAGGGACACATCCTGGCATGTGCCAGCTCTCATGGCCTGTTGGCATGCTGGCATCTGCTGGTGGCACAAACCCTGGAGCCACCCCAAACACAGGCATGTGCTGCAGCCTGGCTGGCTCAGCAAGGGCAGTGCCTTTAGCACTGCTTGGTGGCCTGATGTCACCCTGATGGGTGACACCTCATCTTCCCTGGATACCACGGTCCCACGGCATTCCCAGCTGTTCCTCCCACTGCAGTCCCCCCCGTGAGGGTGAACACGCTGCCAGGCATTGTGCCACTCCCTCCCAGTGCAATTAATGCTAATTAGCAAAGTTGCTGTAATGGGGTGCTCAGTGGGAGCAGGCAGAGACACCTCAGCATCAGGGCATGACCCAGGCAGGGAGGAGCTGCAGAGCAGGGCAATGCTCCATGTGGTGGGCAGGGGTGCATTGGTGGCACAGGAGCTGGGCCACCGGACCGGGTGCCCAGAGGGAATGTCACGGCATGCCAGCACCGGGAGCTGCCTTCCCCTGGCACTTACATGGAGCTGATGTCACCAGAGTGCACAGGGCAGGTGGCACCGGTGCATCCCCACGGCTGAACTCGCCTGTCTGGGCTGTGTTGGGGTGTGCCCTGTGTCCCCCCCGGCCTCACCCTGGCAGCTGGAGGCTGGGACACCGCGGTGTCCTACAGTGCTGAGCCGCAGAGCGTCTGTCTCACTGTGTGTGCTGGTGTCCCCGCGGTGGCTTGCGTGTCCCTGCAGAGGCAGGACGAGGCCAAGGCTGCTGCAGGGATGGGTTTGTGGGTGGGTGCTGAGGAAGAGCCTGCTCTCCAGCGCCCGCCCTGCCCGTGTTCCGCAGAACATCGTCTCCAAGCACAGCTCGCAGTTCCGGGGCACGCTCAGCACGACGCGCTCGAGTTCCTGCTCTGTCTGCTGGACCGAATGCACGAGGACCTGGGCGCTGCTTCCCCCGCCCCGCAGAGCCGCGGGCCCCCGCAGGTGTTCCCTCAAGTGGGTGTCCGCAGGTTCGGGTCCCCCAGGTGGTGTCCCCTCAACTGGGTGTTCCCTCAGGTGAGTGTCCCCTCAGGTGGGTGTCCCCTCAGGTGAGTGTCCCCCTGCAGGTGGGTGTCCCCGCTAGGTTCGTGTCCCCCTCAGCTGGGTGACTCCCCGCGGCGTGGCCGCCCACCCTGGCTCGGGGAGCGATCGGGCCAGCGCTCATCCCAGCTCCTGGATGGAGCTAGCCCCGCCCCGCCCGGTGGGGATGGGACAGGAATGGGGCAGTGGTTTGGTGGGTGCGTGGGTGGAAGGATGGCGGGATCCGGGTGTGCGGGCCGGGCAGGGTTGAGAGCGGGAGAGGGGGTTGTGAGCAGGAGCCGTCCAGCTGAGCACTGCGCTCGGGGGCATCCTGTGCCTTGGTGAGGAGGAGATGCAGCCCCCCCGTCCTCCCTGCCTCCAGCTAAGCCCGCTGTAATTACAGATCGGCGGCTTTGCTGCTGGCAAAATGAGTAATTAAGTCTCCTCAATCAATCTGCGCTCAGCCATTGCCCTGGCCCTCCCTGCCTCTTCCGTGTCTGCTCCACCTCCGTCCCGGCTTCTTCCCGGCTCTCTGCCTGCTGGTGCCCACCGGGTGCTGCCTGTGCCGTTGGCATTTGACACGAGTGTGCTGTCCCTCTGGGGTGACACCCAGCTTGGCGCAGGTGTATCCCCTGGGAGCAGCGTTCCTCCTCCCTGTCCCATCTGGAGTGTGATGGCTGTTGCAAGGTGTGTGTTGGAAGAGCTCGGCTGCTGGTGGCCATCTGCAAGGCCTCTGGCTGGGGCGCCCCAGCCCTACCTGGCCGCAGGCCTGCAAAAAGTGGAATGGATTGAATGAGGGTAGGCTGAGATTAGAAAGATTAGATTAGGAAGGAATCCTTCCTGTGAGGGTGGTGATGCCCTGGCACAGGGTGCCCAGAGAAGCTGTGGCTGTCCCTGGATCCCTGGCAGTGTCCAAGGCCAGGCTGGACAGGGCTGGGAGCACCCTGGGACAGTGGAAGATGTCCCTGCCCATGGCTCTCATCACACCAGGCCTTTAAATTAAATTTAGTGTCTTTTGTAGCACCACCAGCAAATGCAGTGGAGTGAGCCCTAAGGAGGGAGCAAAAGCAGAGTGGAGAATTGATCAGCTGGGAGAGAAAAAGGAAGGGAAAGAGAGGGTGGGAGGGAGTTTCAAATCAAGGATGGGCCAACGGGGTTTCATCTCAACTTGTAGTGAAACAAAAAGCAACAATTCCTTTCCATCTACAGTTTCACAAATAGTGACAAATGGGTGAAATCCAAGATGATGTTTCACTTACAGCATTGGCAGTATTGGCATCAAATATAACCAATCCCAGCATGAGACCAGCCAAAAATTAACCCTTTCAGGAACTATTTGTAGAAATCATGAAGTTTGCATGCTTTTTTTGCATCCTACTGTTTAAAATACCTATGTGTATTTTGGTCACAGGACCCTGCTTCTTTTGCAGCTGTGAATCACTTTTTTAAAATCTCCGTGTTATAGAAACACAAGGTTCCTGGGAATGCCCTGGTTCCATAAGCCAGTTAACTCCTTTAAATTAGCAGTATTCTTCCCCAAATTAAAACTGAGTGCTTTAGGCTGTATTTGATCTGGATACAATTTGTCAACTAGTGATGCATTGGTTTTCTTACTATATGCTTCACAGTAAGAATTAAAATTATATCATCCTATCCAGACAGAGGGAAGTTAGATGCTTTTAACTGCCAACAATATTCCTGCCAGCAGTGCAGAGGGAGGGCAGGAGGTGTTTCCAAGGCTGCCTGGTAAATCCATCCCTATCCACCACCCAAAGCAAGGTGCTGCTGGCTGGTTCTGATGCAGGGGATGTGGGAGTAAAGAATTCCTACACACAGCCAGCAGCTCCTGTAATGATGCAGCTTTGAGCTGCAAATATTGGTCCAATCCCCTGCGTTTTACCAGGCTCTTAAAGGTGCTGGGGACAGCACAGAACTCCTCAGGCACCTTGAGATTCATTTCATGGCAAGACAATGATGCCTAGTCTGGTTTACCTAAACCAGAGGCTGGACAAAATTAAGAGAATAAAAAGCAGTTCCATTTAAAGCATGCCTCCAGGTACAAAGAGAGCATTCCCAACCCAGCCAGGGGCTGCACCCACAATGGACAATGGCTCACAGCTTTTTCACCCTTTCTCACTTTTGTCCATTTGCACATCGGGATTTGCTGAATCCTCCAATTGCAGCTGCAGCCAATGCAGTCATTCACTCCAACTTGGCTCCCCCAATTCTCTGTTGTTTCCATCTCTTGGGGCCTGGCACAGGGAGGTGTCCTTGAGTTTGGGGCTGCAGAGGAATTGTTTTGTGTGAAAATGGGAGAGCAGGAGCTCAGCACTGTCTGTGGAGTCTGGAGTTAAACACTGGAGAATCACAGGGGTACAGAGACATGGGAATAGAGAAACTGAAATCCTGAGGCATCACCAGGAGGTGCTGAGGGGAGGAGGGGGAGGTTCCAGGGTGATGCTCTGCCCTGAGGGGGTCTCTGGGTGATCTGTACAGACAGTTCAGCAGAGCCTCACCAGGTATCCTGTACTTTACGCACACACAAACATTTGCAGCTCTTGGGAAGCCCCAGCTGTTCTCAATTTCCTTCCGTGGCAGAGCTGGCATTGGCCAGCTGACCCCGGGGAGGCAGCCCCGGTGCAATGGTATGTTCAGCTCTGCTGGATCTCCATAGAGGGGGCCTGGAATGCGCGGGGGAACAATGCCCAGGGCTGCACAGAGCAAAGGATGAAGGGCAGCAGAGTTTGATAACCACATTAAAGCACCACCAACATCTGTTCAGGCCAAAGACAACACTATCTCCAGGAATTAACCTTCTGAACCACTTAATCATTAACCTCAGCAGAGGGAAAGTTAGACAACAAGAGCCTATTTGTCAGCAGCCCCTCAGAGGGATGCAGTGAGCAATATTTTACTGAGAACAGCGTGAGAAGGGCTCGCCCAGCTTTATAAATTTTAAACACGGAATATATTTGTGTGGGAAGCGAGGAGACAATGGATGTAAATAAACAGATGATCCTACCTTGAAGCCTCTGTCCATTTATCCTCTTTAAAGTGGCTTGAACTGTTTTGTCCTGCATTGTGTAGCAGCATTTCCTCCAAACAAGCAGAGATGCTTCAGCTCTCACTCAGAAATATTCCCAGCTCTGGAAAGTGTTACAAATGGATTGGATGTCACCATTTTAAACTTGTACCTGTATCCACAAGTTTCCCACTGAAAAACAAATCAGGGACTACTGCTCTGCAAGAAGAAGCAATGCTAGAGAAGTGGTTTTGTTTAATAAATATTGTTTGTCTGTACTGTTTCCCATGCAAGGTCACCTATTACGTTTTTCTGCTGTCAGCCAGCCAAATGTCTTCCCTACACACAGTGACAGAGGGTGGAGAAGTTGTGCCTTTTGGCTTTGATTTTGTTTACCACAGGAGGGGAGGATTTGATTCCTTCACAGTGCAGTGCCCCAGATTTGTGGCAGCACTGCACCGGGGTGCTCTGAGGCTGGCAGCTCAATCCTCCGGAGCTCAGGTGATCATTTATTTACCCAGGGGGTGTGAAATAATGCCACAGACAGCGATGCTGTTTGACACCTACTGTGGCCACACAAAGTGTGAAATATCAGGGCCAGGTCTGCTGAGATACTGCCACAGCTGGAGGGGGTAAAAAGAAGAAAGAAAAGCAAAAAAAAGCTTGGGAAGATGACTGGCTGAAAGGCTGCAAACAGCAATCTGCTCCAATCTGAGAGCTGACTAATAACAAATTGGGATATGCCAGAAATGGCCCAAGGTGTCAAATGCAAAAACACCACATTGGATTAAAATACATTGTCCAGGTGACAAACTGTTCCCTGCTGTCCATGTGTGGGGTTCCTGTCTGCTACTGCTTACACTGCCCTGCTTAAAAGAGAATTATGATACTTCTGGTGGGGAAAAAAAGGGATGGTCTGACACCAGGGGATGGAGAAGGAAGATCCCAGCCACTCTTTTCTGCTGGTCAGCAAATCGAATGGACTCAGTACAGAGCCTTGTGTGTCAAAGGCAGGGCAAGAGCAGCATCACAGAGCCAGGGACTGAGACTCACACAACAGCCAGACCTTAAATCAGCTGAAACCACGGTGTGTAACTTGGCCTTTATGCATTTCCTTAAAAGCAGACCGATAACTTCGTAAAAAACGAATAATAATTGTTAATTGTTCAATAAATGGTACAGAATTTATATCCTTGGGGGAAAAATGATCCTTGAGTGGACAGAGAAAGTGAATTATCCCCTCAGATGAGGGCTCAGACTGAGCAAAGTGTGGCCTGCACCTGCTCTGGAGGCACCATCCCTGTGTGCCCTCCCTCACCTGTGCCTGTCCACACAGGAGGCACAGTCACTGCAAACCAACACTGATCAGGCTATTTTAGTCATCAATTGTACCCCCAGCTCACCTGACCTTAATGCTTGCAGTGTGATTAGTGGTATGCTGACAAAAAAAAAAAAAAAACCAAACCATAATAATTACCCATTTTTAAATCAGTAAAAGGTAAACAGCGTTGCCTCCCCAAAGACAATCACATTCACCAGCACACTGGTGGGAAGATGCTCCTCTGATCAAAACATCCTGAAGAAATGTCCCTCAGACAATTAATTCCCTCAACAGGACAATTCATCATAGTCTCTACCCCCACAAATTGATTCCTTAAGGTTTATCACAGTAATTTCATCCTCTCCGTGGTCTTCACAGGCTGAGCTGCAGAGCTGGTTTTAAACTGCTGTTTGTGGAGAAGCCTAAATTGGAACAGCAGACAAGGCCCTCTCCTTTCACTCGGTTCACCGAGCTCATTAACGGGGATAATTAATTGGGACCCTTTGTACCCCCACAACAGGCAGGTGCCAGGAGCTGCGGTGCCCCCTCACCTGAGGCTCTTGCACAGACACCTGCTGCTCGCAATTGAGATCCAGTGCCCCGATTTGCATATCCTGATTCCTATCCCTGGCTCCTGAGACAAAGCAAAGCATTTGCTGCAGGGAAACAGCAGCTCAAACTCTGCTCCTCAGCGTGGCTCGCCTGGGCAGCTGCTCCTGCTAAAAGGACTTGAATCACCCGAGTGTTTCTATTAAAAACTCTGTGTTTGGGCTGGATTTAAAGGAAAGCACGTGGTGATTTCCCCCTCGGGGGATAATGGGCTTTTCATGAGATAACAAATGTCAGAAGACGCCATAAACTCCTTTGTTTGAGGCTCCCAGAGCTCAGCAGTGAACCTGAGGTGTTCCCCCTTCCCTCCCCTCCCCTCCCTGCACGGGCTGGTCAAGGGTGCACCCCTGGTTTGGGAACAGACACCCCACAAACAGCAGGGAGCACCTCACCCTCAGCTCCCCTGGGAGGGGGAGGCTGCTCCTGGAACCCACAATTCAGAGAGATTGGTGTGGCACAGGACAGAGAGCACATGGAGTCTCTGAAAATACAGCCCCCAATGCCAGATGTTCCTCTGAGGGGCACGGGCAGCTCCCTCTGATCCTTCAGAGAGGAACCTTTCCATGGTCACACCTTTATTGATGTTTTTAGGGATGCAAAGAGGCAGCATGGATCTCCTGGGAGCAGCTCGAGTTGTTCCTCACCACACTTCTCTTCCAGGTTGCTGCAATGCCCCAGGGCAAGACACAGCTTTTGCTGGAAGCCTTTTAGAGCCTTCACTGGGTTTAAATCAGTCATCCAGGTGATTAAAATTATTCTAAATCTGATTTAATCATATACAAAATGGGGGCTAACCCAAACCCAGAACCTCAGTGGTGGGATTTGGATTTCCAGCTTGCTTCAGTTCATTTCCAAACACAGAATTCATAGTCAGAAGTGCTTTCACCTTGTATTCAAGGAAAGGAATAAAAATAAAGCCTTGAATGAATGGGAAACACAGCAGAGTGAACACAGGTTGTCCTCAGCACAAATATCAATGATTAATTGTCAATCCCCAGGGATGTACAGGATGTCCAAGGGGTGGTGGTGCACGGCCAGAACAAGAAATCATAACTGGGATGTGTATCATGATGCCTTTCTCTGTAGATGAAGCTCAAGAGGAAAAATTGACTTTCATTCCCCCTCCACTGTTTGCTCTGTGCTTTGTTCACATTTTCATATGAGCGAAACTAAAAAGTGAAGGCTGCTCTCTCCAAACCCTCTTAGTTTTGCTCAGAAAAACGAGGTGACATCCAAGACAGAGAGGCTGCAGAGGCTCTGAGGGTGGCCCTGAGATTCTTTTCACGTGCCCCTTTTGGAAGCATTTTTCCTTTCACTTTTTCCTTCATAAAAAAATCACCAGCCATATGTGAGATGCATTTTTCTGCTTCTTGAACTTTTATTCTCTTATTATTTCTAAATATTTATTATATTTATATCACTTTTATTATTGGAGCTGGGGTGATAAGGTGGAGACACCTGAGGGCTGATCCAGCTTGAAGTTCCTCTTTTCAAGGGTGAAAACAAACTTGAAGTTTGTGGCATCTGGAGAGTAAAGTTACACAGTGAGTAAAAATTATCTAACAGTAAAGTCACCTAAAATCATGACTGTACCTGAAAATAATAAGGTGATGGGTATTTGCTTACATTTAAGAGAAAAGAGAAAATACACTAATTTTGGATGGAGTTAACAGCTGCTAAACTTTATTTAAAAAAAAAAAAATTAAGATACTTCAGAAGTAGATACGAAAATGGTACATTATTCCTTATCTGTGACACAACTTCAGAATACATCCCTGGGAGTACCTGTTCAGCAGCCTGTGGCAAATGAAAAAGACAAAGAAAAACATTGCACGGGGAGTCATTAATTGAATTAATTAACCTAGTGACATTGTCATAAGAAGAATTTATCTGGCAACCAGCAGGAGCAGATCTCCAATCATTTCACCGTGGCTAACAGATTAACACTCACAGGAGCCCCTGGCAGCTGGCTGGGAGCATTGCAAATTATCAGAAATTAATTAGCCAAATGCTGTGCACCCATGTGGATATTTTTGGGTTTAAGTAAAGATTATCAAGCCCATAGCTCATCTGATGATTTATTGAGAGGAAACATCATTGTTTGAACAAATAGGATTGCAGCATCGCTTTCTAATGGGAAAAAAAGAGGGGAAAAAAAGGGGGAGAAACTCAGAGGAAAACCTATTAACAAAAGCCAAACACTTGTAAACAGGAATTAAACAATCCCCTCTGAAAAAAGTGATATCTACAAATTAATTCTGAAAGGTCTATTATTTTTTGAGAATAAAAATAATTCTCTTTGCATACTTCACAGAATAATTAAGTTTCCCCTTTCAATCTATTAAGCTGGGGTTCAAATATTCAGAAGTACTTCTGCAAGACAGCTTTGTTCATGCAGACATTAATGACTGTATCATACATGGAAAACAGAATTTTTAGGATTTTTTCTCTTTGATGGAAAAGCAACAAAAGTTTAACCTTATTTTTTTCTGCAACTTCTTCTCAGGGTAACAGATAACACAGTCACAGCATTTTGGAAAGACTCTCTTTGATGCTACAGTGCTTCTAAGGAGTAGTCAAGGACTTGTTTAAAATAAAGTTTTAATCTCCACATGATTTAAGCACAAATAAAACAGATCCATTCTCACAGATGGGTTTCAGATATTCTCTTCGAAACTCTATTACTTTCACCTTGCAGTGTTTTATTTGTTTTTATTCAAGTGGACTTGGAAAACTCCAGGAAGAAATTTTTAAACATGCAAAATGACCTTTAACCATCATTTGGGAAGTGCAATGTATCTTATATTTAAAATATTAAAAAAGTTCAATAATCCATGTTTCTGGAAGGGTGGGGTTTATAGAATACAAACAGTAAGGAATCAGCCCAAGAATGCAGAGATTGACTGGACACGGAGCTGCTGTGAGGGGAAAGAGGGGGAAGGAAGAAGAGAAAAAGAGAACAGAAGGGTTAGAGTGGCAGAGGTCTGAAACAGGAGGGGATGAGCTGACACTTGGAAAGAAGATTTTGTGAGCCCCCCAGGGAACAGCCCAGGCAGGTCACCATCCCAGGCTCAGGGGGCTCGTCACGCTGCGAGCTGCAGGCTCATGGCTCAGGTTTCCAGTGCCCCGGGGAGAGGAGGCTCAGAGGGTCCTGCTGAGGACAGAACAGCCCTGGGAGCCAGGAAGGGTGGCAGATGTGGCTGTGGAGCTGTGCAAACACATCCAGAGCATGGCACGGGGAAAGGTGAGAGATGCTCTGCCTGCCCCAGTGAGAGAAACATCATCCCAAAACTGAGGGCACCAGCCCTGCCTGGGACAAGTTACCCCTCACAAATCTCTTGTGATTCCTTAGGATTTCAGCTTCTCTATTCCATGTCTCTGTACCCCTGGGATCTTCAGTGTTAACTCCAGACTCCACAGAAGTGCTGAGCTCCTGCTCTCCCATTTTCACACAAAACATTCCCTGCAGCCCAAACTCAAGGACACCTCCTGTGCCAGGCCCCAAAGATGGAAACAGCAGAGAATTGGGGGGCCAATTGGAGTTTTTGACTGCATTAGCTGAGCGCAATTGGAGGATTCAGCAAATCCCGATGTGCAAATGGACAAAAGTGAGAAAGGGTGAAAAACCCGTGAGCCATTGTCCATTGTGGGGGTGGGACTGCCCTGGATGGCCCTGAAGGCTCTGCAATAACAGAACTGCTTGGATTCTCTGGCTTTCCAGTCTCTGTCCAGGTAAGCCAGCTCAGGCATCACCTGATCCCAGGTGTGGAGCCATGGAATTGCTCAGGTTGTAAAAACCTCTGAGATCAGTAAACCCAAGCATCAGCCCAGCACCAGCACCATGCTCACCGCTGATAACATCCACTCATTCTCTGACCTTCCAGGGATGGTGACTCCATCACTTCCCTGGGCAGCCTGGTCCCGTGCTTGACAACCCTTTCCACAAAGAAATTTCTCCTAATTTTCAACTTCAACCTCCCCTGGCACAACTTGAGGCCATTTCCACTTACCCTGTCTCTCGTTCCAGTGAGAAGTGACTGACATTCACAGTCACAAACTCAACATGCTCATTTATGCTTGGTAGAGAATAACAACTTCTACATATAGGAAATTGGATGTTCCCAATGTCCTGCATGGGATCATTTTCATCACTCATAGAAACTCCTCTAGAGCAGGATGTTCTATGCCAATATCTACCAAAAAAGTGGATATTCTGCCAATTTTACCTATTCCTTGTTTGCCCAGCTCCCTGGCAGGTTACAGAAAAGGTGCAGGCAGCAGAGGAGCCCTGCCTGGAGAACGTCACACCCAGAAACCTGAAACTCTCAGCACAGTTTCCAGTGCTGCTAAAGCAGCCTTAAAAGCCTTTTATTTCCCAGTGTATTGCCATGCTCCTGCTAGGGGATGTACAGTCCCTTGTTAACATGTGTACTCTTCTAATTTTAAACAGCTGCTGCTTCTCTTCCTGTGCTCCACAGAGTCTTAGGGGATAAATGCTGCAGAAGGAAAATAAAAGGCAGCTTCTTGAAAGCTGATACCTCAGTTTCTTGCTTCTTGAGGAGCCACTTTCTCACAGCATGGATCTGGCTGTTACATGGCACAAAACATCCACTTGGGGACTTGCAATTAAACTCCTAAATCCACATTATTAAAAAAAAAAAAAAAAAAAAAAAAAAAAAAAAAAAAAGGAAAAAATTTTAAAAAGACAAATTCCTTGATTTTCTTGGATGTTGATTTCTCATTGCCTGGCTGTAGAAACCTGAACTTTAACCATTATAGCTATGTACATTATACCTTTACATTTTCCTACATATCAGCTGTTGCCTGCTTAGCTCCACTGAGAAAGAATGGGCCAAGGCTACAATGAATAAGATGGCTAAACAGAAAAACACATGCTAGAATCTGAGCACTTAATCATGGGATGATTTTCTTAGGACCTGAGCATCCTTCAGCTAATTTTTACTATTATTTCTTACATTGTTTGAATTGTCACAGACCTTTCAAGCATTTCTCCTACAGGACTGTCATAGTGTCCAAACTACATATATAAATTAATTTTTAAATGAAGCCATCAGTTATTTTTTTGAAATACAGAGAACACCATTGCAAAAACAAGCTGCAGCTGAACTCTTCTCAGCATGAACTTGTTGGACATTTCTAATCATGCAGTGCTCCCAGAGAAGTGAAAACCATTCCTGCTCTGAGCAGGTGTATCAGGATTTACAAGGGATTTCATGGCTACAATCCTTGTGCATGGATGCTCAAGCAAAGCAGCAGTGGAAGAAGGCTGGGGTTCATCCTGAGAATAATTTTGGAAGTTATTCTTTCTGTAAAGGAAGTAAGGAAATTTTCACACTGTGAAAATTCTGTGTGTGGTGTCCTGACCGTGGCACTGAGCCAGAGCAAAGAGAGCAACTCTGCTGTGAGAGGAGCCTTTCTCCTCAGCTCTGTGAAACCCAGGGCATTGGATTTTTCAGTGTTATTTTTGCCAGAGCTGTGCTTTCAAATAGAGGAAATCTCCAGCATGAATGATGTAAAGTTACCCAGGTGTCTGATTTCCTCTGTGGGTCCTGCCTGAAGCCCTCCTGCCCACGAGGGCAGTGTGGCTGTTCCTACATCACAAACACTGTCACAAACACAAATGTCACACTGCTGTCCCTTCAGCTCCTCACACCCAACAGAAATCATGTTCCCAAGGGCTTCTCCCGGGAGAAGACTGCAAAAACACTTTCTGCACAAATTTGATTGTGCCCACACCACAGTAGTTTGTGGTTTTTCTACATCAGGAGCCCTTCTCGTGTGTTTTCCATCCCCCTGCTCATTATAAAACAAACGTTCTGTAAAACAAACCCTGGGGAAACAGCAGCTTTTACCAAATAATATCAGGAAAATATGATTTTTGTTTCCTTGCACTTTCCTGGGTGACTTGTCGTGTCCAATAGTGTCAGTCACATCTGACTAGGTGACTTGGAGACTGCTGCACCTCCGCTACAGATGAGTCACCCACTGGAAAACTTCAAACAGTGCACTTCCCAAAAAGCTGAACCCTTCCTGAGCCCAAATCCACCCTCGTGCTGCCCCCACTGCGACAGAGAGGGTCACCATTCATCCCAAGATGGGAAGAAGCAGCATTGGCTTTCCAGAACTGAGTTTTTAGCCTCAGCAAGTAGCTCAGCACTGATTATAAAAACTTTTTTTTTTTTAAATAAATCTAGAATATTTTGCTCAAAATTCCCATGGAACAGATAGGACAGATTGCTTATTTTTGTCATTTATCTGGTTTTCCAGCTTGCACACAGGTCTTACATTGCATTTTCTGTTGAGGAGTTACTGGCAATGCTCATCTGCATCTGCAGCTACTGAGACTCTGAAATAACAGCAGGAAGTTCATGGAGAAACAATTCACAACTCACCATGGTTTCACCAAAGCATTTTTTCTGCCTAAACATGATGTTTTAGTAAAATAGTAATTGGACGATAAAAAAATTAGAGATCAGGGCATATTATGGTTACTTCCCTCTTTAATTTAAACTCATAGATGAGACAGAGCTACTTTGAGATGTATTTTTCGAGGAGAAACTTGTCCCATGAGGTTTAGAAGGTAATTTACTGCTTGTTTTATTCAGGAATACAGACACACAAGGCAATATATACATAGTATTATTTCTCACATATTTCTTCTTTCTTTAACCAAAGCTACTCCAGAGATCTACTTAGATATAATCCAACAACACAGAAATATTTGTGTTGCATTATACTGCATGTGTTTTACCATAGACATTAACACATTTCAACATTAGCTGTTACCATATCATAAAGTAATATTTTCTTGCTTTGCATGATGATTAGATCTCAAAAAAACCCAAACCCACACTGTTTGTCTGTACAATCTTCATTTTAGCTATTTTCCCTGTTTAAAAATAATCCACCGGTAAAGAAAATGGATATTTTCTTGGTAGTAATGGTATTATTTTTAGAGTTTCATCAGCTATGTGTGGAAATATGAAATCAGGGGGTGTCTAAAAAATGAGTAAGACACACTCCCAAAAGAGTCAAACAACAAATCCCCTACTAAAGACAGTAGGAACAAGAAGGGCATCAGCCTTTGATCAGCAAAGGTTTGTCTACAACTTGCATTGTTAGACCAGCTCAAAATAAAAAGTTTTAAGGCCAGCAGTTGATAAAAAGTGTTTTTATGTCCCTGATGTTTATAGGTGACACCTTGATTAACAAACCAGACCATTAAACCCTAAAATTGTGTCCCTGGGTGGATTAAATGGAGATTAAATAATACATTTCCACATGTAACTCTAAACAGAGATCATGTTTAACAGCTGTTTTTGAATGCAATCCCTAAGGATCTGTTCTCTGCTGCTTCGTATTTCTATCAATGACTTGAGAGAAAAAGAAAACCATAAAAAACATCACTGATAAAGAATACAGACTGGGGAATGTTAACTAAGGAAGACTGGACCAGCAGTACAAAGTAAACTGGATGGCTTGGTAAATGATGCACAAATATGAGCAAATTCACATTTCAGTAGAGCCAAACATAAGATCACAAGCCTGGAAATGAAGTATGCAGGCCACAATAGCAGGCTGAGGAATCTGTCTGGGCATCTGGCAACTTTGGAAAAAAATCTGTGGGGTTGTGGATGAAAATCAGAATCCTGCATAACAAAGTAACCAAGTGGCCAGTGTAATCTTGAGGCACAGAAGCAGCAGAATCTCAGGAACAGCAGGGTTTTTACCCATATACCCAGAAAAGGTGCCACAGTTCCTGAAATCCGACATTTACAACTCAAAAACAGCACTAGAGAGTGCAAGGGTCAGGAGAAGAGGCACATGAGTGAATAAAAGGCATTTTTAAAGATGATATTCTGCTGGATGCACAAGTACTGACCTTGCAGCAGCAATTCATAGAGGACTTGGATGTCCACAGTCATCCCCATGGGCTCTCAAATCCATGGCAGAAACTAAAGAGTGGGCCCAAAGTGTGCAAGAAAAAACAATGCCCACGTTCAAGATAACTGGGCACTGGAGCCCGCTGTATGAACAATCATTACTGACCATGCTGTTGATCACAAGCTGCAGTTTGTCCCTTACAACTGCAAACTGGCAAAAAAACAGCGAATCACAGAATTGTTTGGGCTGGGAAAGACCCCCAAGATCACCAAGCCCAACCTGTGAGCAGCCACCACCTTCATCACCCCTCCCAAGAGCACTGGGTGCCACATCCGAGTGTTCCTCAGACACCTCCAGGGATGGGGACCCCAAACCTCCCTGGGCAGCCCATTCCAACCCTTCCTGTGAAGAAATTCCTCCTGGTGTCCAAGAAATGCTGAGAGAAAGACTGACAGAGCACCTTCACCTCATCAGGAGCTGCACAAAAGGCTCAGGGCAGCTGTTCCCAGTGGGAAGGGAATCCTGGAATGAGGGAATCTCATGAGCCTCGTGCTCTCAGCAAGGAGAGCAGCAAATACTGAGGCACCACTGCCAGCACTGCCACTCGAGGCTGCAATGCTGTAGAAGAGACTTATAGAGAGGAGATTCATAAATCTCTTTGCAGAAAAGAAGTTGTGTGTTCCATGGTTAAAATCCAATCTGATAATTTACAACTGCAGCATTTATTTGGCTCTGCTGGGAGGACAGGACTGAAAAGCACCCACTGGAAGCCTTTGCTTGCATTTATTCTGCTATTCTGACACGAGAGGAGCCCAGGAGTTATTCCAGCACTGAGCCATCTTTAATAAAACCTGCTGCAGCCTCCTGAGGTTTGAAAGGAGGCTTTGCCTGATCAACTGCTTGTGCTTTCTCTGGACCATTCCCTTATTTGCTTGCATTCCTCAGGCAGGGCTGAGGTGCTGTGAGCCCCCTCCACAACTGCAACCTGAGAGGAAGGAGACCCTGCTTGATAAAACCCCACCTGCATCAAACACTCTTATCTTCTTCCCATTTCTGGTGCCCTCTCCCACTCACCTGGAACTGAACACTTCCCCTTTGTTGTATCTTATCTCAAAAACAAGGAAATGCCACGAGTTACATGTCAATATGACCCCGTGAACTGGGAAAAAGCTGTCTAATGTAATGCCTTGTGGCTCCATTAAACCAGTTAAAGACCTGGCTTGAATTCTAGCAGTGCTGGGAAAAGAAAATATGCTTTAGGCTGTGAGTTTAAAAAATGTAAGGAGGTTGGAGATAAAGAAATCCTTCATACTTAGAGGTTTCCCAAAATTAGCTTTAAATTCGGGGGTTTTCCCCCATTTACTGAATATTTTCACTTTGTATATATTTCATGGATTAAATTGAAAATGTTAGCATTTTAGATAAATAAAGGTCAGCTGGGGAAACTGGAGTAACCTCTAAGAAAATGATTAGGAATTTCCTTTCCATAGTTTAGCAACCAATGAAGCAACAAGCCAGATGAAACATTTGTATTTATGAGATTTTCTTTGCTTTATCAATGCACAAATTCCTTCCCCCATGGGGGTTGAGTTTCAATTCCACCTTTCCTCTTATACTGCCCTATCAGACCTAGGAAAAGTTGAGGTATAATTAATACTTTAATATACATGAATACATCAATGAATCCTCCTCTAGGCCAGAGCAGATGGTCCCATTCTTGGCTTCCCTCAGTGACCACCTGCAGGGTTCAGCAGAGCAGGTCTGTGGTGGAGGAGCAAAGCAGGAGGCTGATTCCCTCCAAGGACATCAGAAATGGTTATGCAGAGTCTAGAATATGCAGAATAAAATTATAGAAGAG
Organism: Malurus cyaneus samueli; assembly: GCA_009741485.1. Taxonomy (NCBI): domain Eukaryota; kingdom Metazoa; phylum Chordata; class Aves; order Passeriformes; family Maluridae; genus Malurus; species Malurus cyaneus. Next base: position 2,667,785 of record CM019238.1, on the reverse strand, counting down.
CTGTTTTGTAAGTTCTGCTCTCCTGCAGCTGGTTCTTACCTGTGAATCCATCAGCACCACACCAGTGCTGCCTGAAACCAAGGCTGACCGAGCCCTGAGCATCCACATCAACTTTCTGATTTTGATCCCCATCTACAAGGAAGGAGATGAGTTTCCTGAGGCTGTGCATGTAGAAAAAGTCATTTTCACTACAACATGAGACTAAGCAAAGTCAAACAGAGCTTAAAAACTTCTGAAGGTCTTTGGAGAATGGAGAAAGGCAATGTTCCTGAGTGAATCTTTCCTTGCTGCTGTCCAGACTGGATCTGGGGACAGATGACATCAGACACATGCCAACCACCTCAGAACATTTTCACTGGACAAATGACCACAGAGACCTTTTCCATACACAACCTTTGCAGCACTAAGCACTATTTTGGTGGGGGATGTCATTTCATTAAATAGATAAATTAGTATGAACTTTTGTATGGGCACCTATATAAAGATCTCTTGCACACCAGACCAGTGTTTTGCCTTTCCCATAAAGGAAGAGCTGCAGTGAGTGTTTACAGTGCTTGGTCCCTGGCAATACTAGGGTGACAATAGAGGGTTTAGGAAAACAGGGAATTTCTGGGTGCAGCAGTGTCAGCGAGATTTGGCAGAAAGTCACCTTTGATTATCTTTGATTTCCAGCAACTGCAGCAGCCTCTGATTTCAGTCTGACTCATATGGGAAAATAATTCTGAAAAATGCAGAATATAACAAAGATATTTACAGATTACCTGAAAATGGTTTGTATTTTTTCATTCCCACACCATGGTGAGGTCAAGAAGCCGCTTCCCTGTGGGCCTGTCTGAGTGCAGAGAGGATCTGCAGCCACTGCTCAGCCACATTTGGAGTTACCTGATCCTGCATGAAAAGAACTGGTGAATTTGATGAATGCTTTGCTGAGAAGGAGCCTGGAGACCTGCCCTCAGGTGTGGCAACAAAGTGCATTGGCAGATATCCCACAGAAATACAGCTTCTGCTCCAGCAGGTGGATTTATATGAAGTGGATTTACATTTCACCAGCTTTCTTCTCAGTGCAGGGGAGAAGTGAAACATTTACTATCCTGAGTGCAGGGGGACAGCGCTCACAAATTCCCCTCCTCACCCTCCCAGTGTGAGGTAACTCTTTTCCAGGAGTGGAAGACAGTCCTGGTTCTACATCCAGCATCTGCAACTGCTACCAAGGGGAGGAAATGATTTCTGCATTAAAGATAGGTGAGGTGAAGCTCATCTGCTGCTAAATGACCCCACAGTGAAATAGAGAGAAAATGCAGGGTACTGCCAACAGCCAAGCCAGCAGACACTCTGGCAGCAAAGGGCTGCTTTTTGACATTGCACCTGGCTGGGACATCTTCTCTGAGCAATAACAGGGTGATAAATCACAGGCAGGCAGCTGGAGGAGAAGTGTTTAACTTGTGACCCAGGCACCGAGCCTTATCTGTGAGCAGATAAGAGGGACCCGGGGTAAGGAGATCACTGATTTAGAGACAGGTCTCGGGGAGAGGAGGAGAAAAAGATACCAGGTTTCCTCTCCCTCTCGGTTTACACAGCAGGAGGGGAATAGAACAACTTTTTAAAATTTCTAATGATTTCACACCAATGTTTTACTAAAAGAAAAGAATACTCAACTCAGATTCTCAAATGGTTCACTCCCTGCACTTTCACCAATGGTCTCAAAGACAACATAGTTTGTGCCAATTCATTGTAAAAGAATTAATGTGAGAGACTTCATCCAGTGCAAAAAGCAGTGGGCAAGAAGGCAGGAGCACATTGAAATTTTTCTGTATCCCCTCACGCTTTAAAGCTAAATTGAACTGCTTTTTACACTGCAGAGACAGCTCTGAATAATCTCATTTCTGTCCTCTAAAACAAAACACAAGGACTACCTTTTCTAAAACTGAGTTCTATGAAGCATCCTTGGTCTGAGAAAATAACTCAATGTTTCTGTAACATCAGTGGAAACAAAGCAAAGCTGTAACTATCCTGTATTAAAACTTCTCATATGTTCCAAAAATCTTGTGGAATGGGAAAATACCTACCAGACTCCATTTTAATAGGAAATTTTAGGGGGATATGAAATGCATTTAGCTGCTCTGCAGAATGAGTAATTTTAAAAGCATTTACTCTGAAGGAAAATGCAGATATTCCTTCTTGCTTCTCCCCCGCACCACGCATGCACAAAAGGAAATGTTTTGAGAAAATTACTTTAATATTGCCACTCTCCTTGTAATAGAGGCATTGTTGCCAAGGTGGGACTCAGAGCACGGCAGCACCTTTGTGGGGATGGCAGGGGAGGGCAGATTGATGTTTAACTTTGCAGAATGCTTTTTAAACTGGGAGACCAGTAAAATGTGAACCAGAACGAGGAAAGGGTGTTACTGGTTTTAGAGAAAGGTGCTGGTGTGTCAGGGGGACAGCCACGAGCAAAGGATGCTGCAGGAACCCGGCAGTCCAGGGCCAGCCTGGGGGGAAAAATGAGGCACAAAATTCTCTGCCCTGCAGTGGGAAAGAGGGGAAAGGAGATTCTGGGGCAGCAGGGGAGCAGCACAGACAGGACAGCAGGGTTTGGGGGAGGAACTGCTCAGAGAGGAAGGGCAGGAGAGGAGGGAAGTGTTTGTCCAGCTGGGGGAAGAGGAAGGTGGCAGCTACAAGGAATTCTGCAGGTGTCATTTGGGAGTGTTGAACTCCTCATCTCCACTGTTTTCCCAGATATGTCTGGGATCTACAACCCCTGCACCTGCAGACACAGCACCCTTGTCTATATTTGGAATTTTCCCTCATTGTATTCATTTCTGGAGTAGTTCTTGCTCTGAATTTAAGGACAGGGGACAAACATACAACCTGGGACGTGTTGCTCAGAAGATTATCCCACGACTGTGCCCCCAGAATGAAAGCTGAGCCGAGCTGACAGGCACATCACTCTATAAATCATGAATTTTGATGAATTTTAATGAATCTGGAGTCTGGGGCTGGTCTTAAAAGTGCTCAGTAAAACTGCACCAAGGCTTCCTTCACTTATAAATTATTGGCATTTATTTCACCAAGATACTGAAATGGAATCTTTTTGATCAAGATTTTGTCTTATTCTACTTGCTGCCCATGCAATTAATTCAAGTAAAACTTCTAGGATTATATTAATGCACAGCTATGAGGACAAACAATTTCCTTTCCTCTGCTTCACACTTTTAAGAGGATCCTTTCTGACTCACCCTGTGCAAAATTCCTACTGAAATTACAGGGAAAAGAATGAAAGATTGGGCACTTTGAGCTTTCCATTGTTCAAAAATGATCTCTGAAGCAAAGACAGTGTGAGGTTCCAGTAAGTGATGATCTTGGTCTTTGGCTGATGTCATTCAGCCTTTTCTCCTCGCTGCTTAGTCAGGATTCTCCCACCACAGAATTCAAGCATTTTCCCTCACATTTGCAGGATGTGGTTATTCCTGAAGACAATACTCACGGGGACCAGCTCAAACCAGAGCCCAGAGGTGTCAGGAAATCACACAACACAATTCCGGCATTTTGAAAAACCTCTGATTTTCCAGGGAAAACTGCAAATTCCTAAGGGGGCACTTGCTCAGTGAGGTTAACCTTGATCACATTTCGAGAGTCAAATATGCCTTGATCCCCTCTTCTGAAATAATTCAGACAATAGCTGCCTATACCCTCAGAGTCCTGAGTCCAAATACAAATGAATGGAACCATTTTTAAAATCACTGAATTCTCATTGCAGTCAGCAGGAGGATCTGGCTTCTCTGAACACCAGAAAACCTTATTTATTAATTTAACCATGAATTAATTTATCAGCTGCAGACCCAGAACCCTGACTGGAGGTGGTTATATTTTGTAATACCTCATGATACAGCTCACTGACTGAGGAATCCAACCACACTAAAGGTGTTGAATGTTCCTTGACTTTAAAACGATGCAGCAAAAGCTTTTTATTCTGTTCTAGCTCTTCTGTTGCTCTCATCACAGTATCAGCCTGGAAGGCAATGAGGAGCCTGATTTCCTACACCAATCCAGATGGAAAACATTGTAATAATCCGGAAATACCCGGGGCAAATTCATGCCTTCACTTTGTGCTGCTTTTGGAGGGCTTCTGACTATCCATGATGACATTCAAAATCAAAATATTAAGCCTTTTATTTTACAACTCATACTGTGAGTGCTAAAATGCAATGTTTACACCAGCCTGTGAGTGCTGAGGCAGCTGCTTTTGGACAGACAAAATCATGAGAGCAGCTCATGAAGCCAAGAGGATTCATGTTTGCAGTGTCATTCAAGCTGCAAAGATATGGACAAACCAGCTCGTCACACCTGTGGGGAATCTGGATCCACAGTTAGGTAAGGAAAAAATGTGTCATTTCTGAAATACACAAGTAAAAAATGTCTTTTCTGAAACACACAGATAAAAAAATCTGTCTTTTCTGAAAAGCCACTCTTTTTTCAGTTGAAATTTCTTAACATATTGTGATTCGCATTGTGAACATGTTCTTGTATGGGGCCAGCAGAGAAAATCCTGAGTTATGGATAGGATTTCTGATAGCTAAAATCATGAACATGACCAGGGCAATAAAGCCACATAAGGGCATCCCAATAACTGGGCCTAGAGCAGCACATCTGCATCTTACTGAATATTAATCACTGGGAAATGTGTGCTCATCTCTGCCTTAAACCTTTCCTTTTTTGAAATAATTAATCATCCCACCCTGCTCGTGTCAAGCATTGCTTCACTTTCTTATTTCTGTCATTTCTGAAAGCCCTAAAGGAATCCTTCCGACTCAGGATGTGTCCTAAACAAAAACTGGAGTTCAGAAGCAAATCCCACTTCCATTAGAAAGGGCAGAGCTGTGATATCAGGGGTATCACACAAGTTTACCTTCAAAATCAATTTGGTCCACGGAAGGGAATATGTAACTTAAAAAAAAAAAAAAAAATACCTTTTGAAAGGAATGAAAGGGGAGTGTCTTTACAGAGTTTGTTTGATAAGACTGAGATAGAAGAAATAAAGGGAAGGATTTTTATAGGCATTTTTCTAATTTATGTTATGTTTATGATTTATGTTAATAGACTATAACATAAGTAAGAGTAGAGTAGATATTAGATGTTAATAGACTATTAACATAAATAAGAGTAGAGACATTGAAAAAAAAAATAAAAAGAAGAAAGTAGAAAGGGGAATGTGTGTTAGAAAGGGGGTTGCATTAAACATTTCAGAGAGCCTATACCTCTCAAGTACTTCAACTAATGGGGAAAGAGAGAGGAAACTTCAGCCAAGAAATTAAGATTTAATAAACTGTGTCCTCTATCAGTTTGGGAGATCCTATGGGAAATGCCCATGACTTCTCCTTTTATTCATTAATAAAGTTGCAGGACTCCTCTGTCTCCTTTTTGGACACCAACCTCTGGTGCTTGTGGATTAATTTTCCTCACACCTTTAAAAACAGAAATCTACCAATCGAGGGAAAATATTTCTGTTAACATTCCCAAAGCCGGCTTGCATTTCCATTTTACTTGTACTGAATCACTAAAAGGATTAGGAGGGCAGTCAGTCAGCCAGGAGGAAAAGCAAAGTTTGCGCAGAGCCTATTTTTAGATTTGCAAGCCCCATCACGAGGAAGCTCCGTGGCCAGGAAAACACCTCGCTTTTCTGGAACCAGCCCCACTGCAGCTCCATCTTTCGGGCCTCAGTGGGGAAAATCGATGTCTTGTTTTGAGCTGTGCAAATGCAGCGGTGCCTCCGCAGTGCCCCGGTCAGTTGAGCACACGTTGAGCAGCTGCTTCTTTGCAGGCTGTCCCACGATTCCCAGCCCGTGGGGATTGACAGGGCGCTGATAAACTGATGTGCCCCCTCAGCTCCGCTCCCAGCCCATTGTTCCGGCAGCTGAGACCCTCGCCTTCTATTTGCTTTCTCCCACATGAATTATTCAAGAGCCCAGGAAAAGGCCAAGAACCTCTTTCATTCAGGAATTCTGTATTAAAATAATCAATTTCAGAGCTGAGGCGGGGAAGGGAGGCTTGCTACAGGCCAGGCCTGTTAAATAAGCCACCAGCCCCTGCCATTTGCATTGGAATCGTGCTATCATCAGGCATTATATTATTATATTTCTTGTCCATAAAAGGGGAAAGAAACCTCAGAATACTTTTCTCTCTTTCTCTGCCAGGGCACTAATTATAGCAACACCTTCCTGATGGCTTTTCTTGCCACTATTTCCATTTCTGAGAATCTATATATTAGGCTACATAGGCCACAACTTGATTTAGAAATTCTTAAGGAGGGAAGGAGATTTATAGTTCCACAACAGACAGAGAAGCTGGATGTAAAAATTAACTTATAACACCTTTTCTGTAATGTTCCAACAGAGGGTCGAAGGCCCTACATTGTTCCTAGAAATGTTTTCCTGCCATTAGAACATATTCTGTGCCAGAAGATGCTCCACACTTTCAAGTCAACAACCACAACCTTCAAGTGCAGCATTTCTGTCCTTACAGCACCACCAGAAAGGGAACACAGGGATAAAGACAGGACAAATCATTGCTGTTGCATGTCATGTTTGGGTTGTTTTTTTTTTTTTACTACGGCACATTCAGGGAAAATAAGACCACCACCTTGAGAAAAAGGCAAATGTGTCACCTCTACAGGCAAAGAACAGCAAAAAAATCCCTGAACAGAGGCTTTTTATGGTCCTAATTTGGTCTATCTACCAGGGCCAGTCCTGCTCACTCACCAGCTCTTGCTGCACTGCTGAGCTCTCAGTTTGGCTTTTCCTCTCTCATTTCTGAAGGCATCAACATTATGGATAAGAGGATTTTTAATTTCCTCACACTTTACACGTTACAGGTCAATAATATAAACAAAACATTGATGTAAACAGAGAGGAAAGTATAAAACACCCAGGGCTGTGGCTGTGGGAGTTCAGGGGGGTCTCACACTGCCCACAAATGGTGCTGATCACCGGTCCCTCCTGTGATTGTGTTTTCCCTCCTGTTCTATTCGAGATATCACGATAGCTCCTTGTAATGAACGTTCCACCCACATTCTGACATTTCTGCTAACCAAGGATTGTCACTATTGTTTAAAAATGATTGATGGAAAGATTTTAGTGGATAAAAATACTTTAGTGAGTAAACTTTCTATGTATTTTAACAGTAGCATCATCAGCCTGGGGTGTGAGGAACTAATTAAAGCTGGCTGTGAACAACTCTGCTCAACTTCATTAAAGGGGAAAAGCTGCACTAAAAGCCCCTAAAAATTTCTGCCCAGAGTCTTGGCTGTGAAATCAAACAAAATATCAAACTTCAGATGCTGTTTTCAAAAGTCTGAGCTTACATCTCAGTGAGGAGTAGAAAATAAAGGTATTTGCCCCATTCTGCTACCAGACAGAGGATTTTTTACCAGCCTGTTCTAATGCTGGAACTGAATCTACACATTCAGAGATTACTTTTCTGACAGGAAAATCCAACAAATATTTGATGCTGGAAGCACACAACCTAAAGTGAAAAAGGCTAAATGTACTGGGATTTGTGCTCATGAGTCACTTCCATGGCTCAAAATGCTCAGTGAGTGAATAAAACATTCCAGAAAGTGCCATGTACAGCATGAGGCATGCAGCCTCAATGAGCTGGTGGTTTTTTGCCAGCCGATGAGCAGGGCCACTGAACTATTCAGACTTTTGTTTTGCACTCTGGAGAGTTTGGTTTCGTAACCCTGCAAGAGATGTGCATGAGACTCACCTAGAGATGAGCCAGTGAAACATTTCATTGTGTCCAGATTTCCCATGGGCTGAGCATGCCAAGCCCTCCTGGTTTTGCTGTGCAAAACAAATCCATTTCTCCTGTTGGCACGGGAAGTTTGGAGGGTGGGAAATTATTGATATTGCAGTGGTCAGGTACTGCCTGCTCGGTGGGGAGTAAAGGAGGAGAATTTAAATCTCACACTTTTGCACAGAATATTCACTTGGTACAGCTGAGAGCAGCTGGGAAGGACAGAAAAGAACCAGTTTAGGACAAGATGAAGAATATTTCAGTCTTTCCTCCTACCAAGCTGTGGTTTCTGTGGGAAGGGAATTTGGAAGCAGCAGCAGCAAGGCTTGTGGCCAACTGACCCAAACTGTGCAGGTCGAGAGCCTCAGTCCTGAGGATTTCACAGCTTTGTTACAAAACTCTGCTTCTGGGCACAGTCACCCATTTCCATTAAATGTCTAAAGTTGATTCAGATTACCTAAAATACAGAAGCAACCCCAAAACATTTCTAACATAAACAGCAAAGCTGGTCCCAAGATGCACATGCAGTTTTTAATAACTGCAAACATGCGATTCCTCCACACTGAATTTGCAGTCTAGAAAGCCTCCAAATTAAAGCAACCAAGGCAATAATAGAATTGTGGCTAGAAAAAAAAATGTTAGGAAGGGAAACTTTCTTGTACAACTCACTCAGTGTTCAAAAGAGTGAGATATCCATAACGTGCCAAAATCTTGTGGCCACTGTAAACCAAACTCTATTTTTCATTCTCTTCTAATGAACTGATTCAAAATGCACATTGATACAAGGAAGAATGGAGTTCAAGAATCCATGCAGGCAAACTACAGAGTTCTTTTTTGTAGTTATGTTTACCTTTTATAAGTGTCTCACTAAGCTAAATGCTTTAGCAACTGTGGGCAGCTCCAGTTCCTCATTATTAGATCTTTGATGTAATTCTTCTCCAGCATTCAGCACGTGAATTTATTCTGCAATTTGCACTCAATGCCTGCAGTGAGCCCAACTTGTACAAAGACAAAATGCTGTCAACATTTATCTGCTGCTTTACACATGCCTGGAGCAGAGCAAAGGGAAAGTGGCAAGCATTTCTATTCCTGGACTCAAAACAAGCTGCATTCACTTGACACAGAGCAGGATAAAAGGCAGAGTACAGAGATGAAAAAGGGAAGGGGAAGGAAAAGAGCAAGGAAAAAATAACAGACAAAAAAATGGGGGGAAAATTATTCAAAAGAGAAAGAAGGATAAAATCAAATAGACGATCAAAGAGAGAAAGAAATCTAAATCTTAAAAATAAACTCAGCCCTGTGAGAGACTGAGCTCTCCCAGGAGCAAGCAGAGCTCCCCAGCCCTGCTCAGAGGAGCCCAGGGGTAGCAAGATCTGCCCATGGCAGCCTGGGTGACAACAGCCACCACCAGTGCCACAGCAGTGCCACAGCAGGAATTCACACCAAACCCAGCACCAACCTCAGCTCCATCCTGAACAGCCCACCAGGAGTAAGAAAGGAGTGATTGTCTGCAATTGGGCCGGAACAAACTTACACAGAGAAAGAATTTCCATGCTCAAACCTCTGAAAACTCACCAAATCACAGAGAAAATGTCTGGGTATCTCTGCAGGATAATGAAAAACATGATTCTGGTACATTTAGGAGGGAAAACCTCACAGAATGAGTAATGCAAAGAGAAGCCATGTGGGTCCTGTGCAATTATGGCTACTTCAAAGCACAATTTCTTTCTTGGAAGTTGATGTCTATACTAAAAATCCTAATGGGGATGTACAGTTTCCTTTTGTTTTTCTGAAAAGATTGTCAAAATGTTATTTCTGTAAGGTAAAAACAAATAAGTATTTTTAGAAAATCTCATCATTTCACTTTCCAAGATGGTAACTTTCTGTTATGTGCAGTGGCAAAGGCTTTGGACTCTGGGAATTTTTGCACTAACAGAAATTCCACTTTCATTGCTGCCCCATTTCATCCTGCCTTCCTTAAACGGATTTTGAAGAGAGAGAGGAAGAGCAATAAACCCCGCAATGCGCCGTGCTTGCAGATGAGCTGCATGGTTAATTCCATCCCACAGCCGATCCTGGGAGGTGCCAAATCCCACTGGAGTCACCAGCAGCGCTGGGACTGGCCCGGGCCCAGCACTTTGTTGGGAAGATCCTCACCAGGACTGAGATGAGCTGTGTTGTGATAGCCCAGAGAAGGGCTGAGCATCCTCAGCTCAGACTGCTTCGAGCTGGGATCGAGAGCTCTTGGCAGGATCCACCCTCAAAGATGCCTGGTGCATGTAATCCCCTTCTGTAGGGTGATTTATTTCAGACCAGAGCATATGGACAGAGGTGCAGGAACGCTGGTGTTGAAGGATGCACCCCCAGAACGGGGCAGAGCTGTGGCCAGGAGGCAGCAGGGCAGAGCTGCACCCCTAAAACTGGACAGCAGGGCACAGCTGCACCCCCAGAACTGGGCAGAGCAATGGCCAAGAGGGAGCAGGGCAGAGCTGAACCCCCAGCTCAGAAAAATGCACAGAAAGCAGCATTTTAAGTCTTAAGAAATAGTTATAAATTAGTTCTAGGGCGCTCTGATTCATTTATAAGAGTGGGTCAAGAAATTCTTCAATGTTAATTAGGAACAGCAGGGCAGAGCTGCACCCCCAGAACAGGGCAGAGCAGCAGCCAGGAGCGAGCAGGGCATTGCTGAACCCCCAGAATGGGGCAGAGCCATGGGCAGGAGGCATCAGGGCAGAGCTACACACCCAGAATGGGCCATCAGGGCATTGCTGAACCCCCAGAATGGGGCAGAGCCATGGTCAGGGACAGCAGGACAAATCTGAACCCCCAGAATGGGCCATCAGGGCAGAACTGAACCCCCAGAATGGGGCAGCAGGGCATTGCTGAACCCCCAGAATGGACCATCAAGGGCAGAGCTGAACCCCAGAACCCCAGAATGGGTCCATCAGGGCATTGCTGAACCCCCAGAATGGGGCACAGGGCAGAGCTGAACCCCCAGAACGGGGCAGCAGGGCAGAGCTGAACCCCAGAATGGGGCCATCAGGGCATTGCTGAACCCCAGATGGGTAGCAGGGCATTGCTGAACCCCCAGAATGGGCCATCAGGGCATTGCTGAACCCCCAGAATGGGCCATCAGGGCATTGCTGAACCCCCAGAATGGGGCAGCAGGGCAGAGCTGAACCCCCAGAATGGGGCACCAGGGCATTGCTGAACCCCCAGAATGGGGCAGCAGGGCAGAGCTGCTGCCCCTGAGATCCCCCACACAGCCCCGATGGGCACAGCTGAGCCCCCATTGCCGCCAGGGGGAGGGGGATGGGGATGTCCAGGTCCTGACGTGTTTTCTGTGCTAATCTGAGAGCTGGCCCAAATCCCAGCGCTTGGGTCACTTGTGCACAGGGTTCTCATTGTGAGCCGGGGGAAAATGGCAGCCTCTCTGCTGCGCTTTCAAACTATGCATTTTTTAAAACTTGTGTATGCATAAGCCTCTTATTTAATGAATGACTCCCTTTGTATTTACATGTTCCACCATCCACAGGACAAATAGGGTTTAGTGGGTTGAGAATGAAAACTTCTCCTCCTTGAGGGAGGGGAGGAAAAAAATAGTTGGAGCTATTTTATGGAAGTGGTAAAAAATCAATTAGCCTCTTGGTTGTACATCTTACCTGATCTCTGAGGCACTCTGGAATAAACATATTTTTTTCTTTAATTACATATTCCACAGCTTCAATCAGAAAACAATTCTGGTATAAATGTAACTGAAACGCACTGGTTTCAATGCAGCTGAATTCAGATCAAAAGTGGTCAGAAAAGTTATTTTAGGCTGCTCCAGATCATTATCCTGAGTTGGAAGGGTCTTACCAGACCTGAAGGCTTCTTAATCTTACACCTTTTTTTAGCCCTCTCTTTAAATTCAGCTGATAAATGGAATATGTGAAATAATAAATAAATATAAAATACATGGCAGAAATAATTTCAAAGGATTTAGCAGCCAAGATAGGAATGCACAGAAAGCAGCATTTTAAGTTGTCTTGATTTCCAAAAGGAAATAGTTATAAATTAGTTCTAGGGTGCTCTGATTCATTTATAAGAGTGGCTCAAGAAACTCTTCAATATTAATTAGTAGCCTGTGAATTCAGCCTATGCAATTATGATGAGACAGTTCTTTGGGTATGAAAGAGCCAACTTATCATATTTTTGAATTCGCCATCTATAAGCTTGAATATTTTTGTATTTCCATATTTCTCAAGTAGCACTTAATTTAATCTTATCCCCATTTCTTTCAATAAACCATTGTTGCGTCTCTTAAGCAGCACAGCTTCCTCCTCTAACTCATCTCCCCGTGAAATTGGTTTAATGAAGCAGAAAGGTATGAAGCATTAACAACACTGGAATTCATGTGGTAGCACTTCATTTTTCAGAGGCACTCACATTTCCTACCTAATTTATAAAATCAGCACACAAATGATTTTTATCACAGCCATTACATCAGTATAAATTACTGCCTTTTCTATAACACGGCAGTTAGTCAAACTGTTGAAATTATATCTATTAGTCACAGAGAGGAGGAGGGAGAAAGAAAAACTTGTAGGAAAGATTTAGTGTAAAATAAGGACTGATAGCAGCCTCATTGAAACACTAATATTAATTTACCAAATGAGCCCAAAGTGGGGCTATTTCATGAAGGAAAATTAAAAATACACAAAGTAAAGCAAATGGGTCAATTTGTAAGGGGCCAAAAAGGAAAACTCGGCAAACAAACCAGGCTGTGTCAGAGACACTCAGAGATGCAATCAGGGAGAAATTCCTCACATCCCTCAGCTCCAGACATTGCCCCACATTTCCCCCAAGCTTTACCATCCACCCCATTGCTCTGGCACTTGGGATTGTGCTTTTCTGCATGGAAACTCCTCCAAAATCATCCTTATCCTCCTCACTGCTTCCACTGTCCCCACTTCAGTCCTGGTTGCTCCTCTCCAGGCTAGTGGGAATCAGCCCCTGCCACCCAATTTTTGCCACACAGCAAAAATATCACGATCCCTGTCAGGATAATCTTTGTGCCCTCTGCTTTCCCAGGGAGTAAAATCTGCTTTTCTAGGACCTACATCCCAATTTCCGAAGTTCAGCCTGTAACTGCACTTTGAGGAGGCACTTGAAAAGCCTCCAGTCTTGCCCTGCTCTGTAAACAGCCCCTGTCTCCACCAGATCTGGGATTTCAAGTGGATCCAGGATTTCCCTTCCTGTTTGCTGTCCCCCACGCATGACTCCCTCCAGAGCTGCTCTGTAAATGTCCTGTCACCTGCCTGGTCACCAAAAGCCACCTGAGAGGGGCACAGCAAAGGGACACCAGGAAATACTCCTTCACTGCGGGAAGATGCTCCAGAAAATCTGGTCTCCCCGTAACCTCTATCCTCGCCCTCCCTTTTCTGATTATTTCCCTTTTATGTGCTCCCTGCCTTCGACCTGATGGCGAGGCAGGGGCCACGTCGTGTCCTTTGTCCTCTCACAGCAGCAGCACAACGGGCCCCAGGGCTGCAGGGACACTGCCTGATGTCACTGGCAAGACGGGCACTAAGGGTTAAAACCAGTTTAGGAAAAAACCCAAAATCTGAACTGGCTGGACTGTCAGTGTAGCAGCAGCAAAAAAAAAAAAAAAAATTGCAAGGGACACCCAGGTCCTGCTGCCTGTCCGTGGTGTGGCTTCCTTTGGGTTTTGATGTCCTTCCACTGATTGTTTTTATTAATTAGCCATCCCCCCTGCACAGCATCAGGGTGTTTTTGCCTTTTCTGTCTCCAGCCCACAGAATTGCGGTGTAGCAGTGTCTGCTGATGGCACCTTGTGGCTAACCCAGAGAAGTGCTGGGGAACAGGAACGAGCGTGAAGCAAGCCAGGAAATACAGAGAAAAGGCTCTAACAGCAGAGAAAATCCCTCCTGCCAGCCTGAATGCTGCAAAACCCCCATTCAGCTCCTTGGCACGGAGGGCACAGCCCCTGGCTGCTGTCCCTCGCACAGTCCGGGATGCACACAGGGGTGCTGGCCCTAAATCTCCTCCCCGCAGAGGCCGGGCAAGGGGGCAGGGGGCTGAGGCTTGCCCTGGGCCAAGTGAAGCGGCAAATCCCACTAATCCCCCGTGCAAAGGGCAGCAAGGAGCCAGGCTTGCCCTGCCAGCAGGAGCCCCTGAGAGCCAGGAGAGCTTTGCTGGGTGCCCTCCCTCTTCCCAAAAGGGTCAGCCCGAGCCCAGGGTCAGTGCCCTCCGGCAGAACTGTCCTTCCAGGACCTGCTGCCAGCGCTGCCATGAGCCCGTGTTTCACACACAACCACACCAAGCTTTCCTGTGACGCTGGGATGAGCCCGCTCTGGGAATTGATGGCAATTCATTACTCACAACTGGAGGAACTGATGGCAATGGAGAAACCCCAATTGGCTCTGCTCGCTGCTCCTGGACAAGCATTGGAGTCACCTTAAACTCTCCCCTACCAGCCCAAGGGTGGGTGGCAGGTCCTAAATTGATTGCAAGGAACCTGCTGGTTTGAGGTCCTGGGCAGGGTTTGGGGTGGTTTGGGGTCACTGCAGGGAGGTGCCAGGTCCTTGCTCCCAGCCCAGCCCCAGCTCACACAGAGCAGCTCTGGCTCTGTGGGGTTGATGAGATCGTGTTCCCACTCACAGACGTGGCTGACAGGATTCCCACAGTGGGATGAGCAACAGTGCTGGGATGAAGAGGCAGCAAAGGACACGGACCCAAGGTGCAGGTAAAGGACATTTGGCACTGAGATAGGGAACAACAAACCACAGATACATGGGGTGCCTAAGCCAGCCTAAGGCCTCCTCAGAAATGCTGTGACCACCTGAAGAAGGCAGAGCTTTGTCCTAAACATTCAGCAACATAAAAGCTGTTTTGAAAGAAGGCTGCCTCTTTCAAAACATTTAATGTGTTTTCTCAACTTTGGTCCAGTCATTTACTTCCAGGTACTTACCCTGCTTATCCTACTTATCCTATTTCTAGGTCTCACTCTGGTTTGTATTATCTTAAACATGTCATTATCAGAATTCCTAAAATTTTGAAGCTCTTTTAAGAGCTGCCTCCAAGTTTCTGTCCCCAACGACGGTCAGTGTAAGTAAGAAACTCACTTGGAAAAGGAAAACAGGAGTCCTAGATCATCCAACGGATCAGATCTGGATTCTAAAGACAGGAACAGATAATTATGGGAGCTAAATACAAGTTCTCACTCTAGAGGAAAACCTCTGTGATGGAAAAACAGGGAGGTTCATTTTAAGTGTGAAGGACTGGACACAAATCCTGCCACAGACAAATGTATGAAATCACAAAAGGAGGAATTTATCTTTGCAGATTCTCAATGCACTAACATCTGCAGCCCCAGACAGGTATTGTGTCAAATAAACAGCCCTACAAGCCTTACCTAAACACCCAGGGCAGGAGAAATCACCCTCACCGAGCTTCCAGGGCTGGGTACATCCTTATTAAAAGGCAAACGAGTCTCTCAACAATCAGTGATTCTAAGCAGCAACACAAAATCCACAGCAAACCCCAGTGCCCAATCTCACCTGCAGCCAGGTGAAGACTTTTTTTTTTTCATGGCTATAGACAGGGATTCTCACAGCTCTGCACACACAGGTTTTGCACACAGCCATACAAAGGTTTCCTGGGAGGCACATTTTGTGCTTCTAGTCCAGCAGAGATAGAAGAATTCTCATTTGTTGATTAAAACAAACAATTGCTCAAGGAAAAACAAAGCAAGATATGATATGAAAAACAAAAGATTAAGAGAGAAGATTCAGCAGTAGCTGAAAATTTAGCTTTTCTAAAAACCTCTTTTTCCTTTTTCTGTAAAACCACCTTCTGCCATAAAATTACTCTTGCAACTTTAGTGTCACTTTTTCTCCTAAGTCTGCTTAATCCTAGAAGAAAATTAACACCAACAGATAAGGAATAAAAACTTCACATTAAAGACAGCCTTTCCATGGAATAGAAAGAAGAGTGGGACATTCAGTGAGGACCACAAAAGCCTTCACTATTCCATATTACCTGGAAGACGATCAGATACCACTGTGACAAGCAGCCTTACAAAAACTTGGGAAAGGCTGATGGATGAAGTTGGAATATTTTTTTTTTCCCAAAGGAGGTGTTTTACTGCTTTTTTTGAAACAGTAAAGCTAAAGGTTCCTCTTTACCTTTCTGTGTAAATAACTTCCTTTCCCTGGGGTGTTCATCATCGGTTTGACCTTAAAATGCGTGGCAGTGTTCTTAGCAATATTCAATCAATGGTGGGATTAAAGGTGAAATCAGTTACACAGAGGAAGCCTACTGCTGTTTCACCAGTGTGGTGGCTCTAATCTCCCTCTGAGAGACTAAAGATCATAACTGATTTACTCCTCTTCCCTGGGGAACAATTTTCTGTAGCCTGAAGCAATCAGGAAACAGACTGAATTGGCTTTAATACCCATCTGCCCTTGTGGGGGGAGGCTGTGAAAAGCTACCAGGTTGTTTCTTCTTCATACTTGTAATTAAATAAACTATGACAAATTTGACAGGCAGAATTTCTAGCAGTGCCAGTTGTCTTAAAACTTCTTACTCCATGTGTAATTGATATATAGCAGCTATTCCCCAGCAGTACTGGAGACTATTTAAACATTAAAATCAGTGATCTTCGCTCCATTCCATGATTTAAACTATTGGCAGCACAGCTCTAATTTTCACACCTATCAAGACTGTGGGACATGTTTAAGCACAAGGAAACAGGGCTTTGATTTTTGGGTTTGTTTTTTTTTTTTTTACCCTAACTGTGATCTTTCTATTAGTTCCAGAATGCCAGGCACATAAACGAGACGCTTTTGATATAAAGGAGAAAAAAAATCTTAGTAGTGGTAGCAGAGAAGCAAAATCCGTGAGTGTGAAAGCATTTTCATATGGATTGATAACAAAGTGCACATTGCTATATGTCAGGCAATAAACTTTTGTTTCCTTTTTTCCTTTTCAAAACAGTGCCAGAGGCAAACAAGACAACAAACTATTTCCCTGAAAAACTTCATGCAATTCAAAATGTCTTCTAGAGTTGCCATAACATAATAATAATGCAATAATAATAATAATAATATATAATAATAATAAAATAATAATTAATAATAATAATAATAATAATAATGACATTTTATAGATAGACACAAGGTTTTTACTTGTATGGAAAGCACAGAAGAGATACCAGGGTGGCTGTGAGTACAGTCATTTCAAATATGCTGATATCTGCCTTTCTCATCTGTATTCCCCAGCATGAGACAGGTTTAAATACCCCACAGGGAAGGGAATTCCTGATTTTTCAGTTTACAGGGTTAGCAGCAGAGATGTCTTTTTTCACAAGAGCTCAGCTGAGACAATTTACAGCCAAAGAAAATCCTGATTTTTTAATAATTATTTAACTTATTTTAGGCTTATTCATATGTTGCTGGAGGAAAGCTGAAGAATTTAAGAATTGCATTGGTTTCTTTGCTCAGAACTGGTGCCAAATGAGGCCTGACATCATGGCATAGAATCCCAGAATGGTTTGGGTTGGAAAGGACCTCAAATTTCATCTCATCCCACCCCCTGGCATGGCAGGGGCACCTTCCAGGGTGCTCCAAGCTCCGTCCAGCCTGGCCTTGGACACTGCCAGGGGCAGGGAATCCTCAACTTCCCTGGGCAAACTGGGCACTCAGAGATTAAACAGATGCTGCTGCACCTTGTGAGTGTTTCCAAAGCCCAGCTCCAGTTTTCCAGCAGTGCAGGATGGCATTGCCCAGCCCTGTTTCACAGTGGAAACACAGACATGGAAATACAGCAGGGCTTTGTGGGAAACTCACAGTCATGTTTTTGTCCAGTTTGGGGTATCTCATTGACAACTCCCAATAGGTGTCAAAAAAACACATCAGGTGAGCCACGCTTCCCAAACCAGCATTCCTGGAGTTTGCATATGGAAACATTCTAATCTTTTGTAGGGCTGATGATGAGAAGCTGAATTATCTTTATCAGTGTCAGAGGACCATGAAGATCTACCCCCACCATTTTGGTCCAGCCTGCCTGTTGCATCCAGGTGTTATTTCAAGAAATGCAGAGATATTTCTGTGATGATCAGCTCTCTAAAGCAGATTCATGTGAATTAAACAGTCACCTATCACAGAAAACCCACCCAAGTTCACCTAAAGGTGTGAAATTAGAACTGCTCTTTTTGAAGATGCATAGACTGCTGGCTAAATAAATTATTAAAAAAAAATTAAAAAATGCATTACAGACTCTTATCAGCAACTTACACAACTATCTGAAATTTTGTGCTGCAGCACAGGACAGATCCTGCAAAAGAATCTTTTGTACTTCTCTGGCGCCTGAAAAGCTGTGGAGGCATCTGAGGGGCACCACTCCTGAGCCTGTAATTAATTCCCAGCTCTATTATGTTGAGTTCTTCCCAGCAAGGAAATAAAGGAGCTTAAATAAAACAAACAGCAAACAGGAATTGAATGAGAGGCTAAACACAGAAAGGCAAGCATCTGAAGGATTTCTGCTTTGCCAAATTGATAGCAGGGAGAATTGGAGAATGAATTTCCATGTTCGACTCTGTACTGAGTTTTAATGCTGTTCTTCAAAACAAAGTTGTGATTTAGGACATGGCAAGTGTTTAAATTGTGTTTTGTGTCTTATTATTTGGTTAAAAGGGCATCAGTAGGTGCAAGCACCTAAGACAGGAGGAGTCATTTTCCTAAGAGCTAAACATTTACCTGTGTGTGATTAAGAGTGATACAAACACCCAAGAGCGACTGCTAAAAATCCACTTCATGCTGAGACAGCTGATAAAGAAAATTATGCTGCAGACAAAATCTGTTCTGTCCGTTTTGTACTGAGATTTGAAGAATTCAAACATATCCTGACTTATAGTCAGTTAAAAAAAAAAAGAATATAAAAAAGGAAAAAAAATTTTTTTTAAAAAACCTTCCCATTCCTCCTATTTCTCTTCTGCACCTGCTTTTTATTGCAATAGCCACAGGCTGTAATAAGCCAGCAGTGTGACTTCAAGCATTGACACAAAGGAAGCTCTGTCTGAGCCAGTTACTCATCCCCATGACATGATAGCTCCCATTTCCTCCTCAGTGCTGCTTTCCCAGAGCAGTGACAGAAACCACATTGCAGAACTGTCAAGATCCTAAAACCTGATTGCTAAATGTCAATTACCTTGGTTAGTTTCCTAAAAAAAAAGAAAAAAAAAAAAAAAAAAAAAAAAAAAAAAAAAAGATATGTGAACCAAGATTTAAAGATTTACCTGCTCTGGTCCAACTTGGTAAACTGGAACTCAAACATATCTTGTGTGATCACAGATCCCATATATCTGCTCTAAGAACAAAGCAGATTCTCTTCACTGGGAAATCAATCACTTGCAATAAACTTCCCTGCTCTTTGAAACAGTGGTTTGAAAGCCATGTTTCTCTTCAAAGAATTATCCATAAGAACAGAGATAAAGATATCTAAATGTATTCAAAAATCTCCCAAAGAAGAAACAGCAACACCATCCGAGTGAGGAATTTAAAATCAGTCTGAGACTCATCCAAAAGGAAAGGCAGACAATGATGGGGCTGTTGGGTCTCTGAAGTTCACAGCAACAGGAGATGTTCAGCATTTGGAAAGGCCAAACACAAACTTTTATCATAGAATCAGAAATTCAGCCAAATTAACCATGCAGTTGTGTAAACAATTGTGACATGTATTTCAAACAACAAATTCAAATGTAACAATTATTACAATTATACAGCACAGAGAGTACAAATTATCTTGTCTTTCACATCAATATGCTTCTCCTGACCCTCTGTTTCTCCTTTTTCTCTCAATTAATCACCTTTACTTTCTATGGCATCTGTGCAACCATGCTATGGATGAGCCAGAACTTTAACTCTTGCAAAAAGAAAAGGAACATTCAGAATTTTTATTTAGCTCTGTTACATGGCTCATCAGTGAACAGAGAGCCACTTTCTACAAGGAAGGATTCTGGCTCTTCAGCTGAGAATAATCTAATTATTTTTCCTTTAGTTACATTTGAAACACATTATTTTTAATAGTCTTGGATGCCACTTTATCATCCACACAACTCCAGCTGCATATCAGGCCAACAGCTGGATCTCCAGCACACAAAACACCTGACTGGGGTTATTAAGTACAAATTGTAGGACTTGAGCAAGGAAAAAATCATACAGAAGATGAGAATCAACAAAATTCATAGTTTTAAAGCCCTTTTCCTTCAGGAAAAAAAAGAAAAGCTGTCAAAAATAATGCCACAGTAACTTTTAAACAGATATTCATGGAGTTGGATATCAAGATTTATAGCTTTTCCATGGAGAGAACAAGCTGCTAAATTGCAGCACTGCGCTGTGGGAAAAAAAAAGTTTATTTTGCCATTCTTAAAATCCTGAAAACCTCATTCAGTCCCTGCAAGAGTATCTCTCTACTTAAATGGTTAAGGTTACAAAAACTCAGACATTTTCTCCAGTTCCCTCCACTTCAGGCAGATAGAACAGGGAGATAAGAAAGTTGTGATGTTCTTTTGACCTTCTGCCAAAGGTAAGGACCACCTGTCGATCTGAATTTCCCTTGCAAATCTGCCGGAGCTGCACTACTGAAACTGCACTGCTGGTGCCTGCTTTATCTCTGATTAGCCATCATTTGGGACAACTGTTCAACTGATGGAGCAAATGACTGCACTGAGCTGGCATTTCCTACATCCCAGCACACTTCTGCTTGGAATCATATCCCACTGCAACTGAAATGCTGTTTTATTTCTCCTCTCTTATCCCATCTCAGAGAACAGGAACATAACTTTGTGCTAATGTTTATTTTGATCTGGTTGAGGAGGGTGTTGTGTCCTCTGATGAACAATGCCAGGATTAGGGTGGTCTCAAAGGGGAGTTTGTGGCTGGGGTTACACCAATGATGCCCAGAGAGGATGTTTCTCCCAATTCTGCCAATCTGGCAGGATTTCTCAGGTGCCAAACCCATCCCTAACGCTGTGCTGTCAGTGTTCAATCTCCCCTGCCTTTCCCCAGAGGGGTCTGGCTGCATTTTCCGTGGCAGCAATCCCTGGGTGGTGCCTGCCACTCTCTGCTCCCCAGGATCCCATCCCTGCAGTCAGGTTACTGCAGTCATCACACATTCCTTGCCAGCATCTCCTCTCTCCTCCTTGGCTTTATTTCCTTCTTTCACCAGAATTTGGCCGCTTAAAATGGATCTAATTTCTCATTTACTGCAGTGCCCAAGCCTCGCTGGGTGAGTTCTTACACAGCTCTGGCTCTTCTGCTCCTCTCACCGAGGTCAGATTTTCCTTCTGCCATGAACTCCTTCACTTCCCTGCCCTTCTTCTTTGGCAGGTTGGAAGTCTGGGGTGCTGTAGATTAATTTTCTGGTCTTATTTTGTTGTACAGGCAAGTTGGCCAGGCTGGGAAGGTGTGCAGGAAAACATAGGGAAACATTCAAAGGGCCAAAAACCTGGATCCCACATTGCTTCCCTTTCCTCCCTGGGCAGGTGGGGCAATCACCTATGGCTGTGTAGATCAATGGGCAAGAGTGCCATAAAAATTCAATAATAATAATAATAATAATATAATAATAATAATAATAATAATTAATAATAATAATAATAATAATAATATAATAATAATAATAATATAATATATATTTATTATTATATAAATACATATATAATATGTATTATATAATATAATGCATATTATATTATGTTATGTTACATTATATTACATTATATTATATTATATTATATTATATTATATTATATTATATTATTAATTTTGATATTTAATAAAATTCTACCTGTGCCTGTGTTTAAAGAGACATTAATTTAGCAAAAGTTTCTCCTGCTGTTCTCATCTGTTATTAGAAATATTCTCATCATATTAGAAATGTGCAGGGGATTATTTTGCTTGCCACATTCAAATCTGTCAGAGACTTCCATTCATTTAGATTAAAATAAAAGGTTTTCTTCTTAAAACATGATATATCTGACAAACTAACTATGGAAAAGGCTTTTTTTTTTTTTTTGGGGGGGGGGTGGAAAGCATTTCTGATGCTTTGAAATCACATGAACTTTATTTTGGTTACTATGGTCTTGTCAGTCACCTTTTTTCCCAACTGTTTTATGAACAAAGTAAATCTGTGCAAACCACGAGTCTGAGCTCTGCCAGACCCAAACCCCAATGTTTGCAAATACACATTTGACTGACAAGCCAATGAAAAAAAATCCTTTTTCAAAAAAAGTCCTTGCACATTTAAAAAATAAAGAAGTATCGTTTACAGATTTCTGATTTATGAATTAAATAGGAGCCAGGAGCTATTTAAATAAAATCTCCATGGAAACTTGTATTTCACAAGATAAGCCTTTGGAAGAAAGGAGTGGTGATGGCTTCAGAAGAGGAAATAATCTTAACAGATTTAAACTCCTGTAAAAATTCTACAAGACAAAATGAATGAAAAATTCCACGTGGAAAGCCGAAGCAAGCAGCTGTTCTCTGCAATATTTCACCAGAAATTAGGTATTTTTAAATCAGACTGGAACAGCAGCAGGTTCTACTGTGGTGGGGTAGAAACCCCAAACCAATCTGCAATAACCATGTGAAAGCTGCTTTTCTGCAGGGTTAAAGAGGTCTTTAGGATGGCACCTTGATTTTAGAAAGCCTTCCTTCAGAGCTGCAGTAGCTGTGTATGAACATATCAGATGTACCCAGAGATAAAAGCTGAATTTTGGGGCACTGGATTGCAGGAGCTGAACTGGGACCCTGATTATCAGACTCACCATTTTTAATGTTTGCAAAAACAGTAATAAGGATGATAATTATGTCTGCTGCTTCCTTTCCCTCTGGGAAAATGCAATCTGTCCCCAAAATTTTACTTCCCACAAGCAGTATTCTCTGTTCTGGAAGCTCTCCTCACCTAGATGGTCACAGGCTTGGGGTTTTTGGACAAAACTCCTAACACACTAAAAATTCACCTTGTAAGAACTTATCCCATTGCTGGTTTCCAGCACAGGACAGAGGAGTGGGAATCAAAAATAAACAGGAGAGAATTCGTGTGACCCAAGCAGGGAACACAGCTCTTCAGGACACCCTCAGTGCAAAATGAGTAGGGAAAAAGCCTAATTAATGGCAAAATTTAATCCACAGTCCCAATTGTGTAAGCAAATCACAGTCTGAGCATCCACGAGAATCACACATCTATTCAGGAATAAAACATTTGCTTGCACCAAAATTAAATTCTGTGGACATTATTACAGCCTAAAACATAACAAGAATCATTAAAATGTTGTTAGAAATTAAATCCGGGCTTCCCTGCTTGGGCAAATTTCCTAAATGACTCCCAGATACAAATATTGCTCATGCTCCCAACGCACACACAAACTGTGCTTCTGGAGCCCCACAGACCACCAGTGTCAGGTGTTTGAGGAAGCTGATGATAATTATTGAAAGCTGAATTATCACAAATTCAATGGAGCAGCACTTCACAGTTGACAAAACTGTTACAGCAGCACAGGAAGAGCATGATGCTGCTTTCAAACATTTTCTTGGAGAGGAGAAAGTGCAGTTCTATGACCCCCGTCTGCACAACCTTGTTTCATTTCTGGATTTTCCTCATCATTGTGAAATGTGTTAATAAGGAAGAAGTGTGAAAAATCACAGAGAATTGCCCCAAATTTTGGTAGTTGCTCCACACTGAGGACCATAAAAGGTGAAATATAATTAAATTATGTGAATTCATTCCATCTGAGGCTGCAGAGATAGATCAGATTTTCCCCCAGACTTACGAAGAGAGGAAAGTCAAATTTTCCATCACATTTTTCCCTGATTTCAATAGTTAAAACTTACTTGGCTCTGTTCTCACAACCCATCACAGATGATGGCAAATTTCTCTCATCCCTTTCTTCACTAAAAAGCAAAAAGTCACTGAACTGGGGGCCATGGTGAACAATTGACACCAGGATGAGACTGAAGGACTTCAAACATGGTACCTGGGAATGACAGTGATATCTTAATTATTAAAGCCCTTTACTATAAACTAGAAATTGCCAGTGCAGTTCTCTAACAGTTATCTGATACTTTTTGGTAATTTTAGGTCGTTAGGAAATACCCTCTTCCATTCCATCCAACAAAATTGTAACAAGTAATGCTGGACACCGCTTACTTTTTTTTCTAGAAGATGAGACCAAGCAGATAAATTCACTGTTGTGGTTATGTTACTTTTCCTTCTGCAAGAACTCCCAGAACTCCTTCTATGTTTTGGTCTTACCTTTTTCCCCTCCTAGAACTGGTCTATAATAATGTTTTAATTAGGAATTAATCCCCAAATAAAAACTGGATTCAGACCAGTTGAAAGTCAAGCTTTGATCTCAGAAGATCGCTTGCTTAGGCATGTGGGATTTGGGGTAATTTTTTATTGCCTTGTCACAATCTGCAGGTTTGAATGTTGCTTTAAAGGGTGGGTTTTTTCCAAAGGGGTCGCTTGGAGCATTTTGATTTATGGCTGTAGCATCATTCCCAGACTCAGATTCAGCACTTAAACTTTGGGCTTCTTGAGATCTCCTTCGGTACTTTTATTGCCCCATTCCAGTGGTATTCAAATGCTTTAGAAACTATAAACTGAAACAAAGGCACAATTTACCCTTCTTTCGTTGGTACCAGGAATATCTGGACCAGATTTTAAATTTTTTTTCGCTGTGCCTCTGTGTATGTGAGCAAAAGACCAGGAAGAAACGCTCGGGAAAAGCCATTTACACACGACAGGAGCCCAACCTGTGTCACTTCCACAACCCTGAGGGTTCCCTATCGCCTCCCATTCCATCCCTGCATCTTTGCAGTCCTGCGGAAATGACCAAGGCAGGGCTGGAAAGAGCTGGGAGGGTGAAGGCAGAGACCTTGAACTGCGCTTTGATTCAGCTCGGAGCAGCGCACCCGGCTGAGCGTTGCTAAGCGAGGGGAGCTGAGCGCTGCCTTTTGTGCTGGACTTTTCGGGATGTGTGGGCTCGCTGAATGGCCGGGAGGTCAGGAATGCCTGGGTCACCCCGGACAGACCCCGGGCACCTCTGGCAGCAGATGGGAAGGGGAAATTCGCCGTCAGGGCTGGAGGCATCTGCAGCAGCAGTGAGGGGTTCGGACAGAGCCAGAGCTGCACGGAGCCCCTCTAAACAGAACAGAACCTCTAAAGGCTGCGGCACAGGGATGGGCTGATCACTGCAACCCCAGCCCTCCCAAATCAGATTTAGCTTTAGGGCAGCCAAGACATCCTGCTGCGAATGGGTGACACGGTGGAAGCAGTGAATTCAGGTAGATGGTGAGCTGCTGGCTCTTTGTCCTTATTTGTTTCACCAATTCTCCCATTCCCTTCTCACTTCAGAGAAGAAAGTCACAGAGGATGACTGAACCAATCTAAAACCTGCTGATGCTGTATCCCAAAATCCCCATTCCTGCTCTCTCTCACAGCCCTCATCATCTGTGCTTGTTCTTATGCTCATGTTTAGAAAACAGCTCCATTCAGGAAACCACTGCCTTTTGGGGCATTGCTTTTGTACCCAAAGCAGCTTCTCTGGGTCAGTGAGTGCCAGGACCGCAGAGCTGCAAGCACAGAATAAAAATCAAGACCTCCTCTTACAGCGGGGTTGGGAGTTATAACTGGGCTTGGACCCTCAGAAAATGCTCAGGGCAGGAACTCAGAGCATCAGGGAGCTGTCTGAGCTCGGGAGGGCTTCCCCTGCTCAGCCTAAGAAAGGAGGACTGACCCACTTCAGGATGTTTCCCTTAGGCTCGCAGGGCTCTGGGAAATAGGACAGGCGAACATGCACAGGGATCAATAATAGTCAAGGGCTGCAGTGAGTCCATTAGGATCAGCCCATCCATCAGGGTTCCAAGAGCTCTTTCCACGCCTGGCAGTAGCCTGGGGCTTGGCTCAGACCAATGTGGCACCACCCCAGCTCCTGCCTGGCGTGCTCAGCCAAGGGCTCTTGGCACAGCAGGGCTTGCAGTCCTCGCTCCCGGGATCTTGCAGTGCTTTCAGATCAGTCCTACAGCAAAACATAGCCCAAAAGTACTGAAAGATCAGCACAGAGCTGGGGTTCTGCCCTTTTTTAGCAAAGGAAGTGCATAGGGGGCTCCTGGAGTAAAGGAAGCAACTTTTTCTTTTTTAGGGGGGAACTGCAGAACTGGTTTGAGCTCAATCACATTAGGATTTTGAAGACTCCCTTGTGGGAAACCTATGAACAGTTTAGAAAGGAGCCCTGTGGGAAGTCTTCACCTGCCAAAATGCCAGTCTCATCCAGGTGATGGATTACTCCCCAATTTCATCTGATGGGACTCTCAGGAGCATCTTGGGTGACTTTGGGTGTTCTGTGGCAGCACCAGGCAGTGTCTTTCCCTCAGGGCTGCACTTCCCTGGCAGTTTTGGGGAGTCATTCATTTCCTGGGTTTGTTCAGTGCATGCTCACACTCCTTGGGGAGGGCAGGGTGTTTTATGCATTGCCTGCACTGCTATTTCCAGGTTTACACAAATAAATACAGGTTTATTCTCCCGTGGACTGCGACCTTTTTCATGGGCAGTGGGTTTAAAGAATGCAGATAATGAAGAATCTGTTCTGCTGCTGAGTTATTGCATTGATCTTCACCATTAAAGATGTGCAGTGCCTGATGAGAAATTCTCACTTCAAGACTGAGGTATGATCCACTCCAAAGCAGTGGACAGATGGGGAAATATCAGAGAGAATGGGAATTTTTTTGTTAGTTTTAGCAGGAGATGATATCAAATAGAAAATCTATAACACTGTAGTTTTATTAAGCCTTACAGCTAAAAAAAAAATAAATAAACCTGAGCACCCACATTTTTAATGCTCTCAAGGCAAGCAAAATAATTGCACCAGTGTTACCCAAACTTCTACAAATTGCATGTGACCAGTTTTCTTCTTGCTCAGAATGCTGAAACACAGCAGGACAACAGCAGGAAAGAAAGGCAGGCACACATGCGCTGTCTTCTAGAAGACTGTTCCCAGGGAAATCCGCAGAGTTGGAGATTCTTGCAAAGTCAGAGTTCAGAATAAAGTGGGAAGACTGTGCTCATCAGAACGACAATTTGTATTTGTGCAAATCATAAGCCAGGGGTGGGGTGGGGGGAAGATAAATAGGTTAATCTGTTGTAAACTGATTTTGACCCTGAAGGTGATCACAGGTACACAGCATTACGGCACTTTAAACTGTTTTATGCAAAGCTTAAAAAAGACCCAGCAACAAACAAAGCTTTTTTTGTGTTTGCTAAACAAAGCATGAAAGAATAGTGACAAAAGTAGGAGGAGCCGAGTTTGTCCGGACAAAGCCAGGAGGAGGAGCCCTCCTGCAATGGAAATGCAGTTCAGTGGTCCTGGATTGATATGCTCATCCTTTAAACCCCCAGGGCTGGGAGATCACAGGGCCTGAAAGTCCATCAAAGAGCACTTCTCTGCATTGATCCAGTCTGGAGCGGAAGGCTGGTGGGGGTCTGCTCCTCTCTATGAGACTGCCTCCGAAGATAATCAGCTTTTCTTCTTGGAAATTGGGGAATCCCAAACATCAATAAAGTGTTATTTCAAGTAAATCATCAGTCTAAACCTACGGAGGCCTGAACATGTGTGTGTCTCTTTTGTGGTGTTTCATTGCTGGGTTGTTTTGGGGTTTTTTAAAGAGGAAAAAAAAAAACCCAGAAACAAACGAATATGAAACATTTTACCTTGACAGTTATGTTCTTAATGCCTGAGCTGCTCTTTCCAACTTGTCAACAGCAGAATCTTCAGCAGAGGTCTTTAAAGCAAACTTTCCTGGATGTGTCTGGATGCTCAAGCAGCACAGCAGCACCTGACCTAAAAAGAAAATCAAATAAAAGTTTCAAAATCTTGATGTCTTTTAGTTAGGTTTGCATGTGCAGCAGGCAGGCAGTCACCGGGCAGTTTAAAAAAAGGTCCTTTTTAGGTCTCACTAAAGGGAAATTGGGACCTGGGGAATGTTGAACACTGACAGTACTGGGACAGACTCAGATCACATAAATTGGAGCTTCCAGGTGATGGGGGAGAGGCTGGGGAGCCCCTGATCCCCCTTTGGTTTGTTCAAATCATGGGTATTTTAAAGGGCTGAACATGCAAAGGGCAGGAGTGGGAGGGAGATGGAGCGATACAGCTCTCTCCGGTGTAACCAGAGCCTGAAAGTCATTAATCAACCCTTCATTTGACATTAGAAACTGTTGGGATATTTTATTTATTCAAGAGAAGAGGTGCTGAACAAACAGAGGATGATACAAGCTTTTCCATCTCACCATGTGTAATGTGACTCGATAAAACTTGGGAACATTTTTATTTTATGCCATTAAAGAGCTGCATTTGGGTAACATAAATCAGATGGCTGAACAAATCTCAGTATCCCAGAGATCCTGATAATTACAAAATAATCTGTGAGATCCTGGTGTTTGAAACTGTTTCAGGTGACCACAACATTGAAGAGAAATGTGATAAGAATTCCCTCTGAGCTCAGTGAGTGTAACAGAGAGCAGAAAGAGCAGCAGCTCAGCTGCTTGCCAACAGTCCATTCCATGGTTTTTGGGATGAGAAAGGGTGGCAGAGGATGTGATTTCCTCCCAAACACCGGGCACTGGTGTAGGAATGGTGCCACTGGGATTAGCAGGCCACCAGTCTCAGGCTTTGGAAATCAGGCACACACAAAGTACTTTGCTGAGCACATTTCAACCAAATTCTGTGTGAGCTAACAAATCCCTGCTTTGCTAGGGTTCTGAAAAATGAGTAGTACAGAGAGAGCAATCTCTTACCCTCAAAATGCAATTGTTGATCATTTCCCTTTCACTTGGCTCCCCTCCTGCCCACAAAAATTTCACTACTGAGAACTAGAAAGGAGTTTCTCTTTGTTATATACCCACAGCCTAGCTCTTAAGTGCTTTTTAAGAATATTATTTGTTGAAGATTGTCTTCTCCTGCACAGGTAGAGAGTTGATCAACCAACATTATTATTTTTTTTCATTACCTCAATATCTACAGCCTTCAGAAAGTTTACAGATCTAATCAGTGTCTAAAGAGTATAAAAACTGCTTCTGCCTCAAGACTCTGGCAATCTGTGGCTTCTTTTGCACAGGAAATTTTAAAAAGCAGAATTTTGCTATTCAAATTATACTGATTTATGCAGTGAGGCCACAATCACTTACGCAGCAGTGGCAACCTCAACTGGGATATTAAAAAAATAAAACCAGATTCTTGTTCTGGTGTAAACAAATCTACGTAGGAAATCATCCTCTACATGGCAACTGCATGGAAAAGGTTCCAGCTCATCAGTGTGCCCCCGAGCATCTCTGCCACGCCATCTGCCAAAGGTCATCACCCCTCAGCCCCGGCAGCACCACGCACACATTTGTTCCAAAGATGCTCCAGCCAGGACCAAAAACCTTCCCTGGAAGAGTCTAAACACTCCC
Source organism: Malurus cyaneus samueli (assembly GCA_009741485.1). Lineage (NCBI taxonomy): Eukaryota > Metazoa > Chordata > Aves > Passeriformes > Maluridae > Malurus > Malurus cyaneus. Next base: position 2,638,481 of record CM019238.1, on the reverse strand, counting down.
TGGCTTGGTTAACCTAAAACTAACCTGGAAGTGTTAGCTGTGAGCAGCTCTGCTGCTGAATCAGGGCCGTGATAATCTCTGCCAAAGTCATCAGCGCCTGGGAGCGCCTCGTCCTGGAGACATTGAACCCTAATTAAAGCCGGAGAGAGACGGGGATAGGTTTCCCAAAAACTCAGAGCCGGGGGAGGAGGGGTGGGTTAAAACCAAGGCATAAGCGAGGCAGATAATCATCAGCGATTGCCATTGTTCCTCTCTGGGATCGTTTTCCCCGGCAATTCTGGAGCCATCAGCGCAGGACAGGTAAGCACAGAGCTGGTTCAGCGGCGTGGGGAGAGCACGGCATTCCTAAGGACCTGTCTGCAAGACAAAAGCGGAACATCGGGATAAGCTGGGCTTGCTTAAGGGGTGAGAAAAGCCGCGGGGTCAACTGCTAACGTGGGAGGAAATGGAAAAGGGGCTGAGGAAAGTCGTTAGAACAGTGGTTAAAGAAGGCAAAGGTAAGAATTTTGGCTTCCCGATGGTCGGTGCTGAAAATTAAAGCAAGGCGTGTTACAGGGTGAAAGCACCAACAGAAACTGCACCCCAAAAGTTTGAAATGGAAAGAAACGCTGAAGAAAATGAAAAGAAACCCAAACAACGACTACTCTCATGGACGTGAAATGTCCAAGACATTCTGAAGAGAGCTCAGTGTGAATTAATGTACACATACACAAAAGTATTGCAGGTATCAGCAATAAACCATGGAGATATTAGATAGTCCCTCACAGAAAGAAACTTCCTTGATGGGACAAACCAAACCAAGGCAGGTGAAAAATGGTCCCAGCTCAAACAGCTGCTTCAGCTTTCGCTGGACAATGATCACCAGTGAGGATTTATCTGGAGCAGCAGCATGGCAGGCAGCACGCTCTCCTTTTGTTCAGCACTGCACCAGAGTTGGGATTCCTGCAGGAATTTCCCTTCTTCTCCACGGCTGCAAAGGGAACCTGCTATATCTGTAATCAGAAAAAAAAAAAAAAAAAAAAAAAAAAAAACAAAAAAACCTCCTTGGTAGAGTCCATCCCTCCCAGGAGGGAGTTTGGCTCAGCACATCTTTGCACCGTTTTCACAAACCCGGCAATTGTTTGTGGTTAGCACTTCTGACAAACAGTCCTGTGAGAGCCTCAGCAGCGAAGCTCTGAAAAGAGGACGGGGAACCGAATTGTTTGTAGTCTTGGGAGGTTTCTTGCCGCAATTTTGCTATTTTCTGATTCACTGTGCCAGCAAGTGGGGGCTCGGTTCCATTTCTGGGGAGGGCAGGAGCTCTCCGCTTCACAAAGCAGCCCTGGCAGGCTCCGACTCCAACAAAAACCCTGACTGCGCTCAGCTCTCCATCGGGCTGCTGCCATCCAGCCCCACATTTTCTGCCAGGGAGCAATTCCCAGCTGTGGGAGCAAAAAAAGACAGAAAGAATTACACCACAGCAGCTACAGGGAAGGAAAAAGTGAAGGGATACAGCACTGCCGAGTTTAAACACAAGTAAAAGTGAAAGCACCACCTATTTTTCTTAAGAAAGAGTGTCTTTTAAGCAGCCAAATCAAAAGTGCCATGCCCACCACTGGGCAGAAACGGGTGCAATAGTGGACTGGTGGACTTTTAATACTTCAAATGGCCTTGCAGGGTTTGGTTATAACCAAGGACAGCCCCGAATTTATGAGTTTAACCCTTTGGCTGAACGTGCATCCAGCATCCCCTCTGCTCTACTCCACTTCAGATATTCATGAAGCCTGCGGTGTGAAGCACTTTTCATTTCTGCCATGCTTGGTAAATTAGCCAGCAGGCAGGGAGCAGACAATAATAGCAGATTCCTGTTCGATTCCTGGGTTTGATTTGCTGCATCTTTCGGTGTTTTCATCATTGGGACTGGAGATAAGTCGCACACAATTTGGGGGCTGGCAAAGTGGGATTTAATAAGTCTCCCGTAAAACACAGCGTGTATGCAAACAGCCCCGAGGATTAGACCCCGCTTGCTTAGTTTAGGACTTGGTGCAGCCAACCTGAATAATCAAATGGAGGAACAAAAGTTGTGAATCCCCTCAATGCACTGCTTCATTAGGATCTCCTTACAAAAAAAGAAAATGGGGCTCATCTGATCAGCCAGATTTTATGGCATCTGATTAGACCACCATTTTCTCAGCAGGTCCCCTTTCTTTAAACTGTTGACTATGGATGGCCCACTGAATAGGATGAACTTTGGACCGCTAAATTGCAGCATTATGGTTATTTAGTGTAATTTATGAAAAAGAGAGAAGTCATGATCACCTACTTCATATTGCTAATGATATCTCCATTTATCAGAACAGCTATGAGTTTGGAACACCATTTTTGCCTCACAGTCACAGAACACTGTCCAATTAGATAAAAAAAAATCGCCAGTGGGGGCTGTATGAATACTAAATTAAGATTTAATAACCTTACATAATCATTTATTACTGTTGACTCTTTGCCACCTTGCATTAAGTTCCACATAATCTCGGCGTGTTTACTTCAAAGTTTCCTATTCATTCCGTATTTTCTATTTGCATTTTAGAGTGAGTATCTAAGAAGGAAAATAAAGGGGGGGAAAAAAGACTGAACTTGATTTTTCTGCTCTGCAGTGTTTCATCTAAACAGCAATTAAACCCACAACAAATTACAAAGACGCTATGAGAATTAAATGACAGTGATTTCAGCGTGGAAGTGCCCTTACCCTGGATGAAAGACAGAGAGATTTCCAATTACAGAAATTATCACTTTGTCTCTTTTTTTTTTTCCTCCCAAAACAAACAAGACAGCCAAACACTTTCCACAGAGGCAAATTTCTAAATTGCTGATTATTACAGGTAATGATCTATTCACTGTGTCAGCTCCCCAGCCTTGCTCAGAAGCTGGAGTTATGCAAGGTAACAATGAGCCATCAGGGAGGGGAGCAGCAGCAGCAGCAGGTGATGAAAAGTCGATTCCTCGGGCATGGCAGGGGCAGAGGACACAAGGGCTGAACCTCTGTCCTGCCTCACATCCCCACAAACCCCTGGAGGAGTTCTGCCTCAGCCCACTCACCCTGATGGTGGATTTCCAGCTGTGTGACAGATGTGTGCTCTGCCCTGGTGGCTGTCACCCACCTGCTGCTGCCAGCTTGTGTGGTCATTTCTACCCAGCCCCAAGAGCTCAGGTGGGCACAAACCCCACAGACACCCAGCCTGCAGCCCAGCCAGGGAATTACACTGCAGGAAGTTTGGACAGACTAACACAGCCCCATGGGCAGAGCAGAGGGGATCACAGGCTCACAGCAGCGTGTTCTGGGGGATTCCCTGTCCAGTTCAGCCTGGAACAGCCCTGCCCAGAGCCTCATTCAGAATCCAAACTCAGGAAACGCATTTTTCTCATCACTACTCCATAAATGACCACAGGAAGGTTGTTCTGGAACGCTGAGGAACTAAATGCACAATAATTATTACAGCACTACTGCTGTGAGGACAGTGCAAACGCCTCTGGTTTGAGGCACTTTGGAGCTGTGAATCTGCTCATGAAGCTCTTCAAGAATAAGGATCTGCTTTGCCAGCTTCCTCCTGCAGCTGGGTCTCTGTGTGGTTGGTGTGGTGCCTGCTCTGCAGAGGTTTCTGCTATCCCAAACCAGGTTCAGCATCCTTCACTCAGTGAAGTTATCACAGGTATTCCCCAAGAGTCAGCAGGAGCTCTTTGCTCTCTGGAATATTTTATTGCCATGTTGGCTATTTCTGCAAGGGAACAGTGGGGTTTTCCTGTGGGTCACAGCCCATATTGCTGTCACAGAAACCTTGAAATCGCTGCAGGCTGATAAACCCTCTGAATCTTTGGATTTTGATTATTAGACTCCAACAGCAGCAGATATTCTGAAAAGGCAGCACCAAGTGAGGCAATGTCTGCCTGCCCTCCACCATAGCACGACTCCTCAGAGACACTTCACTGCAGTGGACCAAGGCCTCAAACATCTGAGAAGCTCTGCTTATTTCCCACCCACAATTGCTGCCTCTCAGCCATCCAAGGAAAGCTTACTGCAATAACACTCCCAGGGAAAGACTTTCTCTTAGATTTGGCTCCATGAAGGCAGTGGTTGTTAACCAGCTGTAAAATCATCAGCACAGCTCCAGCTACATAAAATAGCCTTGGGTTTTGTGCCCATGAGAGGCCCTAATTTGCCCTCCTCCTTCCAGCAGGTAATTAAACAGAAATCAAGGATAAATCCTGGGCAGGATGATCAGGTACACACAGACCTTCACATCTTGTGCCCATGGCAGGGAATGGGGCTCTGGTAAAGCTGTGCAAGCCTCCTGCCATCACACTGTTTGTGTGCTGTTGTCAAAGCACTGCCCTGGGTGCAGAGCACAGAAAATGATGGGAAATATTTCTAAAAGTTTTCTGTTGAACCTTCTATTGGGTGCTTGTGGGATAAACCTTCCCTGTCAGTGGTTTACCTGTTTGTGCTGTGCTGCTGGAGCCCTCAACGATCCCAGAACCCCTCCAAGGCACCTCTGCACAGGCCAGATGCAGAGTATAGCACAAAATCTGCTGCACGGTGCAAATGTGAGGTTTAGAGCTGATTCATTCTCTGCGTGTGCTGGTTTTGGCTGGGGTAGAGTTAATTTCCTTCCCAGCAGTGGGTGTGGGGCTGGGTTTGGGGTTTTTTGGTGCAGGAACAGGGTTGATAACACAGAGATGTTTGAGTTATCCCTGAGCAGAGCTCACACAGAGCCAGGGCCTCTCCTGCTCCTCACCCTCAGCACTGAGGGGTTTGGGGGCACAAGGAGCTGCGGGGACACGGGCAGGACAGCTGATCCCAGCTGACCCCAGGGACATCCCAGGCCATATGGCATCACCCTCAGCACATAAAGCTGGGGGAGGAGGAGGAAGGGGGGACATTCTGAGTTTGTCTTTCCAAGGGACCATTACACCTGATGGAGCCTTCCTGGAGCACCTGCCTGCCATGGGGAGCAGTGGATGAATTCCTTGTTTTGCTCTCCTTGCACACACAGCTTTTGCTTTACTTATTAAACTGTCTTTATCTCAACCCATGGGTTGTTCCACAGCCCTTCCCATCCTCCCCCTCCCACTGGGGGACAGTGACCGAGCAGTGGGGCTCAGTGGTCAGCTGGGGTCAAACCACAATACCAGGAATGAGTTTTCCAGGAGCCAGAGTAAATGAAAGTGTGATTGCTCCTGGATATTTTCTGTTCCTGTAGGAACCCAAACAGTGGCATCAAACCAACCTTGGGCACACAAATACAAACAGCGACTTCCTCCCATTATCACCTCCACACAGACCTTGTTTCCCACAGAACACAGAAAAAGGAGTTCAGGTACTCAGAGATGATCCTTGCTCCTGAAATAGATTTTGAGTTGCACCATTTTTATGGTATCAGCAATATGTGATTGTCTTTGAAAAAGCAGGTTTTCAAAATGGCTGGGATACGTTTCAGCGAGACTCCTGTTACCCCCATGGAAAAATTCAATGTGTATTCTCACAATTACTACACCTTTATTCTGTGCATCAACTCAGTTTCTAAATGTCTGAACTGACAGCATGTCTGGTCACATGAGTCCAGTTGACAAATTTGGCTAACGGTAACGCTTTAGGACAAAATTATGAAAAAAATGACAAATTAACAATGGCACCTAATCAATAAATGACACAATATGGAATCCATGAAGCTGATAATGCAACCTCACAATTCTCTCATTTCATAAAATAAATTACCAAAGATAAACACGTGCTCGATGATGTTTCATTTCCAGTTAGGTTTCCCCCAACCAATAATAAATTTATCTGTGATTATATAGCTTATAGTTCCAAAATGATCAGCAATACACAAATTTCAGAACCTGGCTAGTTTTAACCCTAAACCAGCCATGAATAAGTGGCTTCCTCAGTGCTGTTGCCTTGAGACACCCTTTGACACAATACAGCATTCTTAAGAAAACTTCCCATCTGGAATATTACCACCACACCGAGTGAAAAACAGGGAACACAGTAACAAATCAGTTTGCCTTTGCTACAGGAACTTCACTTCCCCATTTACCCAGAAAAATACCACCACAGCACTGTCACTTTGGGAAGAACTCTTAAAATATTTCAAGANAATAATCTGTTACATTTAAAGCTTTTCTTCCAAACATTTGTACTCCTGCACTGGGAAAGATGCACTGACCTGTGCTATGATTGCCTATCACTGCTGTATCACATCATACAGACTTAGGCCAGTACTGCTCACTGAATTACTGAAACAAAACCTGCCAAGAAGTAAAAAAAAAAAAAAAAAATTGTTCAAAAAAAATCCTAAAAAAATCTATTTTATGATTTTGAAATTATCACAGAGCAAGCTGAGTTAATCACAGCAGAGAAATTGCATTCAGGCACCCCCTTTCTGCCGTTTTCTGGTAATTCAGAGCGAATCTGGATGCAAGGAGCTCAAATCAGCCTTGTCCATCCCTCACACACTGAGGGAAAGGTGCTTTGTCCTTTTCCTCATCTGGAGAGGTTCTGTACAAACTCTGGTGGGTGGAAGCAGCTGGAGGGCTCCAAAATAAATTATTTAAACCAGTTTTAAAAAGCAGTTTGCAGAAATCAAGCAGCACAGTGAAAATGTCCAGAGGGACAGATAAACCTGGCAGTTTAAAGCCACAAAGGCTGGGTTGGGCTGGGCTCTGAGAATCCTGCTCTGGTGGAAGATGTCCCTGCTCATGGCTGGAAATTCATCATCTTTGATATCTCTTTCAACCCAAAGAATCCTGTGACCCCCCTGAAAATGGAACTGTTAAGAATTCATACAGCTAACAGCATTTTTTTTATTTCCAAGAAATTAAAGGAAGTTGTTTCTGATTGTCCCCTCCCAGGCCTTTCTCCTCCTTCAGAGGCTGCAGCCTCATCTTTGGAAGAAGAAAGAAGGAACGAAGGAACGAAGGAACGCAGCTTTCAGCTCACACAGGAATTCAGAGCTGCCCATCACCGTATTTCCTTGTGCCTCAGTGTGGGAATCAGCACATCCTTTTGCAGGAAAATCCACCCAGATGGATGAAAAACAATGGCAAGAGCAGAGTCCTGTATTGTCAATGCCGGGTTTGGCAAAAAATTTAAAACTTTGCTGCTCTGAGTTTACTGCTGCTCATTACAGCAGTAATAAACACAAGTCTTTAATTTTCCATGTATTTAAAGGGGGAGATGAAGCCTTTTATTTGAGAGAAATAGCATATTTTTCCATGGGGAAAAGGAAGACCTGAGAAAATAAATAAATAGAATTTATTTCTTCAAAAGCTATTTAAACCCTGAGAGACTTAGAGAGCAGAGCAGTCTGCTAAAAACTAATTATTTAATAACTAACAGAAATAATCAAGGGCTGGTGAACGACTATTTTAACATATTCTTCTACTAAAGAGACAGTCAGTCATTTGTGATTCCCAGAAATCTTGGCTTTTTTTTGGAATCATGTATCTCTTTCTTTTTTCATTCCTGCTGAAGAAAATACTGACCTTGAGAATTGTGATGTTCTAAGAACTCGTTTACTATGTGGCATTATTTCTGTCTGTTTTTAAGGAGAGAGAAACAGGAGGTGATATCGAGCTTTAGCAGGTTCCATAGGGTTCCCTTGCAATTGCAACTTTCCTTTTGAATGATACAAACATCAAGGGAAAGACATCTGTTCCCAAATATTAAGCTTTATCTTAATATGATGGTTGTTGTTGCCCGGTTATTACTGTTCATTTCCCATCTCCTATTGACGCAAGTAAGGTCTTCCAGGGCTAATGCAAGCCAATGGTCTCACATTGTCTGTGTGCGGGCAGCATGTTTATTCCAGTCTCAATTTTTGGCACTGTTTTCCGGTGATTTGTAAGCTTTTGAGACGCAACAGTTTGAAGTAGGGGTTAACACTGGTAGCCAACGAGAGGGAGAACTTTGCACTAAGAGATAGTGTTGCTCTGTGCTACTGTGGCCGGGACAAGAAAGGGATTTTTTGAAGCTCTTTGCTGCGAAGGTTAAATTAAAGAGGAGGAGTCCCCACTTTGGGGGCGTTTTTGCACCAAGACAGGGGGCCTCCCAAGGGAAGGGAAATGCTTGAACTTCCATACAAGGGACGTTGCTCTTCACCTGTGCCACTTAGAGGAATAGACTGAATCTCCAGTATCTGCTGCTGCTCTTTTTTTCTATTTTTTGATGTGGTGAATAACTTGTAAAAAATTTAGTAGTTCGCTATTTATTGGTTAAGAGAAGTGACACTCGGTTTAATGGAGTCAGAACTTACTTTTTTTCACAAGTTGCTTCACAAGCTTCATTGTCTTTGGGGTGTCCTGTTTTACCTTTTGTCGCCTTAATGCCGGATGTAGCTTGGACTGCTGTGATACTCATAGGGAGTCGCTTTAAATCTGGAATTATTCGCCGGGTTTCATATGTTCTGATACAAATCAGATTCCCTAGATCCTTGTTCCAAAGGGTCAGGTTCAAAGAAATTCTTACAATGTAATTGAAGCAGAAAATTGTGTTTCCGTCATATTCACTCCATCACAAAGAGGTTTTTTGTTTGTCAAACAATAGTATAAAAAGGCTGCTCAGTTTCAGGCAGAATGTAGCTGCAAATGACTTTTCTGTGTCAGCATCAGTGAGGTCTATGCTTAATCCTGAAAACTGGATTGGACCAATAGCTTGGGTGGGCCAATTCCTGCAGGCAGGGGTTCACATCCCTTTGGTTGACTTGGAAGTCCATTTTTCTTCTGAACAGAGAAAGCCACATATAAAGTCCTACAGAAAGCTATAGTCCGTAAAAATTAGTTTCCATGTACTATTATTAAAGAATGCCACAGGACCATTGCCTCAGAAATTTAGCATGTGTTCGTGCCCAAAGTTTCTACTCTCCACGTAAACTTGAGACTCAAGATTTGATTTCACTCCACCAGGCAGACATTTTGCCTGTTTTTAAGGGCTGCCGTGATTATACAGTTGGCTCCTTTTTCTTTCTGGGAAGACGTAATTCAAAAAAAGGGTTCCTTCAGGAGCAGGACAGTTGCTTCCCTTTGATATAAGGCTTGTGGACTTGGGCTTTTCCTTGCAGAGAAGTCCTAAGTAGCCCTGAGTCCTTTCTTGTTGGGTTTGAATTTGGTGATAGTATGTTTATCTTAAGTAATTAATAGTGGCCACAACAATTAGTGTAGATTTATGACAACAAGTCAACCCCTTTAACCCCCAATTTAACATTCCTTGCTGTGTCACTTTCTAATTGCCAGAAGCAATGTAAAAGCATTTTTGGGTATTGGATATTTGGAGCTGGTTCCAGGGTTTCTCACTTGCTTTTAACCCAGAATTTTCTCTGGCCATACTTTGGCCAGTTATGGGTGGTGCCTCATATTCATGTGGGTAAAAGATAAAATTGTTTCTCTAATGAAATATCTGATTGCAACAACTGCGAAATTCAGACGCATACAGACACTTTTTGGTAGACTTGTTTATTAAATAAAAATTAATAAAAAAAAGTAAAAAAAATAAAAACGACAGAAAAAATAAAAAAATAAACAGATTAATAAATTCATCTGTTTATCTTGAAAAGCTGGCCAAGCACACATATTGATTTATTTTTAACCAAATCCTCCCTTTCTCTCACAAGCGCCCCTGGAGCAGAATCTCCAATCTTCCCCAGCCACACCTACAGACAGCATTTCACTGCTTTCCATCTGCGCCGCACCAAAACGCTTCACGCCTCATTCCTCGCTCACAACCACTCTCCTCTTGCGCAGACAACTCGTTAGAGTTAACCCAGCTGAAAAAAAACCCATTCTGTAAGAAAAATATCAGGCAGCAGCATCAGCTTCATGATCCATGATAAGAACTCCCATAACAGGAGGCAGCGCTTCTGGCTGTAGATTTAGCAGGAAACTCTACCCTAAGTGTCGGGGCACTGCCACGCCATGAGCATTAAGGCTATAAAATAGCATATATAATTACCAAAATGCCAAGCAAGCACTTGGCAGGAAGGTGTCATTCCTTCAGCTTGGGCTCATGCTGCCCGATCTCCAAGGTGAGAAGCTGAGAAGGTTTTGGGTCAATTTACACATCCCTGCACAGGACCTAAAAAACAAAAAAAAACACAACCAAACAAACCAACAAGCAAAAATACCCATAAAAACAACATCTTGAACTATCACCTTTTTAAAAAAAAAAAAAAAAAAAAAAAAATTAAAAAAAAAGAAACAAGTAGGCGCTCTGCGCTCTGCAAAAGATTCCAATATGTGCCAATCCAAATGCAGAGGAAAATTTTTTTTCCTCGGCAGAGATAAGTAAAAACTGTCCAAAGTCACCATGAGAAATGAGGTGTTACAAATACCTCAGCCCTAATACTCTGCAGAGTATTTTAGTCTTTCCCATATGCTCTTCTTCCAGTAATTACAGTTGTTATTCTCCAAACAGTTACATGTTTGTGTATGACCGGGAGAAAATAGATTAAAAATATTATTACATATCCTTTTGAAAATCTAAACT
>CM019238.1:2598256-2627958 GCA_009741485.1 Malurus cyaneus samueli | reverse complement strand
TCCTGAAAAAAGTGATATAATTATATTAACCATATAGTCAAGCAGGGGTATTTGCAGCAAGGACTGTGTTAACCCCAATATGAAAATCTTCATGCATGTGCCTGTCCTTACTGTGCTCGTATTCCAAAGCATCAAAAAAAACACAGAAAATAAACAGATTAATAAAAAATTCATCTGTTTACTTGAAAAGCTGGCCAAGCACACATATTGATTTATTTTTAACCAAATCCCCTTTCTCTCACAAACGCCCCTGGAGCAGAATCTCCAATCTCCCTCTCCAAACAGTTACATGTTTGTGTATGACCGGGAGAAAATAGATTAAAAATATTATTACATATCCTTTTGAAAATCTAAACTCTCACAGAAGTAATCTCCCAAGCCCCTGGAGCAGGTATATCCAGCCCAGCGCTCAGAACAGTGGGAGGTGTAGAACATACCCTTAATCTGTGTTCATTACAGTGAAATGTGTCTCTATCACCCCCTGTCCCCTTAATGAAGGGTTAATTCAAACATCTAATTGGGAGTGAAAAGCGCTGGTGATATGGAGTGGTCTGACTGGAAATCAGCCTGCACAGAGACAAAATACCTGCTAAAAGCGATGGGCTCAATCCTCACCTCTTGATGGGGCTCGGTGATTTAGAGCTCTGCTAAAATAATATCATCTGCACCGTGTTTTCAAGCCATAAACACTTCATAAAGGCCAGCGCTGTTACAGAACCCCAAAAATTAGAAATTAGGGCATAAATTGGGGGAGTGTGGGGAGAAAAGGCGAATGTCACTTGAATCAGATGTAACAACTGATCCTCTAAAAGTGGATTAAAGTAGTTGTGAAAAGTACCAAACATTCTGCTGGATATCAGTCAGGACAGCCACACTGACCAAAAAGTCGAACCCACATTTTTCCAGGTTAAAATTTTTAGTTGATCTTAAAAATAAGCTCTTTCCACCTCTAATATTATTTTCACGCACATAGCAAAGTGCCTTGCAGTAACCGGAATCACAGCCTTTGCTTCCAGACGATCTTATCATCCTTTTCCACATCACTTTTAGAAATTTTGCTCCTCATTTTGTACTGCTTACCTCAATCTTTCAACCTGACCAATTCTGGCAACTAGAACATTTTTGGGAGGTTCTGTTTTGTTTTCCTCGGGCCTCCGTGAAATTTCATTTTTAAATTGCGGGACACCAGGAAGCATCCCTGTGTTGAGACGTTGCTCCCAATCCAAAGAAATGAACCATTGCTGGGCAGCGCTTTGCAAAAGTCTGGGCTGTCAGAAAAAGTTTTCTGAGGGCAAAGATAATCAACCCTAATACAAACCTCAACACCTTTTTTTTTTGTTTGTTTGTTGTTTTGTTTTGTTTTTTTTATAGCGAGTGATATTTTTACTCATCTGGACAGAGGAGGAATCTGAAAGTTTGAGGGTTCCCTGGATGTTCTCTGCTGATCACGGGGACAGATGAAAGGCAACAGCCCGTGCTCCACCCCTGGGTGGAAGGGAGCGCAGGAATGCAGTCCCCTCCCAGCAGTGGCACCGGGATGGTGTCCAGCTCCTCCCTGGCCACCTCCTTTCACGGGGACTTCACAGCTCAGGGTGCCACCACCCCCCGCCTCTGATGGCCCCGATAACATCAATGCCAAGGACGGTGGAGGATGGCTTTAGGGCTCACTAATGGGTTTGTCACACCTGGAGGTCACAGTTTGACACCTCGCCCGGCTCAGGGTGTGGGGCGGCACCGGGGATGGGCCGGGTTTGCCCCGTGGGTTTGGGGCCAGCCTTGGCTCCTGCTGCCATTGTTCAGCCAGGGTGGCTTCAAAACGTGAAATTAATGTGAAATAAGTCCCAAAACCTCTGCGTTTTCCCAAACGCATTTCTGCACGGCAGGCAAGGTTGATAAACCAGCATTAATTACCTGCTCTCTCATTAGCAGCCCCTGGAACTCTTTAACGCGCAGCCTTCGGAGTTGGGGAAGGGGCTACCCGGCGATAAGCAAAGCAGCCACCGTGCCAAAGTGTGGCACTTGTGATGGCAAGCTAAATCCCCTTTTTCGCTCAGAAGCGCCGCTCCAGCAGCGCGGCCAGCGCTCCCGGGTGGGCGGAGGGCTGGGAGCCGTGCCCTGCTGGAGCCGGACCCTCGTCAGCTCTTCCCCTAAAGAGCCATCGGCCCCTTCCCCTAAAGAGCCATCAGCCCCTTCCCCTAAAGAGCCATCAGCCCCTTCCCCAAAGAGCCATCGCCCCTACCCTAAAGAGCCATCAGCCCTTACCCTAGAGAGCCATCAGCCCCTCGTCCCCTAAAGACCATCGCCCCTCCCCAAAGAGCCACGCGTCCCTAAGAGCCATCGGCCCCTTCCCCTAAAGAGCCATCAGCCCCTGCCCCTAAAGAGCCATCGGCCCCTTCCCTAAAGAGCCTCACCCTCCCCTAAGAGCCATCCCCTGCCTAGAGCCTCACCCTTCCCCTAAAGAGCCATTCAAGAGCCATCGCCCTTCCCCTAAGAGCCAGCCTCCTAGGCATCGCCCTTCCCCTAAAGAGCCATCATCGTGCCCGGCCCCATTCACCCGCATCCCGCCTGCAAATCCCTCCGGGATGCGACATTTGGGTCCAGATCGTGACTGAGCCCCATTAGCACTTGCGCATATCAGGGTGAGACTTTCACACCTTCCGGCACGGCCATCACCGGCCAGAAAAGCCCTCTGCTCCGAGTGCCCGAGGGTGACACTGATGGGGGGACAAGGGACTGATCCTGCTGGTCCTCTCTGCCCTCGGGAATTCTCTGCCCTCCGGCCCAAGCCTCTTATTCCTCAAAATTGAAATTACCAAACTAATTTCCTCCTTGGATTGCACTCTAAAAGACCAGCGTTTAAGAGCACAGAGTTGTGTCCAGTGGCGCTCAAAATGACAATTTTGTGCTCTCATGACTTTGCGACAAACAGGAATCACAAATAAAGGAATTCTTAAAAATCAGATCTGGCGCCCAGCTTTTTTTCTTTTTTTTTTTTTTTTTCCAGCACAAAGCACAAATGTTGCTTCAATTCTAAAAATCTACATTCTGTGCTGTTCATTTGCGGCCTGGAAAAGGTGTGCTGTAAATCCCCAGGGACCCCGCACAATCGCGCAATTCCCGCAGGATTCAGCCCTGGAAGCTGCAGAGATGCTTCCTTCAAGTGCTATGTAAATATCCCAGGCTGTGGGCAATAAAGCAGCTCTAATGACGGGTTATGCTAATGAAGCAAGCTGTGAATTGCGGCAGTTCGGGAGCACATCTCTGCCGCACTTCAGCTTTAGGCAACAGGTAATGGGGCAGGAAAAGCTGCCCAAAAGGGGGTTCCCGATGCTCTCATGTCCCAGTCCGCACTGAGTGAGCTGCCAGTGAGAGTTACAAGTTTGTTCTAACATCACAAAGGATCATCCATGTGCTCAATATTTATAAATTAATTGCAATTATTCATCGCTTAAACTGTTACAGCATAATAAGGTCTAAGTATTTTTCAATAAAATGTTTAAATTTCACTTTCCACAGTAATGTTGTTGTTTGGATGTATAGAGGGAAAAAAAAAAAACCAAACCCAACTTTAATGGCTTTTCTAAGCCAAGTGAGGTTAATTTGTTATACAGCATAATAAATAATGCTGCTCCAATTCAGCCCTGTGGTTCAAGGTAAAGAATTTTAAAGATGAACTTTTAGACTACATAAATCAGCTCAGGTTGCCTCAATCAGTTACCCAGCCCCGCCCCCCTCCCCAAAAAAAAAAAAAAAAAAAAAATAAATATTAAAAAAATACACTTAAGGCTTTTAGAAAGAAAGTAAATTACTAATTTAATGGGAAGATAGTGGGGGAAAAAAACTCAACAGATTTTCTAATCTATCACAGAAGATTATTAAAATGGAGTTTATCAGAAGTTGTTCAGCTAAAATCCTAAAGTCACCCTCTGTGCGTGAAGGCATCCTCTCTCTGTGCATTCGGGCTGCGATATTTTGTCGGTATAATCTGTAATTCTATGCAAATTTGCCCATTTCTAATGACCAGGGATCGCTTATCGCTGCCCAGGTATGCGGTGGGACTGGCAGGATGGTGGGCACAGGTCCCTGCTGAGCGGTTTGGGGCATTCCTGGGAGGAATGCGGTGCGGGAAGGCAGAGCCTGTTCACATCTGGATGCAGATGCGGGTGCCACCCCTGTCCTGCACTGATGGAGCACTCTGGGCCCCCCGATAATGCAGCGATAATCACAGCCCTGTGCATTTGCTGTCCCTCCTGAATTGCCATTTCACCTCAAAAATGCTGAAAATTCACCGAAAAGGGTGAAATAGGCTCATCCCAGAACTCATGATTTCGCTGTATTTCAACTGCGATTGTACTTTTCCCAACGCTGTGCCATGAACCAGGCTGTCTAGCAACTATTATGGGATTGAAAAACTGTTTGAAAAGGAAAAAAACTCAATTTCCCCCAACAACAAAAAGCAAAGCTCTTTATTGCCGCTCTCCATTCCTCTACCACGTATCTCTCATTGCTCACCCAGACATTGCTAAGGCTTTTTTACCAGAATAACTGGCAAAAACACTTTTTATCCCCTCCAAATACCGGTCAACAACTGGTATAGCATGAGCTTTACCACTCTGGGGGGAAAAAAATAAAATCTCATTTTAAGAAGAAACTCTCGATGAGGTTTTTTCTCAGTTAAAATTTTTAATAACAGCACATTTTGAAGCATCCTTTTCCCCTTTCCTGAAGCCACCTACAGCTGTAATTCTCACATGTTAAAAGGCACTTTAACCTCGCAGAGTTATCCCTGATGACAGAGCAGCTGAAATCCTGCCACAGTGGAGGCCTTGGAAGAGAAACCTAAGGTGAATTTTGATTTCAGCCACACCTTGGTAAAACTAGTTATTCCATGCCAAAATGTACAACAGAGATCGAAATCTCCACCATTGGTGCCAGAAGCAACAACTTTCACAGGTGATAAACTCTGGGTCTGTTCCCGGCTGTGACCCAGGTAAAGATTACCAAAGACACACCCCGCGCCTGTGAAAATAAGGAATTTTAACCACACGAGTTAGGATAAATCAGCACCACAACACAACAACTGTACTCCCCAGCACGGCAGCATGCTGACCTTCCCCTGGCAACCTTTTCCAGGCAAATCCCCAGTGCAGGCAGCAGCTGGAGCAGGACCGAGACAGGATCCAGAGATAAGCGGCCAGCGCTGCATTCCTCCCACACCCACGGGGCGGATCAGGAGCAGCTGCCTCCCGGGATCTGCTGCGTTTGAAACTGCCCGAATAGCGCTGCTCAATGATTCAATCACTGTGTTTAGGACTTTCTCAGGATGGTGAAGCTGAGGATGTGCTTGGCTGTTTATCCCGTTTAGGAACTGGCCTGTAGAAATGTCTGATACCCATTGACTCCAAAGCAGACACAGAGAACAAATCCATCTCCCTGTGCTCACAAAGGCCCTGCTCATCTATTTTAAAGTTAATTTCTACACTCTTAGCTTCAACAGTGATGCCAACAAGCAGGCAGCCATTAATATGGTATTTTATCTTGCTGTCTGTGCAAGGAAAACGGGTTTGGAATTGCGAGCCACTCATTCAGAGTGCGCCACGGAAAGGCACAGAATTGAACCAGGAGGGTTTTTTGGTAGGATGCTGCACGGAAGGGTCACACAGAATGAAAAGGCTGAATAAATCCCATGGCCAATTACATGGTCACTGAATCATGAAAAGGCCAGGCTCCTGGAATTTTGCAGCTGCTAGTAGATTCAACGGATGCATCAAACCAGCAGCAAACTCAGCTACAACTTACCCCACCACAGAGTCGATGCGAAACAAAATGAACCTACAGCAAACCCCATCATGTAGAAATTTTCAAGGGAACACTGGTAGACTTTAATTCCCATTATCTTTGCTTGTCCTCAGGATTCATCAGTGTACTTTGCTGCAAAACACATAAATTTCCTTTTGTGCTTAATGGAAAGTATTAAAAACTTCAAAGATTTTTTATTTTTTTTTGTGAAATTAAGCCAAATATTTAAGTGTGGTTATTTGCTGAGAGCAGGAAAGGCATCTTTAAATTAAGTTTGGCTCTTCTTAGATAAGCTCTGACAGTCTGCACTGGGGAAAAATAGAAAACAAGTGCATGACTGTTTACTGTCCCTCTACCCGAGTGACAAATATGAGACAGGAAGATTATCAGCCCTCTATCAGAAGCAGCCCGGAGTATCTGAAAACATGGTTATTCTAAACCAGTATGCACTGTCTGAGGAGCTGGCATGGAAACCCTGCCCTCTCTGAGGCCAGGAACCCTTAGCAGAGGTGGAAGCAGAAAACTGGAATTCCCTCCAGGGCTGCTGGAGCCCCACCATCAGCACAAGGAAATGCTGCAGACAGGGCCCATTTTGAAAATTCCATTCCAAAGAGTGGGCAGAGCATCAGTCTGGGGCAAGGATCACCCCTGCCTGACTGGGTGCCCCTGGACCTTTTTCCTAATGTGACTGAGTTGCACTGATTCCTGTGCAAAGGGTTTTGAGATCTCAGGGGGAAAAAAAAATCTAAAAAACCCCTAACAAACAAAAAACTCCCAAAACAAAAACAAATAAACAAAAAACCCCACCAAAACAAAACCACAAATTAACCCAAAAAAAAAAAAGAGAGAAAACACAACCAAAAAAAACAACCAGCCATCCCAAATTAAGATTCATCATCAAGCCACAAGTTCTCTCTCCTACTATAGCACTCCCAGGAACACCACTGATCATGGATGTTGCAATCAGAGAAAAGCAATTCTCTTTAAAATGACTGGAAAAACACCCATGAAACACTGATCTCCCCTTCTTCCAGCACAAGACTTTTCCCTACAGTTCACAGATGTTTTATCCAGTCCTGGTTAAACATCTGCAGACTTCCCCTGGGGAGAACCTCGCACATCTGCCCTTCATTTTTGTGACATTAAATCCTGCCATTTCTGCTTGTGTCACAGGCCACCACCTAGCAGAACCAGTTTTTCTTTCTGAGCCCTTCAGGTGTTATGCAGCCCTCTTCCCCCCTTCAGTGTTCATCCCACAGTCTCTCATCCATCCACCTTTTCCCCAGCTCTTTCTAAGTTTCTTGAGAATGCCTTCTACACCTCTCAAGTAATTTTTTCAGCAGAGGTCTTCTGTTTTCTCCATCTGCTCTGTGTGTGCCAGGCTGCTGCAGACGTGCACGTGGGAAAAGTGCATCAGCATCCTGCTCACCTTCCCTTTCCCTGATTAATTTTCCTTGATTAAAAAGCACATGCTCTTGCTGCACCTCTGTACAGTACCTCTGCCACAGCCAGGGCATTTGAGAGATTCTCTAAGAGCAAATGACAAATAATAAATGAATTGTGAAATCTGCCCTCTGCTCTACCTGCCAGGCAGGACAGAAATCCACAGATCCCGAGGCTGTCAGATGTGCATGGACATTTCTAAAATAAAAAAAAAAAAAAAAAATTATAAAATCAGTTTTTCTGCCTGTTGGCTCTAAAGATACCTCAGCTTGTCCTGCAGTGCTCAGCCACCAGAATCCTCAACCCCACAGAGGTTCTCCTCCCCTTCTCACCTCAGGAGCCTCTAAGTGCTGAGGATACTTAAGACTACTGAAATAGAAATGCTGCCAAATATTTAACAGCAGATCCTACTGACAAACATCCCAACCTGAAAATCACGTCTCTGAACCAAGGGAAGGAGAATTTGTTCAGATTTCCTCTGATGAAAATGTTATTTTAGGATTAGTCAAGAAAGCTATTACCAAATTCCCTCTTCAGACCAAATTTAAGAATGAATATGAACAATGGTATAAAACTGTGAGAATATAGCAGCACACATTTGTTTTCTCTACTACTTGATCCAATAATTATTAAACTAGTTTTTTATGTCTTTTACTTCAGGAAAAGTTATTGCAGGGATACAGGGGAATGTAGGGAGAATTCACTGACTGTACATTGTCCAGGATACAATCCTGGGATATTCTTGGATATTTTTAAATACTGCAGTACTTTAAGGCCAGAAGGAACCTTTATGATCCTTTACCCTAAACCCCTGAGGCACAGCCAAGACTATTAAATTTTACCCAGCAGCTCCTGGAGAGGAGAGAATTATTCTCTCCTCCTGCAATAAGTGAACTCTACTGAGCCCAACAGCTTGTTATTCATCCTCAAAGGGATGCAGCACCTACCACAATTTGAGTGATGAAATAAATAATAATGCAGCCAACCAGAATGGAAGACAAGCTAGAAAAATCCTCATCGAAATTCAGCAGATCTGGGCTAGCTCCCTCTCAAAGCTCCCCCATCCATCCTCCCCTTCACACAGAGGTTTTAGGGACAAATGCCAGTAGATCTCTATTGTTCCTGTTCACTCATTAGCTACAACTGCTTTTGCTGTTGTGCTCACACTTGAAGGTAAGGGTAAGATTCTGGCCATGCTGGGCATGTTGAGAAACTATGAGACACAGAAAATGGAGATGTGTTTTAAATACAAAATAACAATGCATTGTTTCTTTCCCAGTTTTAAGTAACCCTCAGAAGTGAAACATATACGTTTGAAGGTGATAAACACTTTTCATCCCATTACCTCTGGACTTTCTCCTTCCCTCTCCATTAGTTGTATCATTCTCCTTTTTTACATCTAACCCCCTTCATTAAATGGTAACAGAAAAAAAAACCCTCTTGGTACTGGTTTGTCACAATTCTGTACAATTCCCACATCTGCAGCAAGCCAGTATTTGTGATTTAACCATAGAAGCCCGATTTTCAATTGCTGCCCTGTCTCTAGTCCTGGCTTGCACATGCACCAGTGCAGCTCATGAGCGCTGCCCTCTGAGGCTTCAAAGGGAAGGAGAGGGTCTCAGTTTAGCTGGAACAATGCATTTCACAGAGCCACAGCTTTCACTTACCTCCCATGCTGGGTGTTACTGTTTGCTTTCCCACACTTCCCTTGGGGCTGCCCCAGTCTTTGGGAGCTGGAATTAAGGCAGGCACGAATGGTGGTTAAACCTGCTCTGGTGTATGAATGAGCGTGATCATAGGAATCACACCTAATGCTTCAGAGCTGGGGAAAATGAGTCCTGCTCCTCTGAAAAGCTCACAGCCTAAAGCAAATCAAAATAAAAGGTGCTCGAGGGTTATTTCCCAACAAAATTCGTGATGCAGTTTACTGAAGTCATCTGCTCTCCATTGGCAAGTGGGTTGGGGTTGTTTTTCTCATTAAATAGCAAGGTAAACCCAAATGCTCTACTTCACACCTGAGCTGCTCAGCTCTCTGCTAAGAACCCTGACATTTTTGTGACTTTCTGATCTCCCTGACAATAAAAGTCTTGCATTTTCTCTCCCTGTTCTGTCTGTGCACAAGCCAATCTTGAAACCTACAGCTGGCAGTGGTTCTTATTAGGAACTGTTCAGGGAATTCTCCCATGGGCTGATAACAGGCTCAACCACCACTTTGGAAACCCACCAAGGAGGTGATTGCTTCTCATTCAAGCACCACATTCCCCTCCTCCCATCACAAATCAGACAATCTGGTGCTGGAACCACACAGCACTTTAGAGACTGTTAAAATATCCTTATTTGAGCATCCCGTTGTCCTTCTGACTCCCATCAAGATACAGAACTCTGGCTGCACTCAACAATGCTTTCCCCATAAGGAGATACAGCCAAAAGCACATTTATTACTCATCTACCTGCTTTGCACCAAAACCAAAGCAGATAAAGCACCAAAAGTGTGCCAGTGCCTTCATAACACCACTCCTGGAGAGTATTTCTCTTTATTCCTCCTTCTTCCCAGCTCAGCACCCAGCTCTGGCAATATCCTCATATCTGGCATGGAAATGGCAACAAAATTCTTGTGTGAAGCTGTTAAAAACTCTAATTTGATAAAAGCTAGAGGTGAGCAGTTCTGCTGGAAAGAAGGGATGCAAGGTCAGTGTGAGGAGAAATGGGCTTTCTCAAGATTGCTTGCATGAAAGCATCCACCAGGCTCTTTCCCTGGGTTGGCATTTTTCACCCCAAAAGAAGACAGGACTGTATGATCGTTCACTCCTGGGTGTGGGGGTTGTATTCACAGCCAATTTCTGAGCTTTGGCAGGATGGAGGAGGGAGATGGAGCCAGGCAGAACCAGAGCCCAGGCGCAGGATTGCAAAAACTCATCTTAATGCTTGTTCAGTTTAATTTAGACTGGCCTAAATTCTAGTCCTCTCCTGAATAATGAGAAGAAAACACTTGTGGGAAAAGTTTCTGTAACAGGAAGTGCAAAGGATGTGCCAGATTTTGGCAGCTCTGCTTCTCTGAGCAGCTCCCAAGCCTGGTCCTGTCATTAACTGGGCTGTCAGTCACTGAAAACAAAATAACTCCAGGGCACAGATGGACAGCCCTCTGCTAGAGACCAAAACAATCCTGTTTCCTACTCCAGAACCTCCAGGAGATCTGACAATGCCACCACAGTTTAAACTCTTCAATAATATTTTCATTTTACTGCTGTCTGAATAAAAAATACTAAAAGATTCCTTACTGCCTTTAGCGACAAATCCAAAGTTATTTGTCCCTGCTTACCCAAGACTTTGAAATCAAAGCATTTGTTCTTGGCTAGAATTGATATAAGCATGGTCTGAAATCCAGAGAGAAGAACAGAAGAGTTATTGGAAAGGGAGGGGAAATACTTTCAAGGAGGTGATCTCCTTACTTTTGAGTATAGCTTAAAAAAACCTGTTATAATATCTCATGTTCTGCACAAAATCAGCCAAGTCAGGAAAACTGCAGTCATTCTTAGGGCAGAGAACAGAGGCAGGGCTGACACTTGCTGCAGCCACTCAGAAAGCCCTGCTGAATGTCTGGAAAACTACACAGAATTACCTGGATTCAAACATTTGCCAGTTTGTATATTCAGTTCCTTTACTTCCTTTTACTTTAGGGCCATGACACTCAATTCAGCTCCTATCCCAGCTCTGGTATGCTCATAAAAAATTCACACCTGTTTCACAAATGTTCACCTGTTTAACAGACTAAAGTTTAAAGGAAAGGAAGTTTTTGCTTAATTATGAAAGCATAACTTGCTCTTCTAAAGGAATTCCTACCATGACACTTGCTGTTTACAGGCTGTAAAATGAAAACTGTCCAGGCGAGAGAGGGAAAAATAAAAGAGAGAGAAAATAATTATTTGGATTAAAATCTTTTCTTAACCTTGTGGAAGAGAAGCTTCTCTGACTTGGCAGCACAGCACAATGAAAATGAAATCAATGCCAAGTGTCTTACCCTGAACTCTGAATGGGCAAAGTTCCCATTGACTTTCAAGATTTCTTCCCCTGCAAATGGCATTCAAGAGCAGTCGTTACCTGCACCTAAGGCACGTCCACCACAATGTTCTGTCTCTCCCCTTTGTGTCAAGTAGATGTATAGAATTTTTGAAATCAGCACAGCAAGCCGTGAATGATGCATGAAATGAATAAGCTGAGCCTCGTACAAAGGGGAAATCCTGAAGGCTTGCTGCAATCACTGCTCTACTATTTCCTATGGGCTGCATAGAAAAGATGCATAATATTCTCCGCAGAGACAAAGAGAGAAGCTCAGCGAGGCCAGGAGTCTCAATCAGGAGCCCCAGAAGAGATAAATGACAGAAGCTGACAAGTTTTTAACATTGCTTAATTTCCCTCTTGTGGCTGAGCCCTTCCTGGGCTGCGGCGCACGTGGAGCGCACACACCGCGGTCTGGGGCTCCCAGAGCCCAACACTTTGCATTTCTTTGAGACCAGCCCAGTTTAGGAGGAATTTGTGTTTCACACCTCACCCCATCAGCCGAGGCGAGTTTGCACCAATCCCCCAGCATGGGATGGCCAAAGCGTGGAAAAAAGGTGAGGATTTCCACGAGATCAACGCAGCAAACTGCTCTGAGATGTGTTAAAACCCCATCATTTCTTCCTCATGTGGACATCAGAAACTTCACTGATATTAGCACAAACATTTTTAATCCAGGTCAAACCACGCTCAGATTGATTAGTCTTAATTTGATGTATTACTGAGTAAAATTAATCTGATATAAATTGAACATTGCAACAGCAATAAAGATGAACATCTTGAGCATAACACTGTGGTATATTCTTATTTCATCAAAGTATAAATACATCTTTTTATGCATGTGCTGTGCATAACTGACCTCCCCCAGTTCTCTTGCTCCCTCTCACACATATTCACCCACATGCATGCAATCTCTCCTGCTCTACTAAAGAGGCAGAGGTATTTTAGAAACTGGAAAACTAAGGTGCAAATGGAATACAGAGCTTTTGAGGATGCCTTTGGAAGGAGCAAATCTGAAATCCTGTTTACTTGACTAGCAGCACAAAGGTTGGCTGTGAATGGTGTTCACAGAGAAGAATAATTAATTCCTCATCCTGAGGACATTCCATTGTGAAAAAGTCACTGTGTTGCACTGATTGCTGCATCCAGTGGCATCAGTAAAAAAATGTGATAGAGAAGTATGCAGAAATTTGGAAATCTGCATTAAACACTGAATCACCCCATGCAGACACATCTGTAAGGACAGGTCTCCACACCTTCCTTGAGAAATTTTTAAAAAAAAATTGATTCAAATTTTCTCTCTTTATTATTTCATTGTTTTGCCAGAATTGACCAACAAAATTTGCCATAGAAATAGTTTGAATGTGCAGCATGCAAATAAACTGGACATGACTATGAGAAATCTGGGATCAAGGGTTATGTAAGCAGAAAAGAAACCATATCAAACTTTCCACTTTTGTGCTAAGAATAGCAGCTGCTTCCAGTCCTGAACATCCTGAACATCACCTAACTTCAGATCTTCAGGTGTATTCATTCCTAAGAAATAATTCTCTCCATTAACATTGGAGGATAGTTAGATAATTTCTGTCTTTCTATTCCAGAACAGTATCTTAATCTTGAGTTTGATGTGGGAAAGCACTGATTTATAAACGCTTTCACAAAATCTAATACTTTCCTTGAATTTAGTACTCATCTCTTTTTGTAGCAAAGAAATACTAGAAATACAAAAGAATGTGGTTTAACATGTATCCTTAAAATACCCACAATCAGATTCCTCTGTTAATTACTAGACTTCACTCATGGTTGCAAAAACCTGAAGTATTTTCACTTACCAATTTTTGTGGCAATAAATAAACTCTGAAGCTCTTTGGCACAGGAAGGAACCATGCAAATGTAACTCAATACACGGGATTTTGATAAACTAACAGCACTAAGAATTATCTTCCACTCTTCTATTCAAAATGTTAGAATTTAAACAGTTAAAACAAAAGCCTAAATATTGTCATTACACTTAAACGCCAACATTAACCTCTTCAGAGCCGGTGGTCTGTCGTTCTGAAGGTAATGTCTGCATTTTTATCTATTCTGGATGATGTGGAAATAGGCTGGAATTGTTTTAACTCTGAAAACGTTTACTAATGTTTGTGTGCATGCAACAACCCAACTTTTCACTTGGTCTGGAACTTCACCTGCTCTCCCTGTGAATTTTGATGGCTCCATTCTGAGCCATCTCACAACAGCAGCAGTTAGGAAATCCCACCCGGGATTGCTCAAAAGGCATTTTGATTTAATGCAAGCGGGAGGGATGTCAATGGCCAGATAATCTGCAACTTTAAATATTGAGCTCAGTGTGAGTAAAACATACCTTCATCAGTTCTAAAGAGAATGCGTTTCTGTATTGGTTCATCAGGAAAATTCCCTGAGCAAGATTGTAACTGTTCTTTGGGGGAAAAAAATTGTCTTTCAGACAGTGTCTCCCTCTATGCTGCTGGCTGTCTAAGGAAAATTCACTCCTGTTGAGGAAGTGGCTGGATCTGTATTCGTGGTTAATCTGTGAGGCTGTGGTCTGTGGGTCTGGCCCCCATCCTGGTCACAACCTTTTCCAGAAGCTCTGACCAAGCTAAGAACTTCAGGATAAAGTTTAGCCCCAGGAAGCTGAAAACTGCATTGAGAATTTTACCTGGACATCTCAAAATCAGTAAATCAGGAGAAGCAGCCCCAAGCCTGATAGGAGCTTCCAGAGGGAACAAGGTAGAGATGTTTACAGAGACATTTCTCTGTGACCCCTCAGGGACTTGCTCACACACCCTCCTTAGGCCCTGATTTACGGAAATGAGGATAACTCGAGCTTAAAAATCCTAGAAATCTTGAAAAACAGTGTTTCTCCCCTTTCATGGCACAGAATCCACTTCCAGAATGCTCAGATGTAAAGAACAGCTGTTTCCAATGATGCAGCTGCAGCTCAGGTACGATTGCAGTGCTGGAAGCTGCTCACCTGCTCAGGAGCCCCCGCTTTTGTCAAACCTGCACTTGCACTTTCCTAGAAGGTGGAGGGAGAATCGTTTCAGGGAACAGATCCTCACATTTCCCCACTCAGAGCTGTCCTGAGGAGCACTGGGGAAGAGTTTGACTCCCAGCTGAGATGAAATAGGTCCTGCTATGTCCATGTGCTCTGCTAACACCACTGATGTTGCCACCTTCTCTCAGAGCTCCAGGTTTTTTGTGGAGCTGCTTCTCCTCAGAGCTGGTAAATCACGCTTCTAAACCCTGATGCTCCTACCTGAAGGACAGCAGCACAAACAGGTGGAAGCAGCACCACAGGTTTGCCAAATTTCACGAGGAATCTTACGGAAGGACTGAGCTGTGGCTGTGAAACACGTTGGGCTCTCATTTGCAAAGCGATACCCCCAGCCCGTCCCGGGGCAGCGGTGATGCCGGAGCTTTGCCGCACTGACCGGAGGGTGGGCCGGGCCCGAGCGCTGCTCTGTGCGGAGCTTTCCCCGCTTCGGGACCCGCAGCAGCTGCTCCGGGAGCTGCCCCTTCCCCGGGGGCCGGGAGCCAGCGAACCGAGCTCTCGGTGCGTTCCCAGAACATCCGTGCCTCTTGCAGAGCCCGAGGAAAGCCTTGGCCGTTCTCCCCGGCGGAGGGGGCAGGAGCGGCTGCCGGGGCCGGGAGGAACGCGCAGCTCCCGCTCGCCGCACAGCGCTCCGCCCCGCTCCTCCTCCCGCAGCCCCGCAGGGCACCCCCGGCCCGGCCCGGCCCCGCTCCGCTCCTTCCCCCGCGCACGGCCGCAGCTGCGGGAGCCGCCCCGGCCCCTGTGCCCGTCCGGCCGCTCGGAGCGGGGCAGGTGCAGGGCCGGGGCTGCGGGACGCGGCGGGAGGGCCCGGCACCCCGCATGCGGCATCCCGACCCCGGTCCATCCGCCCGCCCCCGGCCGGTCAGCTCCCGCGTGGGGCTGTCGGGAACGCTCGCTGATTGGCCGCCGCCCCCTCATTTATAGCCCGTCAATCACGACCCCCGGATCGTGTGCGCATCGCCCGGCGCTGCCCGCGGGAGCCGCTCCGCACAGCAGCAGCTCCGCCACCGCCGGCACCTCGGGGAGCGGCGCTTCTGCCGGGCAGAAAAACTTCCTCCTTCTTCCGCGGCAGCCGCCAGACAGGTTTTCTTCTCTGCCTTTTTTTTTTTTTTTTTTTTTTTTTTGTGAACTTCCTTTCCCCGCTCGGTGCCCGCCTGCCCGCCGCCCTGGCGCACCTTTGCCGGCCCCGCCATGTACAGCATGCTGGATACGGAGATAAGGCGCCGCACCCACGCCGGCAGCACCGGGGGCAACCCCGCCCGGGGAGCATGAGATACACAACTTACTATAAATAAAAGAAATGCGTTTGCGACCCGCACAGCTCTGCTCTCTCCCACCTCCCCCCTTTTCAAGGAATAAAACCCTAAAGTTAAAAAGTCGTGAAAGCTACAGATTGTGGATAGAAACAAGCGAGGGTCAGGTAACAAAATACTGGAATAACCTACAACGATTATGTGAACAACGAGTTTAAAAACGAAAGCCGCGGTTTTGTTTATGTCATTGCAACGCTAGAATACAAAAACTGGAAGATGCAGATATTTTAAAACTTTAAGCGATAAACAGTGCCCAACCTAGGCGGAACCAGGAAAGGAGTTGCCGTGGTTTGAAAACTTCACAGCGCTTCTAGGAGGCAGGAGTTTGTCTCTATTAAAATAACAAGTTTGCTCAATAATTCTTGTACAAAAAAAAAAAAAAAAGACACAACTACGGATTTCCTCTTTAAAATTTCTCCAGAGTTAGTATAAAGTCTGCTAAGCCGAGCAACACTGCCGTACGTCCCGGTGTAGTCAGGGAGCGGTGGTGGGGTTAGGGATTAAGCCGGGGAGCCGTCCGGAGCAGCCAAGTTTATATGTGAGTTAGTGGTACGGTACCATTCACGCCAGTCCCGGCACTCTGGTAGTGCTGGTGCACGCTGTGTAACCTGCTGCCCTGCAGGGCCGAAGGGTCTGTGGCATCCCCCCCGGGGGGCAGGTACATGCTGATCATATCCCGCAGGTCTCCCAGGCAGGCCCTCTGCGAGTGGGAAGTGATGGCCGGAGGCGGCGAGCTGGGCTCGGATTTCACCACGGAGCCCATGGAGCCCAGGCTCATGGCCGTGGAGGGCTGCTGGCCGTAGGCGGCGGGGGACATGCTGTAGGTGGAGGCGGCGTTCATGTAGGTCTGGGCCGTGGACATCATGGGGCTGTACTGCAGGCCCGTCATGTCGTAGCGGTGCATCTGCTGCAGCTGCGGGCTGTTCATGCCCGGGTGCTGGCTGTAGCCCAGCTGGTCTTGCATCAGGGAGTAAGCCCCGTTGGTCCAGCCGTTCATGTGGGCATAAGTGTCAATCCTCTGCCCCACCCCGACCGGGCTGCTCACCGCGTTGCCCCCCCCGGGGCCAGCAGATTGCCCGGCAGCGAGTATTTGTCCTTCTTCAGCAAGGTCTTGGTCTTCCTCCGGGGCCGGTATTTGTAATCCGGATACTCCTTCATGTGCACGGCCCGCAGCCGCTTGGCCTCGTCGATGAAGGGCCGCTTCTCGGCGTCGCTCAGCAGCTTCCAGTCGGCGCCGAGGCGCTTGCTGATCTCCGAGTTGTGCATTGGGGTTCTCCTGGGCCATCTTCCGCCGCTGCCCCGCGACCACACCATGATGCGTTCATGGGGCGCTTCACCGGTCCTGGTCCGAGCCCGCTCCCGCTCCGTTGCCGTCCCGCCGCCTCCGCCGCTTTGCCGGTGCTCCCGGAGCGGTTGCCCCGGGTGCTGCCCGGCGTGGGCTGCGGCGCCTTAATCTCCGTATCCAGCATGCTGTACATGGCCGGGCCGGCAAAAAGTGTGCCGCCAGGGCGCGGCAGGCGGCACGAGCGGGGAAAGGAGTCAAAAAAAAAAAAAAAAAAAAAAGGCAAGAAAGAAAAAACCTGTCTGGGCGGCTGCCGCGGAAGAAGGAGGAAGTTTTTCTGCCCGGCAGAAGCGCCGCTCCCCGAGGTGCCGGCGGTGGCGGAGCTGCTGCTGTGCGGAGCGGCTCCCGCGGGCAGCGCCGGGCGATGCGCACACGGATCCCGGGGGTCCGTGATTGACGGGTATAAATGAGGGGGCGGCGGCCAATCAGCGAGCTGTTCCCGACAGCCCCACGCCGGGAGCTGACCGGCCGGGGGCGGCGGATGGACCGGGCTCGGGATGCGCATGCGGGGTGCCGGGCCCCTCCCGCCGCGTCCCGCAGCCCCGGGCCTGCACGCCCGCTCCGAGCGGCCGGACGGGCAAGGGCCCGGCGGCTCCCGCAGCTGCGGCCGTGCGCGGGAGGAGCGGACGGGGCCGGCCGGCCGGGGGTGCCCTGCGGGGCTGCGGGGAGGAGCGGGGCGGAGCGCTGTGCGGCGAGCGGGAGCTGCGCGTTCGCCGGGCACAAAGAGGTTTGGGGCTCCCGGGTGGATGCACAGCCCCGTGCCAAGCTCGGAGAGGCTGCCTGACACGGGCGAGCCCGCGCCGCACGGACGCTCCCCCCGGAGGGGATGAGGGGCGGGGGGACGGACGGATGGACTGAACTCTGCCGCTCTTGAGCCCTGGCCTTGGGGAGAATCTACGTTACCCAGCCGGGATGGGGCACGGCCGTCGGGCACTCCGTGCCCCTGGGAGAGGGCTGCCCCGCGGAAGCTGGCGGAGCCGGGCCGGGGTGGGTGGCTGCCTGCCGGGCACTCCCGGCCATCCCCACCTCACCCACCCGCCGCACTTGAGCTTTTCCACTCGGCTGCCCCAAAAGAGGGGAGGGGGACGTAGAGGGGACGGCGCTTGCAAATCCCCCGAGTTTCATGGCAACAGAAAGTTCTCTCCGTGTGAAAGGAAACTTTGGCGGCGGATATGTGAGTGGAGCGGCGCCGACTTGACTGTCAATCACCGGCTTCCCTGGCCGTCTCCCCTCCCTTTACCCCTCCTTCCTTCCTTCCCCCGAGGACACCGCACCTGCACGGATACGGCCGGCAGCTCCTGGAAGCCCCGCGGGCACAGCGCTCTCCGGGCTCCCGGTCCTGCCGCCGGGGGCCGGGCCAGGCGGGCTGGGCTGTCTCTTCCATCCCTGCCTCTTTCTCGTCGCTCCCCAGCCTCCGCTGCAGCTCGGTCTGGGGGCCGGGCGGGTCTCCGGGCCGGAAGCTCTGGGGCAGGGAGAGGCAAAGCGCACTCGGGCCGCGCTGGGAAAGCCCCGGTGCCGAAGGACGAGGACAGCATCGCGGGTGTATTTATGAGCAAACTGCCCCGGGGGCATGCGGGTGCAGGGGACGGTCAGGGCCTTGAGGTAGGGTCGTGTCCGAGCCTCAGCCCCGTCCTGGGCGGCCCGGCGGGCAGGGATGCGGCCACCCCAGCTCCCCCGCTTGCAGGCACCGGTGTCGCCCCAAAGACAAGACGGCGAGTGTAATGACGGTAATGGGTACGGGGAGGAGAGACCTCGGGGCAGGGCTCTCGGCTGGAAGGGGGCTCCGGCCGGGGAGGTTCGGCAGGGCGGTGATGAGGAGCGCCCGGCCCCGCTCCAAGCCGCGCAACGCTTCCTGCGGGAATGGGGACCGGAACGGAGTCCGAGGGACTCTGAAACAGCACCGTGGCGTGGAGCGGGTGATCTGAGGCATCTGACACTGCTGGTGTTTAGCAGCTTAAGGTCTCACTCGTCTTGTACAAATTTCTTTTTAGATAAATGATTGGTGAGCAACGTCGAGCGGGAAATGAATCCGCTTGCGATCGCCATGGCGCAGTACACACTTCAGTTTTTGTTGGTTTGCTGCTGGTGTATTCTTAAGTGAAGTCAAAATTTGGCAGCCCGGGGAACAGGGTGACAGCGGAAAGGCTGTTCCAGGCGGGAGTAGTTCGCGTGTAACTTTTGCGATATATTGGGAAAGCTTCAGACTGCCGTAATTAACTTCAAACCCTCAAAATATTTTGGCCGCTCCAGTTAGAGGTTTAAGACCTGTCATGTGGCAGGAAATCGAACTGATGCATACGGGACAATTCGTTGACATTTCTTAGTAAGCGTTTGTTGGAGGACGGGACACGCTGGCATGCAACGAAAAATTAGGCTGTATAGAGAATTAAAGGACGTCCTGAATCCCCCTGGACAGGTGTTTCCGTCGATGTTTAAATAAATTACAAAGTTAAGTTTTGGCTCTTTGTCTTTCAATTCATCTTTGAGCTGCCTGAATCTCAAAGATTTTTTGTCTTCTTAAGGCCAAGGTATTCAACACTTAAAGTCCAGTATTAATTTCAAACCAAGACAAATTTCCTTTTGGAAGAACTGAACCTGACTGAATAAAATATAAGTATAGATTGGTGGATTTCCACCGTTCCCAGCTCCCTGTAATGTTCCCACTTCACTTGGCTTCCCGTGCCACACACGTTCGAGGAAAACTTAACAATCCGGCTGATTGTCATTTCGCGAGGAAGGGATGAGCAAGGACCCTTTGCCCCAACCCCTCCGCCTCGGTGTTCGGGCTGTGTGCGCAAACTCTCGGCTGGGATTTGGAGCGATCTCGGGAGCTGAGAGGCGAGCCCGAGGCCGCTTTCCTCAGGGTCCGAAAATTCCCCGGCTGAGCCCCCGCCCAGACACGGCGCCCTCGCAGGTCGCCACCAGCAGCACCTCCCCGCGGCCACCCCGCACCTGCGGGCGGCTGTCGCCCTGTCTCTCCTTGTCCTGCCCTGACACTGCAGGAAGGAAAGGCGGCGAGGACAGGAGGAGGAGGCGAGGCGAGCCCGGCGGAGCACTGCTGCTGCTCCCCAAAGTTACCTGCAGAGCGCTTGGAAGCCCCGTCCCACCACCCCCTTGGCAGCCAACTCAAGCCTTCCCTGCTCCCCGGAACGCGGACGGAGCCTGCGGAGCTGCTGGAACTCGGGGAGGGCCAGAAGGCAGGAGGGGACCGGCCCCGCACAATAAACGGGGCGAGGGGAAACCTGATGCCTGGAGCCATTTTCCTAAATTCACCACGAGGGAAGCCCCGTGCAGCTGGAGGGGGTGGAAGACACTTGAGGTCGTGTAAATACAGTTGTCAAGGCTGAGAACCTTTTTTATTGTTATATTATTTATTGGTGACAAAGGACGTGAGGCGAGATAAGGAGTTTACAGCACAGCCCAACTTGAACGCGAGAGAAGACCCCGCACTTGAAAAGGGCCATTGGGAAGGGTCTGGCTGGGGTTTCTGCGCAATCAGCGCAGTTTAATAAGCAACAGTCATTAATAATGTTAATTGCAGCTCCAGAAAGAGCTCGGGGGAGCCTTAGACTGTGGCAGGGAGGATCGCTGGCTTTTAAAAGAATAACGCTATGGACGAACCCGGCCCCGTCTAATGGTGTTACTAAAACATCCCCTCGGTGCCCGCCCCATTCCCGACCACAGATCAGCGAGGATTTGCCCACGAAATTTGCCCAGACAGGGAGCCGGGTGCCCCTTTCCCACCCCAGCTCCTCCGAAAACATCCAGCCTTTTAGCGATGCTTAAGATAAAAGTTCACGTGATCCCTGTTTCAGGCTGGCATCCATCTCCTCCCCCAGAAGTTTTTCAGCGTGCTAATGTGGTGCTAAATGGACCATTTAAGGCTGCTTCTGCAGCTGAAGGTCGTTAGAAGATTTTTTTATTCTTCTTTTAAATTCCCCATCTAACTGTCACTCAAAACACAACTCGAGATTGCTGCAAGGCTGCTGCCTCCCTCGCTCCGCGGGGCTGGCACGGCTGAGCGACCTCCAGCCCGGCGAGGGGGACAGCAAAATCATTAGTTCCGACAAACGAGCTCCAAATCCTTCCCGTGGCTTCCCCGGCGCCTGCCGCGTGGAGATCGCAGCTGTACCAAGCCTCCTCTGTCCCTGCCCTCGCGATCCGGGGAAGAAAGGGTTACTGCTGATGACATCATTAAATCGCAACATTTAGGAACAAAAATTCAAGTGCGTGGGTAAACCCGGGCACTGTCGTTTGGGTAGAGCTCGATCCCTTTGAAACTGAGCCTCCCGGCGCGTTCGGAGGCAGCGGGGAAGTGTTTTTTTTTTTTTTTTTTAATCACTTCCCTCTCCCCGCCGCCCCCCCAAGCTGAACTTTTATTTGGGCTTCTGACAACAATAGCGGGCTGCAAACAGACCTCTCGGAGCGCCGTGAATAGACCCTTTGGAGTCCGGATTGTTTCCAACGCCACAAAAAAAACAACCAGTAGCTCCGTTTTTTAATTGGTTGTTCCTGGCCCTCGGTTCATTCAGGGTTCGCGAGGAATTTGTTTATTAGCCTTTGACAAACAGCTCCTCCTGGCAATCGCTCCGGAGTTGCCTCCAGCGGGAGGGAGGAGGCGGAGGGGCAGTTTGCTAATAAGGACTCTCTCCATCTCCGAGTTACCAATTAACCGAGTTGTACAGGGACCACCAGCACAGGAAAACTCCCCTGGGCTCTCTGTGGAGCCCCGAGGAAACGACAGATTTAGCTCACGTGTTTTCAGCAAAAACCCGAGGGAAAAACGAGCACGAAAGTGATGCTAAGAGACCACCACCGCTGTCCCCGGCGCAGTCCGTGTGAGCGGGCAGAAATCACCTCCCCAATGGATGACACACAGCAGGAACTTTCTGCAACTTCCCTCTCTCTACACATAGCAACTGTACAAACCCCCTGAAAAATTTTCCAGCCCAGCACAGGCTGCCCGGGCCGGTGTCTGAACTCCTACCCCTGGACAGGTTTAAAGCCGCGTGGATGGCGCTGGGACACGGCTCGTTGACAGTTTGTTCGTGATCTCGAGGAGTTTTCCAACACAAAACGATTCCTCGTTTTCACACTCATCTCCGGCACGCTTTGCTCTCGCCCGCAGGGGCAGCCCCGCTGTCCCCTCCTGTCGCCGCTCCCGGGGACGGCCCCGTGCGGGTGCCCGGGGTGGCAGCACCCCTGGTGTCGCGGGGACACGCGTGGGGACGGAGGGGCGAGCCCCGGGTGCCGAGGGCAGCTCCTCCCGCGGGTCCGGGGGCTCCGGGCACAGCAACCCTTCCCCCGCCACTCGCCCCCACAGGAACTAAGGACAGGGGTCTCCCCCAGCGGGAATCCGCCCCTCCCCGGTACTATGTTTGCTGCGCTTTCTCGAGAAGCTGTCGGTGCTCTCTAAAAACACAAAAAACCCACAAACACACACAACGATCTCAAATTCTGTTTGCCCATTTAAAACTTCGCGAATCTTTCCTCCAGTGTTTTCCATACAGATGCAGTAACCACCTTATTTACTGGTAATTGATGGCCATTCTCTTTTTTTAGCAGATAGATTGGAATCGACATAATTGCTAACTCTAACTTGCTATTAGCTGCAAACTGTAAACTATTCATTGTGCGAAATTAAAATCAAAAACACCTATCCTACTCTCTGACATACAGTATTGGAAGGCACATATGTTTCATGCTACAGCCTGTGTATCACTGGCAACAGCAAATTGAGTCTAAGGGCTTCTCTCAGGAATAAATAATTAAATATTCTACTTAATTGACATTATAGAAGGACACCAAAATGAGATTTTCCTTTGTCAAAAGAATAGCAGTTTCTAAATAAAGCTTTGCAGGCTAGCAGAATGAGGTTTCAAGCAAATGAATAGTCATACTACCTTTTCAAATGATGTGGGCCTTTTGATCGAAAAGAATTAGCTCTAAAGGACAGACAATAGGAAGCCTGCCTGCAATTAGGGAGAATATTAGATGCTAAGGCTCTTAACACTCTCTCTCATAACCTCGGGCTCTCTGCTCTTTGCATTCCTCTCTTCATCTCAGCAGCTCGTGAAAAACACAGGGGGGAATTATAAACTATGTTCACCAAAAAAAAGCGAGACAGGGCAGGCCAGGCAGTCTTCCCATTTCCCCTTTGTTTTATTATATCAGTAACTAATACACATATTTTGTAATACTCAGCTTATCAATATAAGGCACTCTCCGCAGGTCAATCTGGATGGATTGTATTCAGTAAAGGAACTGCAAAACATGAGAAACTCTGTTCCTGACTGGATGTTTCCACAGCACAGTTAAATAATTACATTTTGCACATGCATCTATCCTTGTTTTCTGCAGGGGAAACACAAACAAGACTGAAGAACTGAGGAAAAAGAACTGAAAACACCTTTATTCTTTTCTGTTATAGGCAAAACTAACCCATTCTTCTGAATTAAATGATGTTCTCTCTTCATACTCAGACTGCAGATCATCTTTCGGCCGGGGTTCCCCTCCTTCTACTTTTATTTACCCTATTTAATTTATAAACTTTCACTCTCCAAAATGTAAGAATTAACATTGTTGGGTACATAACTTTTAAATATTAGGTTCTGAGTTCTTCATTTGGACAGTTAATTTTTATAACATTTTTATTTCCCTATCATATAAGAAATAATACAAGTTTTATTGTGAACTCTGAATGCAATCATGAACATCATATACTCTTTCGTTTCTGCCAATTTGCTCTTAGACCACATTCTCTCTATCATTGCAGTGTCAATAGATTATATATTGTAATCCAATCAATTATTCTCTCGCTCTGACATCCCACCGTCCTTCTTTCAGTATGAGATTTAACATAATTAACTCACAAGTTTATATTAGTACAGACTCTCCGTCCTCTCATATTGACTCTCAGAACCTGGCTATAAGAGGTGTATTTAATAAATTACATAAAATACAAAGATTCACACACACTTCTCTTTTTTGTATCTTTTGTATTGAATCTATCCTGCTCCTCTTCCACTACTTTAATCCCTTTCCGATAGCTACTTAATCGTTCCTTTCTCTCTCTTTCCCTGTCTGTATAATTTAGAAATCAGTCCACTGTTTTAATTTCAAATGGGTGTCAAATCATATGAATTTGTATTTGCCTGTGATAAGTCCTGTTCTTATTGTCCTTTTCATCTTTTGAACAAGTGAGTGTTCTGTGACAACTTACTTGTCCCTGTCCAAAAACCTAAATCATGTTGTCTTTCTTACAATGAAGTGATCTCGTATAGAAACACACAGATGACAGTTTTCTATTTGTATCTCTTCACTCTTGCCTGCCTGTGACAGCAGAATCGTCTCAAATAGTCTTAAAATCGAATGAATCTCCTCATCCCCAAAGTGAGACGTCACTCATGTAGTATTTGAAGTAATCTCGCCTGCTAGAAGCACGTTAGAAAAATAATGAATAAGCAAGCCCCTGCCTCAGTTTTTACCGGCACAACCTACAATTTGTTTTGTAAGATTTATTTGCCAACTGTCATTCTTAGATCGAAATATTTGTATCTGTACAAAGTTACCCGTACTAAATAGTGCGGAGAAACTTCCCTCCGTGCTATCACAGCTCAGTGTGCGAGACTTCGTAATTTACAATAACAAAACCACGCACTAAAGATCTGCATCCCTGAGGGATATAACTTGGAACCCAGTCCTGCTGCTCCAGTTCCCTCCCCGCCGAACCTCACTTCTGATCGTCCTTTCGAGTCCCTGGAAACAAGCTGAGAGTAAGGATGTTGCAGAGGCGGAACAAAATCTGGCCCCGCCACCCCCTCCCCCGACTGCAGTCAAAACGCAACACGAGAATTCTAAACTGACTGTGACGTCAACCTGGAACATTTCACCTGAAATTGTTTCAAAGTATCAGAACACATGAGATTTTTGAGCAAAGCTCTACTAAACTTACAGAAGCAGGGAACCTAAAGAGCTTTAGAGTGACGCAGTTTGTGAGCGGGCTGTGCCTGGAGGGGTTGGACCTGATTTTATCTACAAGCGCATCACCCCTCCTCCCTCTCACTCCAGCAGAGAGAGGCTCATCTCCTTTGCGCTCCTGAGCAGAACTCCTAAGCCTGAGGATCCTTTCTGCTCTCTTCTTTCCCTAAAACGACACCGATAAATGAGGGGCAATCAATAGTGCTCCCCAGCTATTTTGTAAGAAATAATGCATCTGCAAATCGTGCATTCAGACCATTAGAATAAATAAGAGAAACAGAACTCGCTGAGGAAAGTGATTATTATATGCGAATGTTTCCATGGGACAACACATTTCTGACCTGAGCATGTGCTCCAAAATTAACCAACATTTAGGTAATTCATTCAAACTCATCCTATGTATCTGTAATACCCAAATCCACATTCTGTACTCAAGGTAATTCCCCAAGAACTACTCAACACCCCCAGCCTTGCTCGCTGGCGGCCTCTCTCTCAATCCTCTGCACACAATCCTCTCCTAGTGAGGCAAATGCCTCATGAACTTCGCAGCGCGGAAGCACCTATGCAATGGCACATAAATGAGGAGTTGGAAAATAGGGCATTCTCAGGCGGTTTTGAACCGAGGTGGCCCAATCAATCATGATGGTGCACCCAAAGTGGCTTTTGCTTTCTGGTTGTAACCATCACTTTTGTACATCCAAAAGAACCCACCAAAATCCAATTTTCCTTGGGCTGGAAGCCTCTCTGTGTGCACAACCGGCTCCCCTCCCTTCTCTGCCTCCGCCTACCGTGGGAAATTGGGGAGATGGTGCCCTTGCTCTGTTGGGACACAGTGACGTGTCAGGTAGATCAGATTGTGTGAATCTAAATGTTGTTTGAGGTGCACAGGATGAGGATGGCAGCAGAGAAAGAAACCCACCACAACAAAACACGGACTCATTCTGGCAGAAAAAAACAACAAGCTGCTCAGGAGAGGGGGCATGGAGGGGAAGCAGGAGCTATGGTATGCAGTCCCTGGGCTGACCGCCTGAAAGATCCTGTTAGGAAGTGAGGATTGCAGGGAATGCTGTCTTGTGATGCAGGAGGAGACTTACAGCGGGGAAAAAGCCTCCAAGCCTCTCGCTGGCGGGAAAGCCAGCAAAGGGGACATCTCACAGTTTCGGCTTGTTTCCTTTTTGCTCTTTTTTCCTGTTTCAGTTGCCTCGCTCTGGCCCACCTCAGTTCCCCTTTTTGCAAAACACCCACCAACATAAGGTTCCCTTTCTTCTGAAAAGAATTCTACAACCCCTTGGTTGTGAAAACTGGCCCTGTCAAATCTCCGAAGCCACACTTACTTTGATTTAGTTGAAGACTCATAGCAAGGCATATCTGCTCTCAAGTCGACCCGTGTCAGATCTCGCCTCTCAAATACCTTGTACGAATTTGTTATCGCAACAGATTGATTGTTGGATCTGGAGCAGAAAACACAACTGCAGGGTTTTGATTAAGAAAGCACGGTCCCCGTTTATCGTCTCTCGTGCCCAATGCAGGTGAATTTCTGTAATCTGGTTTCCAATTCTATACCCACGGCGTCATTCAGACCCAAGCCTGCTCTTTTCCACACCATGGCTCCCAGTTAAAGCGAATGGAAATCGCAAGGCACGGCAGTTGTGCCCTCCTTTTCAGTTGAACAAACATCAACAACTGTCATTACAACAGCTTTGCTACCTTCTATTCAGTTCAGCACAGCTACTGCACAGACTAGCAGCAAACTCACACACAGATTGAAAACATTGTAGATAAAAAATGGGCCTTGTTCTTTTTAGTCTCCGATTCACAAAAGAAACCCCAAAACAAAAAAACCCAACAACAAAAACCCAACTCGGAACCAACAAACAAAAAAAAAAACCAAAAAACCTGTGCGGTCTCTCAATTCTGCTGCTTTCTTCATGCGCTCCTCTCTCCATCGCGTGTTTGAATACGTTTGCAATAACTTCGCTTGCGTCTTTCTCTTAACGATCTGCGCGTCGCTCCGGGAAGGAAGCACCAGCCTCATTTACATCGGGACTCTCGAAATGGCGTACAATAGTGTGAAAGTCTCTGAATATGTAGGAATATTGGGACCAGACCTTTTGGACTACATCAGCATCAGCACAGCGGTCTTGATTCCATCTGCATACTCGTCAGGTCACCTACACCATAATACCACGAGCTGACCCTAATAGGAAGGGAACACAGTCAAGTATGCATTTGTAATTCCCTGGGAACACTCCAAACAGGACACCAGGACAGAAAACACAGAAACAGGAGCCACAACGTCATCTCCATCATTACCCATCTAAAGTTCTGCATCTTCAATAAATCGTTCAGTAATACGTTCAGATGCTGTTCCCTCGCATTCGCGCTCGGGGCGACTGGAGTGACATGGAATGTCACTCGCATCTATTCTCAGCCAAAAAAAAGAGAGCTAATGCGACTTCGCCTACAAAGAAGCTCTTCTCACAAAGATGACGATTAGGTGAGAGTTAGTCTGAAAAAAAAAACCCCAAATTATTTATTCAACCCTCATGAAGACACTTAAGACAGACACAGATTAGATATCTCCCAAAATGGAGCCTAAACCTTGAATGTCAGTGTAAAATGGGAATAATAACCCTGGTGATCCACTTCGTCCTAGGGAATGTCCCCCAGCTCTGCGGCCTGGATAACGGGATCATTCCCTACCCAGGAGAGGGCACCCTGTGCCTTCCTGAGGTGCTTCCCAGCTCTGCAGCCCCAGGTAGGCACTGCCCATGGAAGGGCCATAAGACCGTTCACTGTGCCTCTCCCCTATTCAAAATCCGAGCCACAGAACTATATTTCAATTCTCCAGTCTTATTTTCCTTTGGATTCCTTAAATTATACTAAGTCCGGAGGAAATGGGAACTGTGGGAAAAAGTGCTCGTGTGCTGTTGCTATGTGCACAAATAAGCTTACAATCGTTACACACAACACTCTCCCAAACTGATCATCTATCCCATTGAAGGCTTGTTACAACCAGGACTGGAGAATTAACCAAGGCAAAGACTAAGCTTGAGCCCCACTCGCACATTTTCGGTTTTCTTATTTACACCAGGAAAATGCAGAATTCCCGCAGACTTGAACAGGGGGCTGAAGAGACCTGCGGACTGACACCCACGAGCCTGGGATGGTGTGTTGTATTTTCTTACCTAACAAACCTTTGCTGTAGAGCAAACACAGTTGCCACTATCTGCTGCCCCTTTCTGCCTCGCGGGCAATCACAGGTCGACACAGAGGACTGGTCAAAACAAAAAACCACCCTTTATCTCCAGCGTCTTCGGGTTGATCCCAGGTGCGTTACAAAGAAAATAACTACTCTCTTGGTGGTGCTGCTGCCTGTGTACAACTGCTGGAAATCCTTGGTTCCTGTCACTCATTTGGCATTCATTAACTCTCAGATAACTTGCAATTAGTTACACAGACCATCATCGCCATGAGTGTTCTGGAAAATGTGTGTCCCCTGACATGAAGAGCCTACAAGTTAAATTGCCAGGAAAAATGTGGAAAACTACGTCTTGTTCACCTCTGTTCCCATAGCATTGAGATGAAACAGAGGATTTCATTGAATAAGAAAAATTGCGACATGAAGGTATTTCCTCCTCATTACTGGGTTCTCAATCCACACACAGGTAAACGAAGCGAACATTTCCAGATTATGATCAGAAAAATCGTTATGATTTAAAGGAGTACTTCTGGATTTCCTTGTAACTTTATCAGCCTTCTGGCCCTCTGTACCGCCTACCTTTGTTCCTCATCTTCTCCCAGTAATTATGAAACCCAGACACATGAACTAATTTAATTTATGACTTGAAGAATACCTCTCCGCTCCTGGCCTTCATTCCTCGAGAGAGAGGCCCAGAATCATTGCACCACTCACACACCTCCCCACTATTGGTCAGCCCACATGCTTGCAAGCGAGAGGGGTTCCTTTAAATCTATGATTTTAATTATTAGTGGCTCATGGTACTTGCAGATCATGCATGTATTGCCGTCACCGAAACATTGTGTCAAACCACACATCTAAATCTTAGATACCTGAAGGTGATATAATTCCAAGGTGTGTGATCAATACCTAGTAAACATTGATCAAACAGAGGTTTGACCACACCGATCCCTCAGAACATGATCAATACTGTTGTAGCTTTTCATGCCTCTGCTCCCAAATTTCTGGGTGTTTGTACAGATTGGACTATACGAACCGTGCAGATAGGGAAAATAATTTTGTTGCACACACACACAGTGGCAGACACAATCACTGAGCAATTCATATAGCCAGGGCAAGAAAACTGCTTCCAAAATCTCTGGGTTTGGGTTATTTGTGTGCTTGTGTGGAGGTTGAATCACTATTTCCCTTAAATACAGCGCAGTTACAGGCAGCATTAGAACAGCACAGGAGCCCAACTGGTCCTATTTTTTCTAGTATTAAGGTAAATAATAATGTATGAGTGCTTTCTGCCAGAAATTTGTTCTGCAAACAAGACAGTTTTCAAAATATCTTCTGCTAGCTTTGAGGCATAGGGCAGAACAAATTTGGAAGGTGACTACTCTGTTGAATTAATCCCTGCTGTCTTTCATGTAAGAGAAAAAAAAAAAAAAAAAATGCAGGAAGGGAAGTCCATATAAGTGTAATTAAGGAGGCGTACATTAGTATCTG
>CM019238.1:2455617-2598231 GCA_009741485.1 Malurus cyaneus samueli | reverse complement strand
TGCTATTTTGTGATTTTTTTTTTTTTTTGGAAGGATCCGGTAACAAAACTAAAACGTTTCTTCATCCAATATGTCAAAACATGGTTCACAGTAAAATTCACAAACCCATTTACATAAGTTTACAGCTTAAGAAAACCAAGATAACAACTTACTATAAATAAAAGAAATGGCGTTTGCGACCCGCACAGCTCTGCTCTCTCCCACCTCCCCCCTTTTCAAGGAATAAAACCCTAAAGTTAAAAAGTCGTGAAAGCTACAGATTGTGGATAGAAACCAAGCGAGGGTCGGTAACAAAATACTGAATAAACCACAACGATTATGTGAACAACCGAGTTTAAAAACGAAAGCCCGCGGTTTTTGTTTATGTCATTGCAACGCTAGAAATCAAACTGGAAGATGCAAGATATTTTAAAAACTTTTAAGCGAATAAAACAGTGCCCAACCTAGGCGGAACCAGGAAAGGAGTTGCCGTGGTTTGAAAACTTCACAGCGGCTTCTAGGAGGCAGGAGTTGTGCTCTATTAAAATAACAAGTTGCTCAATATTATTTTTGTACAAAAAAAAAAAAAAAAAAGACACAACTAACGGATTCCTCTTTAAAATTTCTCCAGAGTTAGTATAAAGTCTGCTAAGCCGAGCAACACTGCCGTACGTCCCGGTGTAGTCGGGAGCGGTGGTGGGGTTAGGGATTAAGCCGGGAGCCGTCCGAGCAGCCAAGTTTATATGTGAGTTAGTGGTACGGTACCAATTCACGCCAGTCCCGGCACTCTGGTAGTGCTGGTGCACGTGTGTAACCTGCTGCCTGCAGGGCCGAAGGTCTGTGGCATCCCCGCCGGGGGGCAGGTACATGCTGATCATATCCCGCAGGTCTCCCAGGCAGGCCCTCTGCGAGTGGGAAGTGATGGCCGGAGGCGCGCGAGCTGGGCTCGGATTCTCACCACGGAGCCCATGGAGCCCAGGCTCATGGCCGTGGGAGGCTGCTGGCCGTAGGCGGCGGGGGACATGCTGTAGGTGGAGGCGGCGTTCATGTAGGTCTGGGCCGTGGACATCATGGGGCTGTACTGCAGGCCCGT
This sequence comes from Malurus cyaneus samueli, assembly GCA_009741485.1. NCBI lineage: Eukaryota > Metazoa > Chordata > Aves > Passeriformes > Maluridae > Malurus > Malurus cyaneus. The sequence continues at coordinate 2,597,159 of CM019238.1, read as the reverse complement.
CATGTCGTAGCGGTGCATCTGCTGCAGCTGCGGGCTGTTCTGCCCGGGTGCTGGCTGTAGCCCAGCTGGTCTTGCATCAGGGAGTAAGCCCCGTTGTCCAGCCGTTCATGTGGGCATAAGTGTCAATCCTCTGCCCCACCCCGCGGGCTGCTCACGCGTTGCCCCCCCCGGGGCCAGCAGATGCCCGGCAGCGAGTATTTGTCTCTTCAGCAAGGTCTTGGTCTTCTCCGGGGGTATTTGTAATCCGGATACTCCTTCATGTGCACGGCCCGCAGCCGCTTGGCCTCGTCGATGAAGGGCCGCTTCTCGGCGTCGCTCAGCAGCTTCCAGTCGGCGCCGAGGCGCTTGCTGATCTCCGAGTTGTGCATCTTGGGGTTCTCCTGGGCCATCTTCCGCCGCTGCCCCGCGACCACACCATGAATGCGTCATGGGGCGCTTCACCGGTCCTGGTCCGAGGCACGCTCCCGCTCCGCTTGGCCGGTACCCCGGCCGCCTCCGCCGGCTTTGCCGGTGCTGTGGTTTTTCTTAAGCTGTAAACTTATGTAAATGGGTTTGTGAATTTTACTGTGAACCATGTTTTGACATATTGGATGAAGAACGTTTTAGTTTGTTACCGGATTCCTTCCAAAAAAAAAAAAAAAAAAATCACCAAAATACTCCTTCCCTGTTCCTAGCCCTCGTTTGCTTCCTCCTTCCAAACGAAGAGAGATCAATAAATTTTATATCAGGCACGTCGGCGGTGTCCGGGCGGTTTGTGCGGGTTCCCCGCGGCTGCGGGAGCGCGGAGCGGAGCAGTGCTGAGCCCATCCCGGGGCTCCCCGCAGCATTCGCGGTCCCACCGCCCTCTCCGGGAGCTGCCAGAGCCTTTCGGCTGCCTTTCTGCGGCTGCCAAGCCGGTCTGTGTTTTGGGGGGCGGGAGAGGGAGAGTGCGCATCTTCGAGTTGGTTTTTTTTTTTATAAAGTGAAGCGGGACCCGGCCCGGGGAAGCGTCGCTGCCCGAGCTACCTCTCTGCGAGCTGCGGCCACTTGTTGCCTCTCCGCCCGGCTGGTTTCTCTCGGCCGCCGGGGACCGAATGGAATTATGTCTCTGCCTCGGCTTGTTGTACTTTCTTTTTATTTTTTTTTTCTTTCTTGTTAGTTTGTTTTTGTTGTTGGGGTTTTTTTGGAGGGGTTTTTTTTTTTTTGTTTGTTGATTTATTTTGTTTGTTTTTATTTTTTGTTTTTTTTTTTTTTTGTCTGGAGGATTTGCCTAGAAACGGAGCTGATCTAAAATATTTACAAAAGTAAAACCCGTTGGGGAACTCTTAATTAGACTCCATTAAAAATGAATGGTTACAGGAGTCCCCAGAGGAAATAAATAATTCAATATTTCCAATTATGTTTGACGAGTGCTTTTAGTCAGGACAATTTTTTCTTTCCTTTCCCCGCCCTTTTTTTTTTTTTTGTTGTTTTTTTTAATTTATTTTAAGGCTGTGCGTTATTCGTGGCTGGGTTTTGATGGGCGCTGCGGAACATTCCCCGAGGAGCCCCGGGGCGGCCGGCGGAGCCGAGCATCGCTTCGCCCTCCCTTCAAACCCTGCTCCGGCCGCGGTCCCCGCGTGTGTCTCCGGCTCCTCGGCAGGGCCCGGGCTCGGGGCTCGCCTCACCGAGCATCCCCACCCCGAGCTTTGCTCTCGCCTGCTCCCGCTGCCCCTCCGCTGTTTGGCTCGGTGCAGGAGGAGAGCGAACGCCAGAGGGGTTTGGGTAGGGGGTCCTGCCGTGCCGCCCCTTCCCGACAGCGGCTTTGCGCCCCTGGGCTGCTCGGAGCCGCGCTCCTTCCCCGCTGTTCCCGCCGGGCACAAAGAGGTTTGGGGCTCCCGGGTGGATGCACAGCCCCGTGCCAAGCTCGGAGAGGCTGCCTGGACACGGAGCGAGCCCGCGCCGCACGGACGCTCCCCCCGGAGGGGATGAAGGGGCGGGGGGACGGACGGATGGACTGAACTCTGCCGCTCTTGAGCCCTGGCCTTGGGGAGAATCTACGTTACCCAGCCGGGATGGGGCACGGCCGTCGGGCACTCCGTGCCCCTGGGAGAGGGGCTGCCCCGCGGGGAAGCTGGCGGAGCCGGGCCGGGGTGGGTGGCTGCCTGCCGGGCACTCCCGGCCATCCCCACCTACACCCACCCCGCCGCCACTTGAGCTTTTCCACTCGGCTGCCCCAAAAGAGGGGAGGGGGACGTAGAGGGGACGGCGCTTGCAAATCCCCCGAGTTTCATGGCAACAGAAAGTTCTCTCCGTGTGAAAGGAAACTTTGGCGGCGGATATGTGAGTGGAGCGGCGCCGACTTGAGCTGTCAATCACCGGCTTCCCTGGCCGTCCCTCCCCTCCCTTTACCCCTCCTTCCCTTCCTTCCCCCGAGGACACCGCACCTGCACGGATACGGCCGGCAGCTCCCTGGAAGCCCCGCGGGCACAGCGCTCTCCGGGCTCCCGGTCCTGCCGCTGGGGGCCGGGCCAGGCGGGCTGGGCTGTTCTCTTCCAGCCCTGCGCTTTCTCGTCGCTCCCCAGCCTCCGCTGCAGCTCGGTCTGGGGGAGCCGGGCGGGTCTCCGGGCCGGGAAGCTCTGGGGCAGGGAGAGGCAAAGCGCACTCGGAGCCGCGCTGGGAAAGCCCCGGTGCCGAAGGACGAGGACAGCATCGCGGGTGTATTTATGAGCAAACTGCCCCGGGGGCATGCGGGTGCAGGGGACGGTCAGGGCCTTGAGGTAGGGTCGTGTCCGAGCCTCACGCCCCGTCCTGGGCGGCCCGGCGGGCAGGGATGCGGCCACCCCAGCTCCCCCGGCTTGGCAGGCACCGGTGTCGCCCCAAAGACAAGACGGCGAGTGTAATGACGGTAATGGGTACGGGGAGGAGGAGACCTCCGGGGCAGGGCTCTCGGCTGGAGAGGGGGCTCCGGGCCGGGGAGGTTCGGCAGGGCGGTGATGAGGAGCGCCCGGCCCCGCTCCAAGCCGCGCAACGCTTCCTGCGGGAATGGGGACCGGACGGGAGCTGGAGGGACTCTGAAACAGCACCGTGGCGTGGAGCGGGGGTGATCTGAGCGCATCTGAGCACTGCTGGTGTTTAGCAGCTTAAGGTCTCACTCGTCTTGTACAAATTTCTTTTTAGATAAAATGATTTGGTGAGCAACGTCGAGCGGGAAATGAATCCCGCTTGCGATCGGCCATGGCGCAGTCAGCACTTCAGTTTTTGTTTGGTTTGCTGCTGGTGTATTCTTAAGTGAAGTCAAAATTTGGCAGCCCGGGGGAACAGGGTGACAGCGGAAAGGCTGTTCCAGGCGGGAGTAGTTCGCGTGTAACTTTTGCGATATATTGGGAAAGCTTCAGACTGCCGTAATTAACTTCAAACCCTCAAAATATTTTGGCCGCTCCAGTTAGAGGTTTAAGACCTGTCATGTGGCAGGAAATCGGACTGATGCATATCGTGACAATTCGTTGACATTTCTTTATGTAAGCGTTTGTTGGAGGGACGGGACACGCTGGCATGCAACGAAAAATTAGGCTGTATAGAGAATTAAAGGACGTGCTGAAATCCCCCTGGACAGTGTTTCCGTCGATGTTTAAATAAATATTACAAAGTTAAGTTTTGGCTCTTTGTCTTTCAATTCATCTTTGAGCTGCCTGAATCTCAAAGATTTTTTTGTTCTTCTTAAGGCCAAGGTATTCAACACTTAAAGTCCACGTATTATTTCAAACCAAGACAAAATTTCCTTTTGGAAGAACTGAACCTGACTGAATAAAAATATAAGTATAGATTGGTGGATTTCCACCGTTCCCAGCTCCCTGTAATGTTCCCACTTCACTTGGCTTCCCGTGCCACACACGTTCTGAGGAAAACTTAACAATCCGGCTGATTGTCATTTCGCGAGGAAGGGATGAGCAAGGACCCTTTGCCCCAACCCCTCCGCCTCGGTGTTCGGGCTGTGTGCGCAAACTCTCGGCTGGGATTTCTGGAGCGATCTCGGGAGCTGAGAGGCGAGCCCGAGGCCGGCTTTCCTCAGGGTCCGAAATTCCCCGGCTGAGCCCCCGCCCAGACACGGCGCCGCTCGCAGGTCGCCACCAGCAGCACCTTCCCCGCGGCCACCCCGCACCTGCGGGCGGCTGTCGCCCTGTCCTTCCTTGTCCCTGCCCTGGACACGCAGGAAAGGCGGCGAGGGGACAGGAGGAGGAGGCGAGGCGAGCCCGGCGGAGCAGCTGCTGCTCCCCAAAGTTACCTGCAGAGCGCTTTGAGAGCCCCCGTCCCACCACCCCCTTGGCAGCCAACTCAAGCCTTCTCCTGCTCCCCGGAACGCGGACGGAGCCTGCGGAGCTGCTGGAACTCGGGGAAGGGCCAGAAGGCAGGAGGGGACCCAGCCCCGCACAATAAACGGGGCGAGGGGAAACCTGATGCCTGGAGCCATTTTCCTAAATTCACCACGAGGGAAGCCCCGTGCAGCTGGAGGGGGTCGGAGAACACTTGAGGTCGTGTAAATACAGTTGTCAGAGGCTGAGAAGCCTTTTATTATTGTTATTTATTTATTTGGGTGACAAAGGAGCGTGAGGCGAGATAAGGAGTTTACAGCACAGCCCAACTTGAACGCGAGAGAGACCCCGCACTTGAAAAGGGCCATTGGGAAGGGTCTGGCTGGGGTTTCTGCGCAATCAGCGCAGTTTAATAAGCAACAGTCATTAATACATGTTAATTGCAGCTCCAGAAAGAGCTCGGGGGAGCCTTAGAACTGTGGCAGGGAGGATCGCTGGCTTTTAAAGAATAACGCTATGGACGAACCCGGCCCCGTCTAATGGTGTTACTAAAACATCCCCTCGGTGCCCAGCCCCATTCCCGACCCAGATCAGCGAGGATTTGCCCACGAAATTTGCCCAGACAAGGGAGCCGGGTGCCCCTTTCGTTTGGACCCTGCCGACCCTCGCTAGGCTGATCCTCCGAAAACATCCAGCCTTTTAGCGATGCTTAAGATAAAAGTTCACGTGATCCCTGTTTCAGGCTGGCATCCATCTCCTCCCCCAGAAGTTTTCAGCGTGCTAATGTGGCTGCTAAATGGACCATTTAAGGCTGCTTCTGCAGCTGAAGGTCGTTAGAAGATTTTTTTATTCTTCTTTTAAATTCCCCATCTAACTGTCACGTCAAAACACAACTCGAGATTGCCTGCAAGGCTGCTGCCTCCCTCGCCGCGGGGCTGGCACGGCTGGAGCGACCTCCCAGCCCGGCGAGGGGGACAGCAAAATCATTAGTTCCGACAAACGAGCTCCAAATCCTTCCCGTGGCTTCCCCGGCGCCTGCCGCGTGGAGATCGCAGCTGTACCAGAGCCTCCCTCTGTCCCTGCCCTCGCGGATCCGGGGAAGAAAGGGTTACTGCTGATGACATCATTAAAAATCGCAACATTTAGGAACAAAAATCTCAAGTGCGTGGGTAAACCCGGGCACTGTCGTTTGGGTAGAGCTCGATCCCTTTGAACTGAGCCTCCCGGCGCGTTCGGGAGGCAGCGGGGAATGTTTTTTTTTTTTTTTTTTTTTAATCACTTCCCTCCTCCCGCCGCCCCCCAGCTGAACTTTTATTTGGCTTCTGACAACAATAGCGGGCTGCAAACAGACCTCTCGGAGCGCCCGCTGAATAGACCCTTTTGGAGTCCGGATTGTTTCCACCGCCACAAAAAAACAACCAGTAGCTCCGTTTTTTAATTGGGTTGTTCCTGGCCCTCGTTCATTCAGGTGTTCGCGAGGAATTTGTTTATTAGCCTTTGACAAACAGCTCCTCCTGGCAATCGCCTCTCGGAGTTGCCTCCAGCGGGAGGGGAGGGAGGCGGAGGGGGGCAGTTTGCTAATAAGGACTCTCTCCATCTCCGAGTTACCAATTAACCGAGTTGTACAGGGGACCACCAGCACAGGAAAACTCCCCAGGGCTCTCTGTGGAGCCCCGAGGAAACGACAGATTTAGCTCACGTGTTTTCACGCAAAAACCCCGAGGGAAAAACGAGCACGAAAAGTGATGCTAAAGAGACCACCACCGCTGTCCCCGGCGCAGTCCGTGCCGAGCCGGGCAGAAATCACCTCCCCAATGGATGACACACTCACAGGAACTTTCTGCAACTTCCCCTCGCTCTTACAATACCAACTGTACAAAACCCCCTGAAAGAATTTTCCAGCCCCAGCACAGGCTGCCCGGGCCGGTGCTGAAGCTCCTACCCCTGGACAGGTTTAAAAGCCGCGTGGATGTGGCGCTGGGGGACACGGCTCGGTGACAGGTTTGTTCGTGATCTCGAGGAGTTTTCCAACACAAACGATTCCCTCGTTTTCACACCTCATCTCCGGCACGCTTTGCTCTCGCCCGGCAAGGGCAGCCCCGCTGTCCCCTCCTGTCGCCGCTCCCCGGGGACACGGCCCCGTGCGGGGTGGCCCGGGGACACGCGTGGGGACAGAGCGGGCGAGCCCCGGGTGCCGAGGGCAGCTCCTCCCGCGGGGCCGGGGGGCTCCGGGCACAGCAACCCCTTCCCCCGGGCCACTCGCCCCCAGGGACAAGGACAAGGGGTCTCCCCCAGCGGGAATCCGCCCCTCCCCGGTACTTGTTGCTGCGCTTTCGAGGAGCCGTCGGTGCTCTCTTAAAAACACAAAAACCCCAAACCAACACACCGAAAAAATCCACGATCTCAAATCATCTCTGTTTTGCCCATTTAAAACTTCGCGAATCTTTCCTCCAGTGTTTTCCATACAGATGCAGTAACCCACCTTATTTACTGGTAATGATGGCCATTCTCTTTTTTTAGCAGATAGATTAGAAATCGGACATTAATTGTAAAACTCTAACTTGCTAATTAGCTGCAAATAAACTATTCATTAGTGGCAAATTAAAATCAAAACACACCTTATTCCTACTCTCTGACATACAGTTTGGAAGGCACATATTGTTTCATGCTCCAGCCTGTATCACTGGCACAGCAAATTGAGATCCTGAAAGGTTTCTCTCCAGGATAAATAATTAAAATATATTCTATTTTAATTGACATTATAGAGGACACAAATGAGATTTTCCTTTTAGAAAGAAATAGCAGTTTCTAAATAAAGCTTTGCAGGCTGCAGAATGGAGGTTTCAAGCAAATGAATAGTCATTACTACCTTTTCAATGATGTGGGCCTTTTGATCAGAAAAGAAATTAGCTCTAAAGGACAGACAATAGGAAGCCTGCCCTGCAATAGGAAGAAAATTAGATGGCTAAGGCTCTTAACAACACCTATTTCTATAAACCATGGAGCTTCTTGCTTTTCAATTACAGCTGTTCATTTCATATAAGGAAAGTGGAAAAACACAGGGGGGAATATAAACTCTGTTGCACCAAAAAAAAGCCCGAGACAGGGCAGGCAGGCAGTCTTCCCATTTCCCCTTTGTTTTTATTATAATCAGTTAACTAATATCACATATTTTGTAATACTCAGGCTATCCAGTATAGCACTCTCCAGGTCAATCTGGATGGATTGTATTCAGTAAAGGAACTGCTAAAACATGAGAAACTTCATGTTACCTGACTGGATGTTTCCACAGCACATTAAATAATTACATTTTGCACATGCATCTCATACTTGTTTTCTGCAGGGAAAACAAAACAAGACTGAAGAACCTGAGGAAAAAGAACTGAATAACACTTTTTTCTGGTTATAGTAAAAAGCTAAACCCAGTTCTTCTGAATTAAAATGAATGTTCTTCCATTATAATCAGGACTGAGAAATTATTTCAGGCAGGTCTTCCCCTCATTACTTTTAACCCATATTTACTTTATAAATAATACTTCTACTCTCAAAATGTAAAAATAACTTGTTGGGTAATAACTTTTAAATATTAGTTCTGAGTTCTTCCGTTTGGACATTATTTTTTAACATTTTTATTTCTCCTATATATAAAAATAATACAAGTTTTATTGTGAATCTGAGATGCAATCATAGAAACACTCCTTTCTTTCTCTGCCATTTCTCTCTAGCCATACTTTTATCAAGTGTAACAAGTAGATGATAATTTGTTATTATCCAATCAATATTCTGTAACTGAAATACTCTTTCAGTAATGATTTAAACATAATAACCACAAAGCTTTATTGTAAACAAGTTCTGTTCTCATATTGACTCAGCTGGGCTATAGAGGTGTTTTTAATAAATTACATAAAATCACAAAGATTACACACACTTCCTTTTTTGTATCTTTTGTATGAATCTATCTGTCTTTCATACTTTATCCTTTCCCTGTTAGCTCTTTATCTTTATCTTTCTTTCTCTTTCTTTCCCTGTTGTATAATTTTTTAGAAATCAGGTCACGTGTTTAATTCAAAGGGGTGATCAAACCAATATGAATTTGTTTTGCTGTGATAAGTTGTCTTATTGTCCTTTTCATCTTTGAACAAGTGAGTGTTCTTGAAAAATTACTTGTCCCTGTCCAAAAACCTAAATCATGTTTGTCTTCTACCTAGAAGTGATTTCAGTATGAAACACAGATGACAGTTTTCTATTTGGTATCTCCTTTCACTCTTGCTTGGCCCTGTGACACAGAATAAAAGAAATAGTTTAATCTGGTAAAGAATGATCTCCTCACTCCCAAAGTGGAGTCACTCATGTCAGTATTTGAAGTAATCTCCCTGCTTGAGAGCAGTTAGAAAATAATGAATAATGCAAGCCCCTGCCTCAGTTTTTACCGGGACAAACCTGACATTTGTTTTGTAAGATCTTAATTGCAATGTCATTTTAGTCGAAAATATTTGATCTGAGCAAAGTTACCCGTACTAAATAGTGGGGAAAACTTCCCTCCGTGCATATCAGCAGCTCAAGTGGTGCTGAGACTTCGTAATTTACAATACAAAACCCGCATAAAGATCTGCATCCCTGAGGAGATTAAGAACTTGGGAAAACCCAGTCCTGCTGCTCCAGTTCTCAGTCCCGACCTCACTTCTGATCGTCCCTTCAGTCCCTGGAAACAAGCTGAGAGTAAAGAATTGTCTGCACAAGAACACGAGAATCTAAACTGACTGTGACGTCCAGAACCTGAACATTTCACCTGAAATTCTTTTAAGTATCAGAGCAATGAGATTTTTGAGCAAAGCTCTACTAAAACTAGAGAAGCAGGGAACCTAAAGAGCTTTAGAGTGAGCAGTTTGTGAGCGGGGCTGTGCCTGGAGGGGTTGGACCTGATTTTATCTACAAGGCATCAACACATCTCACTCTTAGCAGAGAGAGGCTTCATCTCCTTTAGCTGCTCCTGAGAGAACTTCCTAAGCCCTGAGGATCCTTTCTGCTCTCCTTTTTTCCCTAAAACACACCGATAAATGAGGGCAATATGTGCTCCCCAGCTATTTGTAAAGCAAATAAATGCATCTGCATCTGCATAGACAGTAGATATAAGAGAAACAGAACTCACTGAAGAAGTGATTATTATATGGAATGTTTCCATGGGACAAACATATTTCTGACCTGAGCATGTGTCACAAATAACCACACCATTTAAATTCATGTTCATCACTCATCCTATGTATCTGTAATACCCTAAATCCACTATCTGATACTCAAGGTATCTCCCAAGAACTACTCAAACCCCAGCCTTGCTGTGGCCCGGCTCTCAACTCTCTCTGCACACAATTCCTCTCCTAGTGGGCAAATGCCTCTGGAACTTGCAGGGGAAGCACCTATGCAATGGCACATAAATGAAGGACTTGGAAAATAGGCATTTCCAGGCTGGTTTTGAACCAGGTGGACCAATCACATGATGTGCACCCAAAGTGGCTTTTGCTTCTGGTGTACCCATCACCTTTTTCATCCGAAGAATCCAACCAAAATCCAATTTTCCTTGGCTGAGAAGCCTCTCTGGTTGCACAAGGCTCCCTTCTCTGCACCTCCCTGGACACGTGCAGGGAATTTTGGGAAGATGGTGCTCCTTGCTCTGTGGGACAGCAGTGACGTGTCCAGGTAGATCAGATGTGTGATCTAAATGTGTTTGAGGGTCACAGGATGAGGATGGAGCAGAGAAAAGAACCCACCAAACACAAACACGGCCTCATTCTGGCAGAAGAAAACAAAAGGCTGCTCAGGGAGGGGAGCATGGAGGGGAAGAGGAGCTTTGGTATGCAGTCCTGAGGCTACAGCCTGAAGAATCCTGTTAGGAAGTGAGGAGGGGAATGCTGTGTGATGCAGGAGGAGCTACAGGGGGAAAAAGCTTCAAAAGGAACCTTTTAGTGGCCGAGAGGGGAAGCCAGAAAGGGGACATCTCACAGTTTATGGCTTGTTTCCCTTTTGCTCTTTTTTCCTGTTTTCAGTTGCCTCTGGCCTGGCCCACCTCATTCCCCCTTTTTGCAAAACAGCCCACCAACATAAGGTTCCATTTCTTCCTGAAAAGAATTCTACAACCCCTTGGTTGTAGAAAATGGTGTAATCTCACAAAACTGCCACACTCTACTTTGATTTAGCTTGAAGACCTCATAAGCAAGGCATATGTAAATTAAGTGAAGTGTTAGAATTAGCATTCAGAAATACCTTGTACAGAATTTGTTTTATGCACAGATTGATTTGGACTGGAGCAGAAAAACAACTGCAGGTTGTTAAGAAAGCAGGTGGTATTTATAATTCCAGTGCCAATGCAGGTGATTTCTGTATCTGGTTTCCAATTTCTACACCAGGAGTCCATCAAGACCCAAGCCTGCTCTATTTGCACACCAGTGGCTCCCAGTAAAGCGAATGGAAAATGCAAAGGAGGCAGTTGTGCCCTTTTCAGTTGAAAAAACAAACTGTTCTTATCAACAGCTTTGCTACTTCTTATTTCAGGTTCAGCCAAGCTCAACTGCACAAAGACTAGCAGCAAACTCACACCAAGTATTGAAACATTGTAGATAAAAAATAGGACCTTGTTCTTCTAGAATCCAGATTCCACAAAAAAACCCCAAAACAAAAAACCCAACAACAAAAAACCCCAACTCAACCAACAAACAAAAAAAAAAAAAAAAAAAAACCCTGTGGGTTCAATTTTGGTGCTTTTATGGCTCTTCCTATCATGGTGTTTGAATGCATTGCAATAATTTGAGCAGTTTTCACTTAACAGAATTGCGCGTGAGGGAAGGAAGCACCAGCCCATTTACAGATGAGAGATTCAGAAAATGGGTAAAATAGTGTGAAAAGTCTCTGAAATATGTAGGAAATATGTGGGACCAGACCTTTTGGACTAAATCAGATCAGCACAGGGCTTGATTATCTCGCATATCTGTAAGAGATCATACCCATAAATACCACAGGCTGACCCTAATAGGAAGGGAACAGTCAGATCTGCATTTTGTAATTCCCTGGGAACACTCCAAACAGGGACACCAGGACAGAAGAACCCAGAAACAGGAGAAACTATTATCAATCCCATCTAAAGTTCTGCATCTTCATAAATTCGTTCAGTAATACGTTAAGAATGTGTTTTGAATGAGCTGGGGACTGACTGGAGTGACATGGAAAATAGTCACTGCAGTATTTATAGCCAAAAAAAAAAAAAAAAAAAAAAGAATAAATAGAAACTTGCTAAAGAAAGTTTTAAAAGATGAGATAGTGAGAGTTAGTCTGAAAAAAAAAAACCCCAAATTATTTATTTCAAGCTCATTGAAGACACTTAAGACAGACACAGATAAGATATCTCCCAAAAAGGAAGCCTAAACTTGGAATGTCAGTGTAAATGGGAATAATAACCGGTGATCCATGTCCTTAGGGAATGTCCCCCAGCTCCTGCAGTGCCTGGATAACGGGATCATTCCCTACCCAGGAGAGGGCACCCTGTGCCTCCTGCAGGTGCTTCCCAGCTCTGCAGCCACCAGGTAGGGGCACTGCCATGGAAGGCAGAAGTGTTACTGCTTCCCCTATTCAAAATCCCGAGCCACAGAATATATTTCAATTTCCAGTCTTATTATTCCTTTGGATTTCCTTAATTATAAGTGCCGGAGGAAATGGGAACTGTGGAGAAAAGGTGTCTGTGCTGTTGTATGGCACAAAAATGCTTAATCAGAATTAAACAACAATCAAACTTCCCAAACTGATCATTTCCCATTGAAGGCTGTTACACCAGGACTGGAGATTAACCAGGCAAAGACTAGAGCTTGAGCCAACTGCACATTTTTAAGGTTTTCTACTTTACACCAGGAAAAGCTGCAGAATTCCAGATTGAAGGGGGCTGAGAGACCTGCTGGACTGACACAGGGCTGGGATTTGTGCTGCTATTTCTTACCTAAAAATCTTTGCTGGAAGAGCAAACACAGTTGCACTATTTGTTGACTTTCTGCTCGAGGAATTACAAGATAGCACAGAGGACTGGTCAAAAAAAAAAATCCCTTTATCTCCAGGTCTTGGGTCTGATCCCAGGTGGTTACAAAAGAAAATAACTATTTCTTGGTGGGTGCTGCTGCCTTGTGTACACTGAGCTGGAAATCCTTGGTTCTCTGTACTCATTTGTGCATCATTAACTCCTCAGTAACTTGCAATTATTACACAGACATCATGAACTGAGTGTTCTGAGAAATGTTGTAGTGCTCCTGCACATGAAGAGCCCTACAAGTTAAATTGCCAGGAAAATGTGGAAAACTACGTCTTGTTTCTGTTCATAGCATTGAGATGAAACAGAGGATTTTTGAATAGAAAAAATTGCGAATCAGGTATTTCTCCTCATTCCTGGGTTCACATCACACACAGTAAAAAGGTGACATTTCCAGATTTATATCAGAAAAATCGTTATGATTTAAAGGAGTATTTGGATTTTCCTTGTAATTTATCAGCTTCTGGCCCTGCTACCACCACCCCTTTGATGTATCTTCCTTTCAGCTAATTAGACAACCAGCAACATGAACTATTTATTTATAGACTTGAAGAAATATCTGATCCTGGCCTTATTTCCTCGAGGAGAGCCAAAATCATTGCACCAGTCACACACCTCCCACTTTGGTCAGCCACATGCTTGCAAAGCGAGAGGGGTTCTTTAAATTATGATTTTTAATTATGATGCTCATGGTACTTGGCAGATCATGCATGTTTGCTCAGTAAAATGTGTCAGAACCACCACAATTAAATCTTAGATACCTGAAGGTGATATAATATCCAAAGGATGGTGATAAATACCTGTAACACATTGATCAAACAGAGGTTCTGACCACACCGATCCTCAGAATGATCAATACTGTTTAGCTTTTCATGCCCTGCTCCCAAAATTCTGGTGTTTTACAGATTGACATAAACGTTGCAGATAGGACAAATACATGTGTGCACACACACACAGTGGCAGACACAATCACTGAGCAATTTATAGCAGGGCAAGATGAAACTGAAAAATCTCTGGGTTTGGTTTTTGTGGTTGTTGTGTGAGGCTGAATCACTATTTCCACTTAAATAACAGTGCAGTTACAGGCAGGCATTAGACAGCACAGAGCCCAACTGGTCCTATTTTTTTAGTATTAAGGTAATATTACATAATTATGAGTCTTTCCCAGAAATTTGTTGTGCAAACAAGACAGTTTGTAAAATTATTTCTGCAGTTTGAGGCATAGGAGCAGACAAATTTGAGGTGACTCTCTGTTTTGAATTAATCCCTGCTGTCTTTCCATGTTAAGAGTAATTAATGACAACATGATCAAAATTATAGATGATAAAGCATTTAGAATTCAGGATAAATTAAATATGGAAGTAAATCTTGTGATGTTATTACATCATTGCCATTACCACACCTGCATCATAAGAAAATGCATCCTACTACTTTTTTTTGTTGTTTGTTTAAAAAACAGATAAGTAGTCCTTTTACTCTGTCTTTAGAAAATGGATAGAAGAATGCTAATTCAATTCACTGAGGGTAACACTGATGGGATGGTTTTACAAGTGGCATCAAGTGACTGATTCAAACGAGTGGAATTAATAGGTGTCTCCACCTGCATATTCCCTATGAGGAATAGGAGCCCAAACCATGAGAATTAAAAATAAATAAATTAATAAAGGTTGCACACAGCATGTTTTTATGTTTGGTGTGAATTCAGTGTTTAGGGATGTTACTGATAGTGATGTGCAATTACTTCTTTCCAGAAATCCAGACCAGGTAAATTATCTTTAAAAAAGTGCAAATGGCTGAACAAGAACAGATTTCTACAGAATTAGGTAAAACCATTTTAGCAAAAACACCACAGTGATTTTACCGCTACGTGGGATTTTTCCAGTCTTCAAGACATGCAGCAGAATTTATAATCTGCATGAGAAACTGCCATGACCCATGTACATATGGGCCCTGAGCAGGTGTGAATGGCCACCAGGACAGCCCCTATTTGCATGTGAGATGGGGTAAACACACACACCCATTAAGCTCATCCTGAATATTCATCAGGGAGCCGCGGCAGTTGAAAGTTTTGAGTACCAGACCTACAAGGTCCAACTGTGACGTGCCCCAAGTCCTGTGGAATTCGGAACTGCAAGGGTTGGTGTAAACACAACTGTCACCAGGCTGCCGAAATGCAAACTGGATTTTTTAATATTGAAATCAAGGTACAACCTCATCACCCCTTCCATGCTATTGAGGAACAAACAGGGTGTGATGTACATCTGCAAAGTTTGATGTGGAGCTCAAATATTCATTCTGCTACGTGCAGTATTTAATCTTGGTTGTTAAATAAATCATCTTTTTTTGTTTGCATCGTTCTTGAAGAGAAAATATTCTAATTTAGAACATTTCCCGTGTATTAAAAATCAAATGCATCAGAACAATTATGTTTGGAACAGCATCTTTTAGTTTTGTGGGAAAACATGAACTGAACAGGAGCCTCTTAATAAAAAATATTTAAGAGCACCAATTGAGATCAAGTATCAAACTAACTGACCTGAAATTTGGCAGTGCTTGCATGTTGTTCAAACTGCCAGATACAAATGAAGTTAAAATGCCAGAAGTGTTTCAGAGGAATTTGACACACAGCTTCCAGGAACTTAAGGCAATGTGGGGAGCTCAGGATATTTTATTGCAGCAGCAGACTGCCTAAGGGAACTCAAGATAGCCAGAATTGTACACAGTTCTGAAAAAGGGAATAAATTTCCATCTTGAATTCTTACTGCTTTTCAATTGCTTGCTGCTTCGAATTAATTCCACTCTTGAACTGAACTTTCATAATTTTTGTATTTTCTGTTTTTCAACTAACCCAGCTCAGAGTCCTGTTCTGCTGTTCTGAGAGCTAAATTTAATTTAGCAACTGGATGACAATTGTTTTTATTGTAGGTGTCCCATCACCAGTAGTTTGATAAGCGTTTCTATTTTTATTATTTAGTTGGCTGCTGAGATTATCTGAAGGAAGAAACTCCCTCTTCTCTCTGCTCACATGGTCTGCTTTATATTCCTGATGCTCTTTCACAGGTGAATTTAACATTCCTGGTCTTACAGCACCTGTTTTCTTAAAAACATTTACAGATTTTTATTTCTGATATCAAAATACCAAGTGCCAGACCAGGAGCATTCTGATCTGAGTGTAAATCTGATGTCACAGAGTGACTGATGCTGAGTTAACCTGCAGCTTCCTCCATACCACTGAAATCCAGCCAGAAACTGGAATCTCTTCTCTCTTTAAACTGGATCCAGATTTTCACCAAGAATTTTTATCCAAACCTATAGGATTAAAGTCGGGCTTTTTAGATAGGAGTCAGAATCAACAGCAAATTTTCAAGCAGGAAACTGCAGAGTTAAGAGAATTATTTAAGAATTATTTGTTTTTCTTATATAATAATATGTTATATAAGAAAATTTAGCCCATGCAATGCAGGTGTGTGAGCCTGTTCCCCAAATTAACTCTGCAGAGACAGAGAGAGCTCTCAGCTCTGCTCCTGCTCCTCTCCAGGACAGACCCAAGCTCTGGTAAGATAAACACAAAATGTGTTATTGGAGGATCAGACCCTTAGATCTGTTATTATATGTTGATTTGTAAAAAATACCTTCCATAATGAAAAAGATTTAAAGATAACAACTTCACTGGTTTTCAGAACTATTCAGATGAATTACAAAAAAAAAAAAATCACAATTATCCTGTTTACATCAAGCTGTAAGTGGTAAAATTTGGTTATAAAAGCAAAGTACTTTGTTTTCCTCAGCAGTTACAGTCATTTTAAAGTCAGTTCACTCCCTGAATGCACAGTTATCTATATGAAAAGTGTAACTAAATTGTAGGTGTTTCTTTATTCCACTATAAATTGACATGTTCTAACAAGACAGTTTGTTTGCTTTTATTGTTCAAAAGCCCCTAAGTCTTCACTGTCTGCCTCTCCACTTGTCTTAAATGTTTGATTAAGCACTGTGAGAATTGTCAGTATTGATAAACTTCTTTCCAGTACATTAAGCACTCTAATCCTTTACATTCCTACTCTATCTCTATTGCCAAGTCACTCAGCTTCCTTGGCACTTGATTTTGGGCCAATATTTGCATTAGAAATGGTCTATAAATAAAAATAACTGCAATAGCAGGAAGAGCTGTTTTTGTGCATCTGAAGGTTTCTGACAGAAACAGTATGGGAAAGGCTCTGCTCGTTCTGTAATCACAGCCCTAAATAGCTGTCTAGTGAGCTAATTAAAAGGGGTAATTAAACTCACCACTCTTTTCCCCAGTTTTCTAAAAATCTTAATTTTGAGGAGTGACAACGCTATTTATCTTTTTTCTGTGAGCCTGAGCTAAGCAGGAGGGTTTTGATGTCTGTGCTGTATTTAGGATTGAACCATGTGTTTATTGGGATAATTTCACAAAAGAGCAGTTCATAACTCAGCACAAACTCTGCCAATTTTTGGCACTGTTAGGGGCAGTTTTTATTTTTTATTGCATTATTTTCTTCATACTACTCCAAGACTGACATTCCAGTGCCATATAGAGAACGTGTCAAAATCTATTTTTCAACAGTTAAGATTTCAAATTTAGAAGGCAATATTGCACAATTTGACTGTGTTATTTTGGCTTTGTGAATTCCACTCAGGTGAATTCTGAGGATAGAAGGATATTCCAGGGCAGCAAGGGACATGCTGGGAATGATGTACATCTCTATCAGGATTACACAAACATCACTGGCAGAAAACATTAATATCTTCTCTTCTTTATTGTGTTAATGTAAAATTGTAAACTCAGATAATTTGATGCCAGAATTAGATGCCAGAATTATTTGGTATTTCAACACTAACACCAATATATTAGGAAATACATTAGCACAAGCTTAGCATGTCCTCACCTTGTCACAACAGTGCCACTTCCAGATGAAATCACAGTGTGGCTCATCCTTGCTCTTATCAAATCTGACCAAAGTGAGTGCAGTATTTGGCTATTTCCCTCTTGGAAGGAGGATTTGGGCATGCCACATGCAACACAGAACAAATATCAGTGGCTATCCAGGGCAAAAGTGCATATCCCACGTCCTAACTCTGTAATCTTGACAGAGACTTTGTTTCCAGGCTCAGCAAGAGTTATTTTGCCTGAGTAAAGGCAAGGAGGATCAGGCTCCACTGTGCAATTTCATATGAAAATGAAGTGGATGAGATACCTCTATCAGGCTCATTTAAAATAAAATAGGAGGGCTGCCTTTTTTGTCTGTGCTGCTAATAAGAAAAATATGCTCGAATAGAAGGTAATTGTAATAAGGTATGTCCCCATTTTTCTCAATTTTGCCCAGTTTTCTTTGATATGATTATGGATGTCATTTATAAATGGTATTCCTTCCGGGCAGATTCATTAATTTTGGAGCTGTACATTCTTCCAGTACATATATAAGAATTGACAATTTATACACAGGGGGAGAGACAGGGTAGGAGACCCACAGAAAACAGAGGGTGCAGCAGGGAACATTGTGTCTGCAGCATTCTTCATAAATAACACGAATCACACAGAATTGCCCGAGATTATTTTAATGGCTCGACCCTTATGCTGTTCTGGTAATTACAGAGAGAGTTGGAAGCCCCTCCACCAGGGAAATTCTGCATCAAAATAGCGAAATTTTGTAATGAATTTCAACTTCTATTCAGAATTATTTATCAGAACTTCTGGGATTAATAGTTGCAGTACGTTTTTTTTACCTTCCGGAGAGCCATAAACAGTGCTTTAAAAAACCAGCAGAAAGCATGCAGGATACCTAAAATTGATGCAACTCCTATTGATTTCAGTGAAATGAGTGTGATTTCCCCAAATGAATTGAATTTCTGGCAAATCTCTTCTGGGTGTGGGAGAGAAAATCTTGGATGAGAGGCTCCTGGATAGGCAGGGACACACTTCAGGAGAGTTAAATCCATTTAAGCCTATATTTTACCTGCTTGGTTAGGGAATCAGTTAAGTTTAGACATGTCCAGAGTTTCTCTTGCCCTTTTTTTCCTGTCCTGGGAGAATCTGTGGGATGAGCCTTTTTTTGTCTGTGATTTTTGCCCACGCAGCCCCAGCTCAGAGAGGCAGCAGGTGCCTGATGCACCTGAGTGCTGATTTCTGCCCAGAGAATGGTGGGCAGATCTTTCTGTCAGTGCTGATTTACAATGCTGTTTTCTGGTAAATTTTCTGGTTCGGAGTGAGGCACTGAGCTACAGGTTTTCAGCATTATTTTGGCTTTCTGCTCTTCTGTCACAGGGCTGAAGAAGCAGAAACAGCACCTGTTGCCGGTTTTGCTGCAAAGTCTCTGCTCCATCAGCACGGAGCTTTTCCTCCCTACGCTCAACACCAAAGCCTGAACTCTCTGAGACTCTTTTTTCATCAATTAGTAACTAACTGCAATACATCCCATTCATTTCCACACAAAACCTCGGTGCTGCGAGTCAAAGGGGGACAGAATGCAGCTCTGGAGAGCTGAATACAGAGAATTAAAGGGTCTGTTTGCAGAGCAGGTGGGCTGCAAGCAAGGTGCTCTGGTGGCTGACTGGAGGTGAGGGTTTTCTGTAGGTCAGACACAATAAGGCACTGCCTGCTCGTGGGTTTGGCACTTTCTAAATTCATATTGCAGCTGAATGCTCTCTTGCTGCCCCTCACCAGATAATTGTTCATGTTTAAAAAGCTGTTCTTCCTTTAGCAGGGATCTCCCCTCTCTCTCTAAAGCAGTGTATCAGGGACAGATTAGAGGGAAACCCTCCAAAGCTGCTTGTCAGATGTAAACAAACCCACCAGGGTTGTTACACACACGAAAATAATGATACAAGGGTTTTCCAAGCATGAGAACATCACTCTTTGTATCCCACTAAATTAATAACATCTCTCAAGCACCTGCCTAAACCAGAAGTCTTTCCAAGAGACCAAGCACAACCTCTCTCATTAAATCAGCATTCAGGGAGCTAACTAGCAGATGCTGCTGACATGAACCCAAATGTAATCTCTTTAACCTTGTCCTGTGGGGAGCAGACAAGTCATGACCGAGTAATTCCAACTAAATTAGATTTTATGTGAAAGTGTATAATCTAAATTAAATTTGATTAAAATGATTCACTGATTTGTGTTTGCTTTTAAAGGTCCTCATGTAGCCAAGGTGACCAGTTCTCAGTAATCTGTGTAATCAGATTAATTTGTTTTTACACGGTTGGATCAAGATTTTTTTCTATCCCATAGATTTTTCTATACTAATCATATTTGCTTGAATATCCACAGATAGATTGGATGTTTTGTATTGCGATAGAGGCTCGCTATAATTCAATTTTCACTGTGTTAATGAAATCTAACTGTGGTGTCTATGAAGATGGGTGATGTAAAATATCACAAACTATCTGCAGGGAGAGAATGATCAGGTCATTGATATCAAATGCAAAAGATTGTAAAACAATCCCATGCCCAAAATCCCCTTCAGTGGGAGCCTTTGCTCAGCACAGACTCCGGGCAGCAATGGGAGCAGAATTGTGCAGCTGCCTGTTTGTGCAGTGATAAATTTCCTGGGCTTAACCCTTCACATCCTCTTCCCCTACTGGGAATTGGTGCAAGTGGGATGAATCTTGGTCCCTGCCTTTATTACATCTTTAAATCTTAATTGAATACCCCCAGTGCTGATGAGTGGCTGCATTCTCCACACTAATCACAGCCTGCAATCAGCAAACAACATATAGCTACTAATTAAGACTTATTAAGTTAAAATGACAATTTTATCCAATATATGAAGTCAGGGGTTGCCGTGTGCTGGATGTGGCTGCTTTAATGGCAATGGGAAGATGATCATGGCCTCTAGGCGAGAATTTCTGAATTTTTTTTTTATAAGAATATGCTGGCACCACTTTTTCAGATTCAGATTCGTCGTTTCTTTCTGGTATCTGATGACTTTTTTTTGTTTGGATTTTTTTCTTCCTGTTTTGGGCATCATGTATTTCCAGTTTGACAGCTCTGCTACAATTCCAAGGTTCTCTGGTGAACAGGACTTAGCAGAAGGTTACAGATCATCTCTGGAGATTTAATAGATCTGAAACAGTGCCTGGTTCTGAAAAGGCTCAGAATTGCAGGAGGAAATGAAGGTGCACTGTTGGTGATGTTACCCTTTGATATTTGGATTGTCTTAAATGTTAACAAAAATTACCAGTCATCGTTACTGTAAAGAACAAATCATAGTGCTGTATAACCCTCAGGTTAAATCTTTGTAATGAATTACACAGAAAATCAACTGTTAATTACTCAAGGTAACTATGACAGAATATGGGAATGGGGTATTTAGGGTTTACCTGGCACTTTAGTGCTTTAGGCTGCTCTTTTCCCACCCTTAATCACAAGTTCAGCTCCTTGCTCATTTTTCCTTCATCACATCAACGAATCCTGTGCAGCCCAGGTGGCTCCCTAAGCCTGTGGAACAAAACCCTTCAGCTCATGTTTAATTTTAGCTGTGGGAATATCTTCACAGGTTTCCATGAGTTTCTTCAGAGGCTTGAATTTCAGCATGAATTTCTGCTCTTTTCTGATGTGAGGCAGAGGAAACTTCCCTCTTCCTCAAAGACTATACCTGAAACCTACTCTCCAGCAATTTGTTTAACATATTCTTCCTCATGCCAACATCTCTGGTGTTAAAACTCTTAGGAAGATAATGAAAGCATGAGTCAGTGAGCTGCTCCCTTCTCTCCCTTCTCTCCATTCTCTACTGGCAGCAAAGAGATTCCACCTCAGCATCTGCACCGGTTCTGAGCCAAGGGTTTCCTTTGTCCTGCTCCTTTCCATTGAGTGGAGAAGGGAAAAGGACAGAAACTCTTTCCCTTTTCTAGAGGATCACGCCTCAATTTCTTCTTTAGTGTAATAAAAAAAGGGTGCACTATGCTTCACTTCTTTTTTTTTTTTAAGATTTGTGTTGTCTTTCTAAATACAAATTTACTTCAGTGAGGGGAACTTAAACAGGAGTGGAGGCATTGGAGCTGTTCTGCTTTTGAAAGTGAGATAGAAAAGCTCTTTGGTGAGTGAGGAAACAAGATCAGATGAGTGTTGCTCCAGGGAAATCCATAATATCCCTTCAATCACTCTCTGTCTCTGCATTTTGCATATGACAAATGCTCTTTCACTAGATCTTGATAATTGCCCCAAAACAACAGTGAAGAAGAGAACCTGTAGCTCCTGAAAAGCAGCTATGGGCCAGCCTAATAACATCACTTATGTTCATTCATACTTAAACTATAGTTTTATGTTTGGGAAGTTTGTAGCCAGAAAAGTGAAGTACGTTGCAGGATTGTCTTAAATTTTTTTTTAAATATTACCAGTCATTGTTACTGCAAAGAATAGCTCCTTATTTTTCATATCTAAAAGATTGAACCCTTCACAATGATTAATAAAGTCTGGTTGTTATCTACTTTTGTCATAAAAAATGATACACGAAAGAAACAGTCTGAAAAAAACACGAAGGTAAAAGACCAGCATGGACATTTGTACCGACACTGCTAATTAAAAGACTTAACTTATTAGTCTTTAAGTAGCAACAAAAAAGAGAAACAAACAAGTACAATTTGGCAGATTAATTTTATGTTCTGTTCTATTTAATCAAACTATACCTATAGTGAAAATGACAAATCTGAGTTGTCAGACTATGGATGATAAGAAAGATAAAGGTCATATATTTAAATGTCATAGAAGGTCTTATTAAAGGAACCCTAATTACATTAGGTATCCATGAAACATTAATTAAATACTGTCTGAAATAATTAGGTCCAAGTTACTGATGATTTAATTAAACTCAGTTTTTGATTTTATAAGAAAACTACAGGTCCAGTATCAGTCTGCTGGCAGGATAATTGATAATGTGTCAGAAGAGCCAAACAGTGACCTTGGCCAGCTGCATGGAAGGACACTTTGGGGAGCAGGGTGTCCCCTCGTGGGGAGGGACACATGGGTTGCTTCAAAGTGTGCAGGATCCACAAAGAGAAAGGTTTGGGCTCAGATCCTCAACCTGTGTGGAGTTCTGCTGAGACTCCTTGCAAATTCTGGGGAAGGTCTTCACCTTATCAAGTAGTTGGGTTACTACAGCAAAAGGCAGATGCACACCTAAAAATCTGGGTTTATATCATTCACAACACACCCCTACAAAGTCCCAAACCCTTCTTCCCTTCCCTTCTACAGAGAAACAGTGATGGAGTAAATGAGCTAAAGGCTCCTCTGCATCCAGGACGCTGGATGGATTACATTACATCAGGTTACAGATGGATAAAGGAATTGTGACTGGGGGCAGCTGGGCTGGCAGAGGGCTTGTCTGGCCTTTTAGGGTGAGGCAAATATTGCAGGAGTGAAGCATCATCCCCTACTCAAAACTGCCACAGGTAAAATGTGAGATTATCCAGGGGAAAACAAAGTATTGAAAATGTAACAAATATGCTTTTGTGTGTGGAATGAGGCAGTGAAGGGATTTTAAGGAAAAAGCATTTTTCTGTCTGTTCCAAGAGTGGGAACACAGACTTTGTGGCACTAAAGGATGGACTCTGTGACTGGGTTCTGGCAACTCACCTCCACTGGCAAGAGCTAAACCTTTTTCTTCTCTCTAGATTTTTTCTTCTTCTGACTGGCTGATCTCAGACAAATCAACCTCTCACTTCAATTTCTCCTCTTGTGAAATGAAAAGGAGCCTCTTTACTCCATAATTCTGAGTCTTGCCTAATGCCTGTGAGTGTTAACTCTACAGAACGATACTACTGAAATGGAAAATATTGACCTCAGACTTCTAAAAATCAGAGGGGTGGCTGCAGTAGAGCCACCCCTATGTTAGAGACTGAAATAATTCATGCCTCAAACATTGATATAAATCACCAAGGGTCACACAGGCAGCTCAAACATCCTTGCCAGACATGGACAGTGCCTGACCCAGAAAAGGTTCCACTTTATCCTCTGGACAGCTAACACTGCTCACAGGGAGGGCTCTGGGTGAAGAGAACAGGAGAATCAATTTGTAATTAAAACCTGTGTGCCTCCTAAACATCCATTCCCAATGAGAGCCACCTGGTTATGAAAGGGAATTGACTTTTCTCTACACAACCAAAAAGATTTTTAAAAATTAAAAGAACAGATCAGAAACCTCCCAGAGTTTCTACTGTACAGAGTAGAGCAGATTCCACAAAGGAACACTGATAAAGCTCTATGAGTTCAGGCATCCTCTGATTTAATAATATAATTGGAGAGCCTATTATTTCACCATGGAAAAGAAATAACTTCCGAAAACCAGAAAAGTTTATCACAATTACCATTGGCAGCATGTTTGAGGTTTTTTAACCAGTCATCATCATGACACCTTACAAATACTTGTAATTGAATAATTCCAAAGTGCAAAGGAAATGCTAAGATACTGACTCAGTAACTGGTAAAATCTGTTCATTAAAACCAGAAAGACAATTTTGTATTAATTTAACAATTGACTCATCAGCTGGACCCTCCTTGGGAGAAGGGATACGTTCTGTTTTGAATATTTTATACTTCACTCACTGGGCACAAATATAAAATATAACCCACAAAATACCTCTTGTGTTTGCTGCTGCTTTCTCATCTTCCTCCAGAGGTTCTTGAAACTTTTCTTAGGTTTTTCCAGGTGTGAAGCTCCTCACATTGAAGGTGAAGACTGAAATGTAAAGAAAGACTGATTTTAAAGAGTAATGGCATTTTGGTTGTTTTAAAGAAAGCTCTCTTTGAGTTATACAAAAGACAAAAACAGATAAAGTTTCGGGGTTTTTTCCCTACAAACTCTGCATGACATCAATTTCTAATTTATGACGTAAAATAGTCCTATATTTTACCCTACCTGAGTGCTTGTGCCATGTCTGTAATCCTGCCTAAACAAAAATCCTTAACTCCTTCAGACAAAAATAAGATTTTATTATTATTTTTTAGTAAATCCTCTGACTGTTACAGTAATCATTATAAAGATAGCATGAATTAGAGTGTGTATAATTTTTCACAACTAGTAAAACCATAACCATATGAGGTACCAATGAGCAGTTTAGCAAGCAAACCTTTATCATTAACATGCTGCTCCCAAATATTCTGTTGCCACCGTTCAGTATCAGAGTGCCTGTAAAAAATGGCAATTTTTTTCCTAAAGTTTGAATTTCCACTGAAATAAATTGCCTTTTAAGCTGTTTTTAATACACTTTTAAAACACATAAATCTTCCATGCATTTGACAAGGATATAACTGAGTAAATATCCCTAAAGGAGCAGCGCTTTACGCATCTGCCAAAGAAGCTGCGATTTAAAGCGATGCGTTCTGAGCTGCTTTTCTGATGAGGATTTTTGGCCCAACACTCATCCCGAGTGGAAGGTGTTGGGTGGTGATTGTGCTGCAGACAGGGCACAGACAAAGCAGAGACAGCCCCGAGAGGAGCCCGGGCTGCGGGACAAAGGGATGAATGAATGGGAAGCTGATAGCAGGGGGTCAAACAGCGCCCTGCTCAGCACCTGAATATCCCACCCAGCAGGAGGGGTATTATTATAACCCCGGTGGGGTTTGTTTGGGGTGTAACTCCAGCCCTCTGCAGCGCACAGTCCCCGCAGTCGCATGTTCGAGGGCTTTTCTCATCCTCAGCAGCATCGATTTATGACCGGTCAGAGCTGTTTGAGCCCTCGCTGATATTTGCTGCCTCTGGGGAGTTTGTTTTTACCTTTTGTTACCATATAAAAAACTAAAAATATCTAGGTTAATACTATTAAATGTGATACATGGTGAAGGCACTGATTAATTTTGTTATATCCAGATCCTGCTCTTCTAACCTAAGCAAAACACAAGCTGCAATGGAAATTCTGCTTCATTACTTAACTGGATCAAATCCTGCACAGTAGCACCCCTTTATGTCATTGTAGCAATCAAATAATTTAGAAAAAAATGACCTCTCAAATGAATTCTTTCCAACGTGACATTAACTGTCAGCAAAAGAGATGGAGAATGAAAGGAAAGCAGTTGCTTGTGTTTTACCTGCTTAGCCACCTGTTAACTGAAATGAATGAATAAACTGAGCACTGCTGGGGAATCCCTGGATTTCCTGAAAAGCTGGAAAATCAGCTTCCATTCAAAGATAGATTGGTGACTTTATATAACTTAAATTACAATTATCCTCTATGCAAAATAAAAACATATCAGACTGTGAAGGCTAGGAACCAGTTTAAAAAATAAAAAAGCTTTAAACAGTGTTAGTGCTGCAAATTCTAGACAGAAATAAGCTTGAACATTGACAATAACATTGGCAAAATCTGTTATTGAAAAACCCACAAGCTCTGCACACGTTTGCAACATTTCCCCCCCGCCCCAAGATATTTCTAAATATTGACTTCAGACTTTAACAGCAGTGCAGATCCAGTACAAATTTCTTTGTGTGAGCAGAGATGTTCTGCTAGAGACGTGCCACGGCACACAGCTCCCCACAAAACTGTAAAAGTCTGCAAAACAACCTGGCAGAAGCAGATCTACAATTAACAAACACATTTGACGAGGCAGTTTCCAGATCTGTACTTATTTTTATGTTACAAGCACTTACCTGATGTCTCGTGCAATACGTTATAAAGATATTTCCTAAAAGATTTTGGCAAATGAATTATGTGGCTGCAATGTAATAACGGAGGGAGAAATTTGTCCTGTTATCAGTCACACACATTCAAGCAGAAGCCCAGTGCAGCACAGTAGATAGAACTATAAGCTCTGGGATCTTCTCATTCAACCAAGATTGCTTCATACAAAAGTTGACAATACACTACTGAAAGCCATTGTTGATATTCAACATTTTTTAAATAGCTGAACAGAATAGACAATAAGGCATGAAGGAAAACTTGGATAGGAGGCTGGCCTGGAGTCTGAGTTCAAAAAGGGAAAAAACATTAAAAATGGACAATAAATACGTGATTCTCATTTTTGCCCGGTGTGTGTCAATTAACTGATCTTTATTGTGCTGAAATTCCACCAGCTTTAAAGGGAGAATAAAATATGAACCCTAATTTTTTTTTTTAATCTATTTAACTCTAGGTGCAGTTTGAAATACTGAAACTGAGAGAGACCATATTTTTGTGGTTCACATTCACCACCATCTAATGTAAATTAAGAACTTTGCAAAATCACTGAAAGATCCTCCCAGTAATTGTCAGACCCATCTGCCCAGGCTGAGGGGATCACTTATATCAGAAAAAGGAAATCACTTATATCAGTCCTTATATCAGAAAAAGGATTCCTGTGAAATACTTCTTTAAAGTGTGAAAAATCCAGTATTTATATTTCCTGTTACTGCATCTGAACTCCCTATTTCCTCCATTAAAACAGATCAGACCACTGATTCCAGTCTTGGAAGAAGTTCAGAACCTTTTGCAGACCTTGCACGTGGCAGATAACGGATTATTTTAACAACTGCTTGCATTTGGTTTGTTTTGCCTGAGATTTCAGTGCCAACAGGGGAAAATCTCACCTTGTACAACTCTGAAAACTGCAGCACTATAAAAATACCTCATCTTTTTTCTACTGGCACATCTGAAACACCTTGTGTAGACCATACCAATGCCAGTGTGATTAGCATCCAGCAGAAAATGAGTTTAAACAATCTTATTTATTGATAATCGAGATATGGCAGCTGAACAACATACTTTTACTCTTGCTCAGAACCACATTTTTTTCCAGCTCTGCTTTGGATTTCACTGTATGCTGCTTCTCCTATGCAGGATATATTAATACTGCTTTCTCCATTCTTCTAATGAATTTATTTAAGGAGAATTCTCAGGTTATTTCAAGCCAGACCAAGCAGTTTATGATGGATGTTGGTAGAGCAATTTAGCAGGTGGGGTTTTTCTGTTTTTTAGTTAACCCTGTGGTATTATCCACTAATTCTCATCGTGAGTTTAGAATGTGCAGTGCATTTTTGTCTCTTGTTTTCAGTCCTGTTAGGTATGTGACTAGAATTTAGACATCAGCTGCATTATTGAGCCTTCCTTGAAGACAGGACATTGCTTGGTGTGTGCTGCTTGTTCCAGTGAATATCTGTAAGTCCAGGCATGTCCAAAACTTGGCACTCAGCACACACATTTTTGTCCAAACCAGATTTCCCAGTGTTGAGATGAGTGCAAGAATTGATCAGCAGATGGCTCCCAGAAGAGCACCAGGGAAGGAATTCTGAGCAGAGCTTGGCTCCATCCTTCTCCACGGCTGTTACCTGGGTCCCCCTTAAGTTATTTCCCCTCAAGACAAGGATTGGAACCAGCTTAGGAATTCTTTGCACTCCTGCAAAGCACAACAGCTGCAACCCTTTCCATTTCCATTTTCCTTTCCTTCTAGGAAAGTTCTAGAAGACAATCCCCATTTTAGTTGTATTTGACAATCCTGGCTTGGGCTGGAGGTCACTCTCAGGCAGCAGAATGGAAATAAGATGGAGTTCAAACCACTTTGGTCTAAAGTCCATTATGAGACATCACCACAAACCAGTTTTTCTCTGATCTGGGGAACAGAGGGGGTCAAATCGTTGCAGGTGAAGTGTCCCAGCAGCTCATCCATATCCTTGGATGCTGGAATTTGCACAGAACAGGGAGAATTGCTTTGTAAATCTGGTCTTTGTAAAGCTGGTCTTTGCAAAGCTGACTCATCCCAGACAATCAAACCCACTGAGCTTTCCAGCCCACAGTCAAAGATATTTTCCATGTGGAAAAAGAAGCAAGTTTGATGCCTTCATTCGTATCAGGAAGAAATCAAGCACAGGACATTTTGCTTTGAACTGGCTTTCAAGTCCAAGTCAGACAGTGATACCTCCAGCTCTTTCATTCCAATTAATTGCATTGATTTTCAATTAGTTTGTTGATGTTGATGGACATCTTCATGTGCCTGCAATAAGGGATTGGGTCTAAACCACCAGAAACACAACATCTATATTGAACACTATTCCCTTGCCTCTTGTTTCTAGGAGATTATAGAACAACATCCCACCAGAAATGTAAACATCAAATATCAGTGTAACCTCCAATACCTTTTTATGCCTTTCTTCCTTCTTGACACTTAAGCAGAATAATTTTTGCTATGATTTGCAATCTAAACAATTACCTAAACTTCTGGATTTCATCAGGGCAGGAAATCTCCGAAATAGCAGCAGTAAGATCTTTTTATGCAGCAGAGCTCCTGTGAAAAACCTGGTTCTAAATGCACTACTGACTGTGCTTCAAAGCTACGTGAGAAGAAATCAGAACATGAACCTGAGCTCTTTTCACATCTTACCCAAAGCTGTGAATCACAGAGCACCTCAGCTTTCAAACAGCAAAAGATGTAAATAAGGAAAGGAATCCAGCCCTGCTTTGCTAGGTCAGGTTCCTCCTGTGTCATTACACAGATGCTATAGACACACTGTCTGTTTAAAATTTGCCTCTTCTTAAAAGGATAAGAAATTCTGTTCTCAAGCCCCCAGTGTTTCACCCAGTGGAATTCTAAAATTGTCAGTAATAATTCTGTAAATTATGTCTACAAGAAAATTGCAGTTCTGTCCTCCTGAAGGAAAGGATTATTTTACCACATAGTTCAGCGTTCATCTCTGAAAATCACTTACTAGGCTGCTCCTGGCAAATTCACAAACTGCACTTGTCAGGACCATCATAAAGTTGTATGCAACATCAATTTAACGATAACATTACACCGGTTTTCTCTGCAGCCTCGCATGGAGCCTGTGAATTTGTGGGAAAGAGATATTCAATACCAACATATCCGTGAACAATGAGGAAAATGACAGATCTGTGTTCTGAGGACATAACATACACCTTGTCCACATTTCACTCGGATCCTTTCAAACAGCTGCCAATCCTGCTTCCAGATAAGTATGGAACATTACATGTATTCAGAAACTGTTTAAATTATTTTAAAGTTTTAGGTTACTACTTTAATTGCAAAGTCTTCATTTTCCTCTCTTCCTAAAGCCATGATATGAATTCTCCTCTCATTGTTATAATTTTCCGTGATATAAGCCTGCTATAATTTAGCACTCAACTGCACTGAATCCCATTATGAAGGCTCATCTTATATCACACAGAGTATATCTGAGTATAAAACATAAAATGCTTAGCTTGTAAGGATAGGGAACTTGTCATCTCTTTAATTTGATCACTAAAGTGGAATTTTGGATTTAAAAAAAAAGTTGGACTATAATGGCAAGATAATGCTAAATATCCAGATTTTTAAAATGACTGACACACTGTGCGTTTCAGAGATAGAGATATGTGTGACCTTCACAGAAGTTAATTAAAATATGGAGAAAAGAAATTCAAACTGCTTTCTAGGAAGTGTGTATTTCAAATGTCCCTGGCCCTCAGCAATATGTGGGGTAGTCCAACATGTCTCCTGTTTCCCATACAAGGTCCCCTTGAAACATTTCCCTCTAGAGACTTTCACGGGGAGAATGCCTCTGTCACTCTGATATTCACATGTTTAACAGAAATCCTCTTTTGCTGTGACATTTAGGCTTTGAACATTTAGTTTATTCTCAAGAAATCCCAGGGTACACCTTAAATGGAACATTTGTGTTGACCTTGCAATAGAATCATAGAAATGTTTAGGTTAGAAAAGACCTCTAAGATAATGGAGTCTAATTGTTGTTACTATCTGATTTTTTTTTTTCCTTAGTGTCACCATCTTAAATTTGCAGTAATGAATATATTGCAGTGATATGTGTACAGACTTTCTGATTCACCAAATTCTCATACAGCAATAAGAACAAAGTGTTAAAAATAAGGGAAAACACAAATTAAAAAAAATTATTTGCTGGATGAAATATCTGAAAGGCTGAAAATTCAGTGAGTGTCTTCAAATAATATTGGAACACAGGTCATGAGCAAACTCATCAGTGTTTGCTAGCAGTGACTTTTCAAATGTGAAGCAAATCACTTTTTATATATTTAATGCTCACTAACTGGTCAACAGCTGAAGTTTTTTGAAAATGCACAGATCTCTGTGATACAGGAATATGTGAGACCTGGACAGGGAAATAATGTTCTGTGTTCTACAAAGTGTTTCTGGTGTTGCCCCAGATTTCACATTCTAGGTTGTGGTGGAACAAACCTTAATTTCTTCCTCCAGCCCCCAATTCCAGAACAGTGAAGCCACAGCAAAAACCACTTACCTGTGATATAGCAGACCTAGAACAAACCTTTGTTTTCCTGGTCTGTTCACCTTTTTTTGCCATAAGCAAGTTCAGAGATGGAATACTGTCCCTTTTTTATTGGAGCTGTTCTACTTTGCAAACTAATTAAATATTATTTCTACAGCAACTAGATCACACCCAGGTCTGCTACAACTCATCCAAACACGGCCAAGAGAGTCTGCCAAAGCACCACAGAGCTCTTTGCACTCTCCCAAATCTCATCCTCACCTGGGTTCTTTCCACCTTGTCCATCCACTGCTGGATCGAATTGGGGTGGATTATAAAGTGTTTCACACTCTCAGCAGGTTGGATGGGGGAAATTTATGGCACAAGGAGCAACAGCTTCACGGACAGGTTGCGATGTCCAGGGGGTGGAAGGTCAGTGGTACGAGAGTTTCAGTTGTAAATCAAAACACCCCAACAGTCTGGTGCTCATGGAATGTCACCTTAAACTTGAGAAGTTTTTTCCAGTGAAAATCTTTCCAAAGTCCTACAATCCTGTAAAAAAGTTTTAGTTTCAATGAGCTGACATTTTCTGACAGAAAACCCTTTTGTCTAAACATCCCTTGATAGCGCTAATGGTAAATAAGGAGGTGAAATAAAAGATTTGCCACTGTCGGAAATAATGTTTATAAAAATGGTTGCAAACACGTTTCCATTGAGGAAAGGAAAAAGTGCTAACAATGAGTGGCTAAATACTTGCTGCTCACATAAAGACACACTTTTTCTCTCTAGCACAATTGTGGAGCATAAGACATGGAGGTGGGCTTGGGAGAAATGATGCACTAAACAGTGGACTCCTTTTTTTTTACAATAAATGTTCATAAAAATACCTACAAAAAGGCCAAGTTAGCAGTGTTGGATATTACAATGTATTTGATTAATTTTTTCTTTTTTAATATAAAATTGTCAGATAATCTTGTCCTGCAAAAATACTACATTTTAAAATTCACCGTGGAGCTGTCAGGCTCCCACAGCCTCTTAGAGCTGGAGCTGGTACTGAGCTTGTGCTCCTTGTCAAAATTTAATGAGACGACCAGTTCTAAAATAATTGAATTTTCATATCAGAGCGAACCAGGATTACTCAGACAATAAAAATGCTGAGTCCTGTACTGTTACTGGCAAATACCTTTTGCTTTGCTCATGGAATCAGTATGTAAATGTTCAGGGTTTGTACTTAAGGCATCTTATGCATTTAGAGTTGTAGACTGCAAAATTTCACAATGGGCTGTGATAGTAGCTGGTTCTTTTTTTTTTTTTTAATAAATGTTCAAACTGTAATTTGTTTGGTGAATCAGGATAAGCATTTGGCTTATATTTTATATAAATGTTAATGCAGTTGCAGTTTAATTATATTTCTTAACTTCTAGCATTTCAAAAGTAGAATTTGAAGACCACTCCATCAGATTGTCTTGCTTCCATGGAATACTTATGAGTCCAGTCCCACTGACTTATGACTTTAAAAAAGTAGAACTGTCCCCAAAGTTAATGCCTGCTCCAGAGTGTGAATATGTGAGCTGAGGCATGAAGAGCAGGACAATGCTGGATGTATTCCTCAGCTTGCAGGTTGAAAAATCAGAGACAAAAGGCCCCATCAGAACTACAAAGGGGCTAAAAACCAAACCAAACCAAAACCCCACCCATAACCGGGATTATTTACATAAATGCTTCGAGCAACACTAAACTGTACTTCAGCAAGGCAGGGGTTGGTGCTGCAGAAAGGGCTCATGGAAATGATTTAATGGATTCTCAAGGAATCATTAGGCTGAACATTACCAGCACCTTTCTATCCTTTTCTTGTTTCCCAGGGATTATTATGAGTATAAAACCATAGGAATAAGGATTGCTAAACTTTCCCAGCAGGCCAAATGTCTGAGACAGTGTGAGCATCAGAACTTTGCTTGGCTGTGTGAAGTTGTGTTGCTTTTTCAATGAGTGGCAGGAACATATCTGACTGTAATTCACAAGGAAGGAGAGCTCCTAAACAACACCCAGCCCATAAAAGGCCTTTAATCCATTTTTTCATTATTCTTCCCAGCCCATCTTCCTACAAAACACACCAACAGTCTCACTATTAACACTTAAAACACAGTTAATTAGCCACACATAATTTTGTTTCCTTGCCCAGCTCACCTAATTTAACAGATGTTCATGAGTAGCCACCCTAGATATGCTACAGAAAATCCATCAAAGAGAGGAAAATTCGAAAAATACGTTTCTAAACCTGAAAAGGGTTTGTGAGACAGATTCCAAACCCTGACAAAAGATGAACTGAGAAAAGTCTCTGCTGTGGCTGCTGTCCTGCACCCTTCTGGGTGGCAGGGAGGAGCCTGCACTGCTTGATGGGAGGTGTAGTTTTATCCTGAACACTGAATTTAAAAAGGAAGAAATGCAAGAAAAAGGAAATCTGAAATGGAATTAATGCAGCTGCAGTGTTTCATTGGTATGATGGCAGTGCTGGGGTAGAGGTCTTCTAAAACTTGTAAGGCCAAGGGAAATCCAATCTGGGTTATATTTTTATTGTTATTGGTTGAGAAAGTGATTATTCATAATAACATGAAATGGAATTGAGTGGTCAAGTGTATTTGTTTTCCAGTCTGTATTTTTTTTCCAGTCTGCAATCTTAACCACTTCCTAGTTACATAATTGATATTTCCCTTTTTTTATATAGGAAGGTGACTCTTAAGTAACATAATCTCTCGCAGATGAGGCTTCTTTACATCTAGAGGTGAGGTCAAATAATTTGCGTATTCTCCCAGGTTACAACAAGTCAGGAAAACAGAGAATTATAGAATAGTGAGGGTTAGAAAGGTTGAAGTCAACTTGGGCAACTTCAGGTTGTCTCTGCCTCTTCTTGTTTGCCTCACACTGTCATTTTTCAGACTTAATATTTAGCATTGTCTCGGGTATCATGGCACCAGAGCTCCAATATCCCATTGATTCTCAAGACAGAATATCATATTTACCAGGAATTATATCCATTTTTTGTCACTGTGTTCCTCCTGAAAGCTTTCCTAGTCGAGTATGACTTTAATAATATCGTATATATTTCTCTCCCTCAAATATGAACGGATTTTTCATGCTGAAAATTGCTGCTGGCAGGAGCTGTGTATCAGTAACCTCTGTGCCCCAAGGAATGCTCCTAAAGACAGCAAATCTGAGCAGTGGACACTGCATCAGGTGACTGAAATCAGCAGAATATTATTTTCTGAAATGAACTGAAAAAATATTTGAGTTGCAAGAGACACATAAGACATAAAATCCTGTGGCAATTTCTTAAAGCCCATGAAATAGGGAAATACTACAAACTGAGATCAAACTTTGTCTTTCAAAACATGAGTTTCTCCCAAAAAAAATTATTTGTAAGAAAATAAAATTAAAAAACAAGCACAAGACTGAAACTTTTCATGCAGATACAAGAGGATAACTTGCAAAGGTCCGAGAGCAAGCAGTTTCCAGAACAAGAGGTATTTCCCACTTTGGCTAAAGGATATTGCCTTTTGTCAGAAGCAGTGTGTTTCTCATTTTTTAGATGAGGCCCTTTCTGAAATTTCCAGCAGGAAAAGCTACAGAAATTATAATGTTTGTGCAACTAAATATTATTGCTGATGGTTTTTTTGGCATGTTTTTTTTGGGGGGGAGTGCTTTTTGTTTTGGTTTGGGGTTTTTTTTGGTGTGGTTTTATTTTGGTTGGTTGATTGTTGGTTGGTTGGTTTGTTTTTTTTTTTTTTGGAGGTTTTTTGTTTGTTTTGGTGCAATGGGGTTTTTTGTTTTGGTTTTTTTTTTTTTTTGTTTTGTGGGTTTTTTTGTTTTTGGGGTTTTTTGTATTTTTGAGACGTGCTATGGAATTTAAAGAAGACTGGATTTTAAGTTAAAACCCTTAGTGGTTTCATGGCTCTGCTGCAAGATCCAGAAAAGCAACTGAGCCCATTTTGTGTTATATTTATACCAACTGCGCAGGGTGAGTTGCTTCTGCAAAAATCCTGAGTTCTGTGAATGTACAAGAATGCATTCAGTGCATTGGCTTTTCAAAGGTTGGCTAAATTTTGCTGGAGCAGCTGAGAGAAGGCAGGTAAAGCTCATTAATGATATTAAACACTTCAAATTCTCTAGAGGTTAAGGTTTTTGAGCCTGAACATTGGAGCAGCTTCTCTTCAGAGCATTTGTGTAATAACAACACATAATTTCTGTGTACAGTTGTGACCTTCCTGGGGGTTTGCTGACAGAATGCTCCTTTCTATGTATCAGCCCAAAAATGCATTTTGTCCCATGACTAAAAAAAGGTAAAGAGACGCTAATATGGTCTTCTAGCCCTAACAGACTTTAATGTGCTGTTTTTTTATCTCAGATCAACTTTATTATAATACAGTAATTACACAGGAAAAAAAAAGTAATGATCATAATATCAGGCAAATTTCACCTCCTTTGGTGTCCCGTGGTTCTCTGCACTGAGGGCTCAAGGAAAGGCCTTCCCTGACTTCCTGATAAGTGGATGAGTGATTATCCCCCTTGTTAATGGGCAATGATATAGAAAAGTCCTCCAGATGGACAGAATATTCATGAGGGGGCTGCACAGCTGAGATAAGGATATAAGATGCCACAAGCAATCACTTATAAGAACACCACGAAAAAAAAAAATCCACTGAGGCAGCCTTGGGGTTTCTGGGTAAGGGTGAGAGGAGGACAGACCCATGGGGGCCATTTGGGGACAGGGACTGACCCAGGGCTGAGTTGAACTGGTTAAAAGTGTCTGGCAAAAGGACCTTCTGCTGGAAGGTGGCCCTGTTCACCAGGCAGGGATGGGTGATCTTTAAGGACCTTTCCAACCCAAATGATGACAAATTGTCTGTGAAAATTTCAGCTGCCACCTGTCAGGGTGAGATTTGGCTTCACCTGGAAACAGCCCCAAATCTGTGCAACCAATGCAGAGTACGGGTGTTTGTGAAGGTCCAGGAACATTTCTGTGGGACAAGAATTGCCTCAGCACCTGAAGGGCTGCCCTTCACCAGAGAGTCAAACAATCAGACAATCTTTAAGTCAAGATCTTCAAGAAGAGAATAACATTATTCTCATTTTTCAGTCTATTTCAACCTTTTCTTCCCAAATGAGATGGAAATTTTGACATTTGTAAATCTTCCCACCTCAGTAATTTGAGAAAAATGTGGAGTTTGTGTCAGTCAAATATTCTGATGGTTTTGAGATGTGTTATTAATTTTTTTTTGTTAGCATTTCTCAGTATTTAAGAAAATTCTTAAGAGGGAAAAGTAAGTTATTATGAAAAGAAAATGTCATGTTGATAACTGTGAAATATCTTAGCTAAATGTGTTGAAACAACAAAATTCATACATGTGAGGCCCTCTCACTTTCTGTTTTTACAAACTGATGTCTCCCTAGACAAATCACATTTTGGGAAATGAATTGATGATAATGATTCTTACTAAGGCAGCTCTTCTGACCACACAGAACAAGACTCCAGCCCAGCAAACTTTTCAAAAAATAATGAATTATGGTGATGGGGGTGTGACAATCCATGCCATGGTTAATGGCTGCCCCATTCTCCGCTGAGGTTCTCTCCATACAAAGTCCTTTGGAATGGCAATATTATGCACTGAAACCACTTGTGTTAAAGTTTGATGTGATCAGCTTGGCCAGGACCAGTCATGATCCACACTGGCTTGACAATAATCTCCCTTCCTTGACACTGCTTTTAGGTGAAAAATAGGTTTCTTATTGCACAGGCCTCTGTCGGTTAAAAAAAGTTGTTTCTATGATAGATTTTTATTTCATAAAAAAAATATTTACCATGGACTCTTTCCAACAAACACATATATTTGGGAAAAATCCCCAAACCAACCAAACAACTAAAAACTGACCTCCCAAAAATGCTTTCCTTTCTATTTGTATTCCATTAAAAATGAGCACCAATGCTGAATGTTTTTCTCCCAGCCTGGAATGTACCAAAGCTGTGTTTCATCCCCACATAAAACTAAATCTGAGCTGATTGACCTGAAATTCTGCTGGACTCCTACCAGACCTTAACCAAAACAAATTCAGTCACCATCCAATCTGGAAGGATTCATGTTCAAGCAGGTACAAATTGGCGGAAATCCATGAGGTAACTCAGGTGGACAGCAAAGCAATAGATTCTCACTCTGTAAGGCTGAAACCGAGATTAAAAAATGAGCAGTCACCAAATGGAGAAGTTTTTGTCTTTTCCTGAGAGGAAAATGTGTGCCTGTTGTAGAGGCACCATGGAGGGGTAGTTCCACCTGACTACCTCTTATTTCCTGGGCATTTTTCTCCCAGCATTGCCACCAAAAGCAAGCCAAAATTCAGTACAAAAGCCTTGCACCCATTTTTGTGCATCCTACAGACCCTCTGAAGGTGCTGTAGTTCAGACACACACACAGGTTGGGTCATGGAAGAGGCTGGAAGATTTCTCAGGATACCAAATCCTGAATATTGGATGTGCTGGGCTGAGAGTGGACATTCTGTGACAGTATTTCCAGAGTTTCAGCCCCACAGTTCAGGGACACATCTGCACAGCCTGCAGGACCTGGAGCACCAAACAATTTTTGTTATTTCTAAAAATAAAAAAAAAAGGAACTAGATTTGAAAACTATTTCTGAAAAAAATCCTTTATCTGCCTCCCTTCAGAAGTGCAGCAAATCCTAATATGATTTATCGAAAGGCCTTGCTTCCAAAAGGCATTGTGGCCACTGAAATAATGAACTACTTGAAAGTCACATTTAATTTACTTCCAAAGAAACAAGCTAGCATTGCTCAAGGTTGCTGGGGAAACAGGAAAGCTGCTTTAGATCAGTTTGCAGCAGAGAAGACTTGCTGATATTTTGCAATTTGTACATGTTCACCATAACTTTAACAATCTCTTATTTTCAGAAACCCATTTCTGACTTGGTGTTAAATATTCATCCTCATTCCCAGAGCACTGCCTTGTTTTCAGCTGTGGATTCAGATTCATAAATCTGACTTAAAAATAAGCTGTTTTATCACAACTGTGTACATATTTCTGTTTTGGGGGCCCATTTATCAAAGAATGCATCCAATTTCAGCCCAAGAGAAGCCCACAGTAGGCATAAAAATCTCATTTCTTGGGAATCTACAGTACCAACGTGGGATGCAATTTCAGGTGATCAAACCCTTCCCAACATCTTTTATTGACTGCTCTTAGACTTTCCTGCTTTAAAGAAAAGTTCTAATAATTTCCAGAGTTGTAAAATTCAGTTGCTGTATTCACTTGGTGCTCTGCCATAAAGAAAAAGGAAATCACACTTGAAAGCAAGATGCACTAATCGAGTCCTGCTAATCCTTGTCCTGGAGACAAATCAGGACCCCCTTTTCCATAAGCTGCAGTGAACAGATGTAATTTGGCATGCACATATCCAAATTTATTCCAATTTACTCCAAGCTGCAGTGGTGAAATGAAAGGACAGTAATGGAATGGCAGTAAGAGGAATTAAAACAGGTCTGCAATGCTCCTTCCTAGAGCATTCCTGTCCTCACAAAACCCAGTTTTTATCCAAGAGCTCAATTTGCTAAAATCATGTCAGCCACGTGAGTTTCACATGTAGGAATAAAAGAGTTACCTGTGCATTGTTGTTTATTTCATTATTTTATCATTTGGAGTCCCAGTATTACAGCAAGAACAAATTACGTTCAAAATTAACAAAGAAAAATATTAACCAAAATTAAGATGCTTAAAATAATTGGTGGTATTGAATCCAGATTGCTCTCACTTGGTCTCATAGAAACACAGTTTAGAAAATAGCTTAGACCAAGGGATATGTAATATTTCTAATGTACTTGCACCTCTTGCCTTGGTTTTTCAAAGATGCCTAGGCAGTAGGTGATGTGTTTTGAATTATCTATGAGAAAATCCCCAGTTTTTCTATCAACACATTTTTAGTCCAGCTATTGGACATAAAATTTCATCACTACCCACTTTGCTTGGTTTCATTCATTAATTTTCCTTCATACATCTCATCAAAGCAAATAATTTTATTTTTTTTCTATTTTTCCCTAATCACATATTTTGAGACTTCGGGTGCCATTCTATTAAATGCTCAGTGAATTTTGCTCTGGTTTAGAATCATTACATTTTTAAGGTATTGTAGTGATTTTTTTGATTGAA
Organism: Malurus cyaneus samueli; assembly: GCA_009741485.1. Lineage (NCBI taxonomy): Eukaryota > Metazoa > Chordata > Aves > Passeriformes > Maluridae > Malurus > Malurus cyaneus. Next base: position 2,558,462 of record CM019238.1, on the reverse strand, counting down.
CACTACATTTTATTTCTTAAAATCACGGTGCTTTTATCCAGTGGGATGAACTGAAGAGAGGAACAAGCAGAGGGATGCCAAAGGTAACTGGAAGTAAGAGTGGAGGTTTGGGCCAATGACACCCTTAAATAGACAATGAATGACAGAAAAAAGGAGGATTGAGAGGAAAAGTCTCTGAGAAACTGGAGGTAAGGTAAAAAGGGCTTGTTGAAAAAAGACTAATCTTAGAAGAGAAAGATTTTCTTCCCACTGATGTCCTGCCTGTAACCTGAAGGTGGGAATCCTGCTGTGCCTGGAAGGTGTGAGCAGGAAATCTGCTCCTGCCCCAGGGCATGGATTCCTCCCTGGGCTGGGCAGGACAGGGGCACTGCCAGCTCCCCTGGAAATGTGCCCCGATTCCAGGGAATCCTGAGCTGCTGCAGGCTCCTCAGAGCTCACTGCCCGTCCCCTTGCAAATGTAAATGCCGTGATAGGGATAACAGACCAGACAAAGCTGATAAAACACCGAGTGGGAACTGGGTGTGACCCTGGATGGGCCAGTCCTGCCACCCCCAGATGGGGGTTCAGTGGGATCCCCACACTGAGGCTGCTCAGACACAAGGAACTGGTTTTCCTGGATAATCAAATATTAACGATTCCAGGAAACCTCCTCTTCCATGTGACATCCTGTGACAAAAGACAAATTGCTGATATATTGCTGCAAAAGTGGGTGGCCAAGCCGAATTTCAGAAAAAAACTCTTGATAGCCATTTATTGAACAATTGGCAAAATATCAACTAAAAGCAGCCTTGCAATCCTGGACCAAGAATGATTCACTGATTAAAATCTGCTTAAAAAGTATTTCACAACATAATTTAAGACAGAATTTTGCATTTTGTTTTGTTGCCTCTGGTGTTACAATCCCAGAGAAGAAAGTGCATTGTAACAGCAACAGGATATTCCTGTAGTTCTACAGCTTGATGGCATTATTCATTGCTTAAAAATTACCTGAAATTTTATACCAGATTAATTAGTAAAAAACAAATTTTCTGTGAGTGGGGAAAAATAAAAAGAAAGGCAGTTAATAAAAGAGAAAAATATCTAATTAGGTCCAGTCAGTCCCCAGGTTGACTCACTGAGGGTCAATGCTGCTCTACTTAAGTTTATTATACACTAAAATCAATGTGGTTTATATTGATTGTGATTTTATCTGATGTGTGTTAGCTACTATGAGGTACTGCCCACTCTGAACAACCCTGTAGCCTTATTAATAAAGGTTATCAGCACATTTGTTTGTAGAGTTATGAAATAATATTTCCTAATCCAGCAGATGTGTGTGGGTTAGCAGTGTTAATCCACTGATTTTAGCCAGGTGCTGATTGCTTTGTTTGCAGTGGATTAGGACATGATACATCACCTAAAAGCACAGGAAACATTAACTCAAATCCCACCATAAGAGCAGAAAGCTTTCCCTCACCTCTCTTGGCACTCTCACATATTCCATCTTCTCCCTGCAGTTTGCATTGCTCTTCCTTATTTCTCCTTCATTTCTGAATGATGACAATGCTCCAACATGAATGAGCATTTCAAACCTGGCTTGTGTTCTAAACAATCCTGGCACACATCCCAGATACTACAGGTAATCTTTGAAAGAGCAATTGAAAGGAGTAATGCCAAAAATGGGTACTTTTTTGGTGACAATATCAAGCAGTTCCACCAAGAAAAATATTGCTCTGTCAGCTTTAAAATAATTCTTCAGATATCTGGAAGACAACCTTGTTTTTTTGAGGGAAAACTTCTCACAGCTGCTATTGTTCAGAAAGGACCATCTGAAAATATGTTTTATGTTCAGACTAGTTTTCATCTCAAACTTTCAGAGCTGAGAATGTCCTTTCTAGATTTCCATCCACAGAAAGGGACACAGAACAGAGAGAGATCTAGGGAGGAGAAGAAAAACGGAGATGTAAAAGGATGTTTTAGGTCCAAAAAAATCCCAATGTTGCCAAGTGTAACTTGATTATTCACTGATAGCTAATTTAGAGTATAATCATCTACTCCAGCCTGGAGAGTAAACACATTATCATTGGCAAACATTACCTACTGGAATAAATACCAGTGCTTATAACAGTATTAAAAGAAGCAAAAACTCAAGGGGTTTCTGAGAAATCTGAGTTTTATACCAGGAAAACTCAACTTATCCACAGTTAAAACAAATTTGTGAAGTGTAGACTCCTTCATGCCATAAAACTAAGCCTATAGCCTGAAGAATTACACAGCTATGAATAATCACATTCAGAACAGGACAAAAATAGGTAATTACCATCTTCATCATATGCTATTGTACAAATTAGTATATCCTGCATCTCTTTGGGAAGAAAACGAAGCATATGTTTTTGTGCTGTGTTGTAGACCTAACAGACAATAGACGGACCCCTCATGAGAACACAGCAATGCAAAGTGTTGCCTTGATCCGACAGAAGGGTAAAAAAAAAAAAGAAAAAAAAAGAAAAAAGAAGAAGAAAAAAGAAGAAGTAAAAAGAAGAAGAAAAAAGAAGTAAAAAGAAGAAAAAAAAGAAGAAGAAAAAAGAAGAAGAAAAAAGACAAAATGACCAGGGAAAGTATGAAATTCAATGGAGAAAGTGATTTAATTGCATGGGAAAAGAAAGGAATATTAATATGGAGGAAATGCTCGTCTATGAAATGAAGAGTGTATAACAGATAGCAGATTTTTTTTTTTTTTAAATCATAAATTCTACTTGGTAATGTCAATTTAATTGAGAATACTGCTAAACCTCCCAGTATACATTAGTGTGTATGTTAAGATTGGTGTGCCCATAAAGGCACTCCAAGAGGAGCACACAATGCCATGCTAATAGGGTTAGGTGCTCAGAAGATAAGGTAACACAAGTGCCATTTGATGCAAGAGTTGCTAGGGAAGGCTATTTTTTCCCCCCCTGTCTGCTAATTAAGTGAATTTAGTGCTTTTGAAAGGTGCGGGACTGACAATCGCGGGGACTGAAGTCCCCTATTCATGGAGCAGGCAGAGCCCAGCGAAGCTTCCTGAGGCTGCCCCTCAACCTTGACCTGCAGGGCTCACCTCCAGCGATGAGCCGGGCTGGGGGCTGCGCTCCGAGCCTGCTCATTCTCCGGGCTCGCTGGGGAGGCTGCTGATGAAGGTGCTAATTAGGGCCGATTGTGCTGGGGGTTTTGTGCGCGAACACCTGTCCATTAGGGACTGAACGGGAACACCAGCTCAGCTCGCACAGGGCACGCTCAGCCCCTAACGAGGGACGGCTTTTCCAGCACCGCTGACCCAGGGCCAGGGCCGGGGGATGTGGACAGGAAAGGCAGCTCAGCGATGCACTGCATCTCACCCAACTATTTTTTTGAAGGGAATAAATGGGGGAAATAGGGTTTTTTGAATATGATGTCCATCTAGCTGCTTTGTTGACTCCTCTTCCAGAAACCTCCTTCTTGACTCCTGCTCTCTCACGGCTGTTGTTCCATTTTAAGAGAACACAGAAGGCTCAGAGCAGAACCAAAGAAAGCCAATGACTATTCCAGCAAAGCAACTCAAGCTATCTAAGGCTGAAATAAACCCGGAGAATGAGAGTGTTGGCACAGCCCCCATTTTCCCTGCCATGGAGAATCCATGTCCATTTGGGAAACATAGCAATGGGAAGGGTCTGCTGATGGATAAAATACTCCAAAGGATCAAAGCTGACTTCTGATTGTTTTATGGATTGTTGGGGGGAAGAGGGTACAATACTGGTTTTCCCAGAACTGCACCCAGGACCTAAATTGTTGGATGGCTGGATGCACATAATGACATGTCAGATAATTTCTTGTAATTCTATTTTGATGCAGCTTTTATTCCCTGGTGAAGATACCAATCTAGAAGCAAAAACTCCCCAAAATCCTGAGCTTTTTGTAAGATCATGCCTTTACTAGATTTAGCAGAGGAAGTCACATAAAAATCCCACTGTCAATAAATGAAGTGCCAAGAGCCAATGAAGAGGCATCTACACAGAGTAATATAGCACAGTTTACATTAAAAGAAAAGATTCTTTAAATGTCTACATATTGGTTTGTTAGTTAGGTTTTTTTTAATCAGAAAGGGCTGACTCCAAGCCTTTATTCTTTTCACCTCTGTAAAGGTGCAATAGAGACACAGCAGCTCAGTGCTCTTGACATCAGCAAACAGGCTGCAAAAACACCAGGAGAGAGCCAATCTCCTGTAAGAGTTGAATAGAGTTCACCCTGGAGATAAAGGTTTGGGTGAAAGATGAAATGAAAAATGTGTCTGTAGCTTCTTGCAGCAAAACCTGCTTTTCTGGAGCACTTTTGCCCCTTGTCTTGAGTGTCCTATTGAATGAATAGTGGGTGCTTTATGTCACTTTGTTGTTGAATGGAGCAGTCTACTGAGCATGAACTTTCTGATGGCCTTCCCTCCTGAAATGATGTGCAGAGGTTTCATGGATTATGCATTAGTCCCTTTTAACTTTCCACTTGCAGATAACAGGGGCGGCAGCAGTCTAATAAAGACTGAGCAGAGGGAGGCAAGCCAGCACCAAAACCCAAACATTTTTGCTCACAGAAATAATTTCCAGTGTTCCCTGCATTGAAGTGCCTCCCCGAAGTGTGATATATGGCATCACATCTGATGGGGCATCTGTGAAGTCACTTTGGTGATATTTCTTCAATTTTTCTCAAATCTCCTTTGAAAGCAGGAAAATCTCCTCTTGGTTACTCCCCAGTGTTTTAAATCTTTAGCAACACCTGTAAATAAACATTCAAATAGTGAGGATCATGCACTAAGTCCACTTGCTCTCTTAGATGAGGTTTCAAGAGATGGGTGATAGTTAAGAATCCCTTGAAAATGGTGACACTCACATAAAAATTGCTTTAAAATATGTCCAGCCTGCTCTGAATGCCACAAGAATAAGTATTAACGCTGCTTTTCTCCAATCCTTTTCATTGAGGTCTCACTGGGGCATCATTCCAGGTTTTTGTTTATTTTCACAAAACAAATTTTTAAATATTTAAAAATAAAACAAAATCAAAAACCAAAGCCAAACCAACAACCAAACAAAAAAAAAAAAAAAAAAACAAACAAAAACAAAAACTAACCAAATTAAAAAAAAAAAAAAAAACAAAAAAAAAAACAAACAAACAAACAACCAACAAACTGTTGGACAGAAAGCCAAGAAAATATCAGTATTTCTTCAGAACTTAAAACTCAGGATTTGAATACTTAAATAAATATTCATCTTCCTGTTGCACAAAACCAGCCCAACTCTGGTGCTCAGCCTGGATCATCTCATGGCATTTTTTCCCTCTAATGCCCATTTTATGGGCATTCCTGGATCATGGGTTCAATTTTAGAATAAACTGACAGAATTTTCAGGATGATGCTGGGAAATAATGAAGTGTTCATCAGAGTAAATGGTCCCCCTACAAAAAGGTGAGGAGTCTGGTGACAATTAACAGCTATAGTGAAAATTAAGAGATGCATTAAAGGGTATCAATCCTGTGAATACTGACATGGATATTTCTGCTGTCATCTGACAAAAACAAATTAATTGTTATAGTAAATAAGGTGATGAAGACACACACACAGAGCCTGGAATGAAAATGCAACACACACAGGACATGTCCTCTCTTTAAAGAGTCACTCTCAATGCTAAAGCTGATTTGATGAGGACAAAAGGAATAGCACAGATGAATCAAGGTCAGAAAGGTGAGTAAAAATAAGACAGTTATTATGTCTTTTCTGAAAGCAGGAGCAGATTAGAAAATAGGTCAGGGAGTGCAGGAAAAACGTTATTTGTATTCTGTCAATTTGCAAAGGATGTGCATAACTGAATGCAGTGAATTTGTAGCAACTTCTTATTCTAGTTCCAGGCAGTGATGTATTCCACATTATTTCTTATTATTACTAGTATTACATTATATTTTTAAAAATATTTTCCTGCCAAATTCAAAATCCGATTGTGATGAATGCTGCACAATGAAACAGTAGGAGAAAGTTTCTGTTTTGAAGACTATGGCACACAAACAAAAAGCAGGAGCACCAGCATAAGGAAGGGATGTGGTTTGTCAAAAGCCACGTAGCAAAGCAGGAAATAATGCTTTTCTCCATTTCCCAAAGCAGTGCCATACTCAGAAAAGACATAGGCACCTAACAGAGCCACTAAATATTTCTCTCCTGATGTGTCAAAAAGGTTGTCTGATAACAGAAATTTCTTTAGTTGTTTGGAAATTGGAAATTCATGATCTCATCCTCTTCCTGCTGTCTTGGTTTAGCCTGCATTCCTCAAGAAATAAATCTAAAGGAAAAGTGTACTGAGGGAGCTGTTTAGTCCAGAGAAGGGAGGATTGAGAAGGATCTCATTAATGCAGGTGAATATCTCCAGGGAGTGCCAGGGGATGATGCTAGACCCTTTTCAGTGGTGCTCAGTTCTAAACTTCCATCAACAAGAAGAATCCATGTAAAATCCCACACCTTCTCCCCCTCTGAGAGCCAAGTCATCATTTCCATTTCTCACCATCACTTCCATCTTTTACAGATACCCAAGATTTCCCACATTTCACACTGGAAATGCGAGTAGCAAACTTTCTCCCACTGTTGGAATTCCTTGTTCTTGTTCATAATAATTATTGCAGCATGTGCATAGATGCAGCTGATAAGAAAAAACAACTCACAAATAAATAAGCCGTAAAGCCCAATCTCCATTTAATTAACCCAGGAGGAGACTGTTGGGGAGAATCAGTTCCAATGTTCTTCCAAACAGATGCAGGGGGAAAGTCCTAAAAAAAAGGAAAGTCCTAAAATCATTGCTGACCATCCACACCATTCACTGTGGGATGTGCTCCCAGAGCACTGCTGGCTCTGCTCTGCTTCCAGAAAGCTTCACGCAGAAAATGGATGGACAGACAAACCCCAAAACTGCTGCTAACAAGGAGAAGTGGGTGGTGAAGCAAAGCTCTCAAAACCATAAATAGATTTTTAGTGCAAAAAAAAACCTTAGCAAAAAAGACTGATTAAAAAAAAAACAAACAGGCAATTTTAATTGTTTTGATTATTGACCTCACAATATCTTTTCCTTAAGAAGAAGTAACATATTTTAGGGATACATATTAAAAAAAGACAAAAATGCATGGGTTTTTTTTTCCAAAAAATAATCATAGGAAATACATTTTAACTTGATTTGAATATCTGTGTGTTGCCATTAGAAAGCAAAGCATTTCCATAGTAAGAGACATTATCATGATGTGATTTTGAAAGCAATGGGAGATTGCCCTAAGATTGTATTTTTCTTTAATTATATAAGGAAAAGAGAAATGCAACTAATCTTTTACACACCTACAAAAATGCATTAAAAGCCTTAGAAATGTTATTGGTCCACTTGCAAAGAAATTTAAAATCAGTTTTGTTTTCAGCTTATTGCCTTTCCCACATACTTCCTCTGAATTCCTGCAGCATGTAGGGGAAATGCTCTCTAGAATGCAGATTTCCTGGTGGATGTGCGGATTATTCTTCCTTAATCTCAACAATCAATGACTGGAATCTTATCCTAAATAAGGAGCTGACATGTGTAACTAATTTTCAAAAGAACTTTCTTTAAGCTTATTACCAAAGCAACTGCTTCCATTCTTAAGATTTGAGCAATGTAAGTAAAGGTAATTCCTTTATCATCCTGCATCAAATCCTTTATTACGCTGTGTACTAGCAAAAAAAACCAAGCAAATTCTAACACATTCACAAAAATTACTTCACTGTTTTATCAGGGTATTTCTAGTCAGTGTTTGTTGTGGAATAATGTAGGAAAAAGTTCTCAGTGTGCTGCATTTACCATTAGACATATTCAAATTAATGGTTTCTGTCCTCAACAAAAATATTCAACCACTGTCTAAAATGCAATAAAATATTTATACAGTTAGAAACCTAAATTCTTGAGCTTTGGCTGATTAGATTTTGTGTTTTAATTTTTATTGCTGTCCTTGGCTTCTACCCTTTTCAAAGGGTGAGCTTTCAAAGGAGATAATCAAAGCAGGAAGGAACGAATCAAGATTGCAGCAGAATGAGAGCATGGGCACAGTGTTTAGAATTCAGCAAGACCAGTGATTAAAAACTTCTGATCATACACAAATTATCTGTTTCTGTGGGAGATACAGCTCTCAGGATCATTTTTCAACACCATCATGTATAAGCTTAATACTTCTCATAGTTTTGAGATGAATTTTTCTCTCAATATCTGTTAGTGTTTCATTTTCACAGGACTGTTTTACTGAGCTGAGCTACAACAATGACACTGTAGGGACTTGGAGGTGGCTGTCTTTCTCTGCACTGGTTTGCCCATAAATGCTGCAGAAAAATGGAAATGGGAAGTCCCCTAAAATACAAACTGCTCCTGTACAATGAAGTTATTAAAATTGTAGATACACAGCCCTCAGGTTAAGCTGCTCTACAATAACAGTAGCTGTATGCAGCAGCTACAAAGGCACAGCATAATTTCTTTGGGAGGCAAAGACATTCCTGGGGGGAAATGAGCACAGGAAAATTCTCTGGTGTAACACAGGGCAGTGTACGAAGAGAATCCTAGCAGAACATTAATCTAAATAGGAAAATTAGTTTCAATACTTGAGTCTATTTACTATTATTATCTGCTCCCTCATTTTGTTGGGAACAGCATTTTGTGAAGGACAATGCAGACTGGGCTGTTTTCATGGAACCACAATATGAGTTGAGCTGGAAGGGACCTTCTGGTCCAACCCCCTGCCATAAGCAGGGGCATCTTCAACTCCATTGGGTTTCTCAGAGCCCTGTCCAACCTAACCTTGAATATTTCCAGGGATAGGGCAGCCACCACCTTTCTGGGTAACCTGTGCCAATGTCCCACCACCCTTATTTTAAAACATTTATTTCTTAGATCTAGTCTAAATCTATCTATTTAGATTAAAACTGTCTCCCCTTTTTCTATTGCAACAGGACCAAATAAGAAGTCTCTCCTCATCTTTCTTATTATGATTTATTATTATAAGCACTGGCTGCTCCAAGGTCACCCCAGAGCTTTTTGTTCTCCAGGCTGCACAAGCCCAACTCTCCCTGCCTTTGTTATAGGAAAGGAGTTCCTCTCTGACCCCCTTGAGCCCCACTGTTACACCTTGACATAATGGTTTTATCATTATGTGAGAAAATGTTTCCTGTGAAATATAAAAGAAATTAATTGGTAAATAATGAGTACCTACAATTTGGACAGAAGAAAAGATTAGATGAGAGTAAAGTTGTTTACCAGAAAGAGGCAGCAGAATTCAATGCTGCTATTGATTAACTTATTATTCGCTCAGAATGGGTGGAATTATGTATGAACATTCTTCATCTGACTTGTCCTCTCAGCCTCTCAGATAGTAGTTCTGGCTGCTTCTTGAAGGAATTAAGGTAAGCATTGATGATTACCTGATTTTGGAAAAAAGATTGGAAAAAAAAATTTACTTTCTGCCCTTCCTTCTTCCCTTCCTCCATCCCTCTCTCCCTGGAACAGTTAAATTAGAGTTATTTACAATTTCAGGTCAAAATAGGAAAAGAGTCATAGTGAGTTGAGCTTCTGAAATCTTAATTAATTAAGCACATTCCTTATGAAAGTTCTAGAAATGTTTTTTGCAGGGACAGCCAGTGAAATTTTCACTGCCAATTCAAAGGTTTTGAGATTTTTTTTCTTTTAACTTTTAGTTTACAGAGAGAAGCAGCTGAAACACTGTGATGAATCCACATGACCAGAAAAAGCCTGAGGATTTTACCCACTTCTCACACTCAAGGCTGTGGGATGAATGAAAGGATTTTACCTGAAAACTCACACCAGTCAGGGAGCTCCCCTTTCTGGCTGCTTCTTTGCAGGAATAAGACACAAAAAATTATTGAAAAGTGGTAAAATGCCGTGAGATTCACTGGGCAAGCAGCTAACCAGAAACAAACAGGACCTGCATCAGTAGCTGTATTGTGGACTATTTTCTCAACCTCAATATATTTATGCAAACATGCTCAAGGCTGAACCCTCTCTTTTGTTGCCGGGCCACAGATCAGTCTGCTCCTGATTTAAAATGCATGGCTAAGTTTAAAACTTTAGTAAGGGCCAATCTCTGAATAATCCTTTAAGGATTATTGTAATTAAGGGACTAATCCTTAGATGCTTCTTAATTTGTGTCCGTTTTAAAATCGAGTGCCACTTCTTTCATCACAAAAGAGAGGAGAAGAGGTGAAAATGACGAAGGTTTAAACATTAACAGCCTTTCCTGTCACCTCATGCATCTGAGAAACACAAACAGGTAGAATATTTAAAACCAGGTTATTAAAACCGCGAGCACAGAATCCTACCCCGCAAAAAACGCACCGATGTGAAAACCGAGAGAGATTTTAAATCTGCAGACAAGTCTTGATGGTGAGCAATGTTCTGTGTGCAGATAAGGCAAATACAACTTAAGGACACACATTTTAGTTTGTAAACCCTCTTTGCATGAACCCTCAAATGCTTGTTTGCATCAACTCTCCCCTTCTCCCCACTAGAAGCCTGTTTGAAAAATACATCAGTGACAGCAGTTTTTCCAATCACTCCAGCATTTATATTTGTTCTTTATCTCGTTAACATGGAAAAAGTGAATTGGGCAACCTAAGTTTGAAAATTTAGCAGAGAGAGAGATGTTAAAGAAAGTCAATTATTGATGCACAGGAGTGAAGCTTAGGACATAATTTAGGAAATGTTGAGGCTCAAGATGGGTGCACAATCAGTGAAAGGATACAATGAGGGGGCATTGCTGAGCTAAAACACCTGCTAGCAGTTCACTGGCTGTACCTGGGGATCAGCTGGCATTGGTTAAAGGTGCTCATGGCTCTCTACATTAGTCCTGCTCTAAGCAGCGTGAAAAAGGAGGCAGGAAAACAGCTTCTCTTCCCAAAGGCAGTCTAGCTTTGGTCAAACACAGGCCTGGATGCCTCTGTTCCTGCATCTGTAAAATGAGCATGTTTATAAATATCAACAAAGAAGGAAAAAAACCCTAGAGATTGTTATTATGAGCAGAAAATGAGTGCGAAATAAGCAGTACATGCAGCTGTGCTACAGTTGTGTGAATGTGAAGCTCTGGAAGCTGTGTGCATTGGAACAGGGGTGAGAAATCATTAGGAGACATGGGGAAAGGCTCACTAGTGTTTAAACCCCTTGGAAATAGCACATTTTTTTTTTTTTCTCCCTGAAACATATAAGTATTACACAGATTCCATGCTGGATGTTTTTGACAAGCCTGCAGGGGCAGGTGTTAACATTCTATAGGCTCCATAAGGATGATTGCTCCATGATACACATTTATCTTTAATATAGTTTACAGAGTTGGGGTTTTTGTTGTTGTTATTTTTTCTGTTTTTTCCCCTTTTCCTGTGACAAATTACATTGTGCTTTATGGAAATGTAACATTTTGTATGAATGGATGGCAGCAGCCATGTTGCATAGCAATGAGCAAGACAAAGTAGCTCCACTCTTATTTGCAACTGGCTCAGACCTTTCCATTAGCAAATTAAAATCTGTTCAAATTTATTTACTAATATATTAGGAGAAGCTTCAGGCTAACCCCTGTTGACCTGTATTATATAGCAAACAACTGTAGCAGTGAAAATAATTAATAGAATGTATTGCACCTCCTGCTTGTTTCTCCATCGCACCCCGGGGTCGGCTGCAGAGTAGGTTTTCCATCTGCATTCTGCTACAAGGGCACATTTACTTAAAAATTATCAATTATATTCTGAAATTACTTCCTTTAATTGAACTCTCTCTATTCAAGCCATCCCCTGTTTTTAAAGCTTCTGAAAGCATGTAAATAAAAAAATGTTTTCTGTTTTAAAACTTAAGGGGAACTTCCTGTATTACCTGCATCTGCAAAAGGAGCAAATATGCAGCAGTAATTCCTTGTCACATCAGTTATTCATTATTATTATATCACACTTCTGTCACTCAGGTGCAAAGGATTGCAAGAAATTTTTTATTTTCTATTTGCTGTTGTTGCCCAGAGAAGCTGTGGCTGCCCCTGGATCCCTGGAAGTGTCCAAGGCCAGGTTGGACAGGGCTTGGAGCACCCTGTGATAGTGGAAGGTGTCCCTGCCCATGACAGGGGGTGGGATGAGATGAGCTTTAAGGTCCCTTCCCAAACCATACTCTGGTTCTATGAATGAGCATGAAACACACCTGGGGGCCATTGAAAAGCTTGGGGTGTGACCCTCATTCAGAGAAACGTGCGCTGCTGATATAAATGTGGGACAGATGGATGCTGTGAGCTGCCAACCTCTGCTTCCCTTCAGCACAAATAACCGTGGTGAGCCTTGGCAAGCAGCTGATTCTGAGGTCTTCATCTAACTGCTAAAGAAGAAACCAATAAAGAGACATGGAATGGTTAAAATAGAGGTTGTGAGGAAAAAAAAATGCAGTTTCCAGCTGCACAGGCTGACGTTTAGGTGCCAATGAAGTAAATGATGGGGAGGTGTAAATGATTCCTTTCTATCAACACAAACAGCTACAATGGAAGCTGTCAGAGGGTGATCAGCTGGTGAATCTTAGCCCAACAAAACAGAAACATATCATTTATTTAAGAAATTAGACTTATTTATGAAATAAGTCAATGTGCCACTTTAACATGTCAATGATTTTATATATATATTATTATATATATAATATATAAAATATAATATATATATATTTGTACATTAATGGCCACGGTGACAAATTTCACACATTAAATATAGTCATATTTTATTATTATATGAATAAAAACAACCACGATCCCTGGAAAACAACTTACTTTGTTTTGGATAACTTGCTTTCTGTTGAAAAGCAAACAGTGAATAATGAGTGCTAGATCATCAACCTTCAAATGTGTTTAGGAAAATAAATTGCTAACAATGTTATTATCATTATTTCTATAAAAACAGCAGTTCCTCTCTAAAATAATACGAAAATCTAGTCTGGTTAGGTGTTTTTGTAATAATGTATTCCATGCATAGAAATAAGGGATATTAGCCAGTACAGGTCGCTGTTGACCTCTTGTGGTCCCATTCTGCGGTTACAGGAAAGCTCTAAGACCAGCCAGGAGTTGGATATAGATGCTCCTTGTGGATCCCTTCCAACTCAGGATATTCTATGATTCTGTAATTCTGTGACATCCAGAAAATCACTGGAATGCCCTTAAACTTAAAAAGAACAAATTCAGACTGAAATTTTCTGGATTAGGAGGAATGGAATGTCTGGTTCAGTGGGTCCCAGGCTTTTTTGGACCATGAGTACTTGTCAATCTTTAACATTTTTTTTTGCATATAAAAGATGGAATATAATGAGCTTAATTTGTCTACAAATAAGGATGTGCAAAGAAAGAGCAGCCAATAACAGAGAGGCAGCGGAGATGGGAAGGGAGCAGGGTGCAGGGTTTGGGGGGCAGGTGGCCAGGCAGGATGAGTCCAACCCAGATATTGGTCAAAATTCATGAGAGTTATACTGAAAGTGAATTTCTGCTTCCTTAGTCATGGAATCCAATCCAGTGCTTGGTTTTGGTTGTGCCATCCAGGTGTTTTGCACTGGAGCAGAGCAGGCAAGACAGGAACCCTGGCAGGGCTCTCTTGTGGAAACAGCACAGCCCAGCAGAGCACTTTCCTGCTGCATCCACACTCCTTTCCTGAAATATATTCAGGAAATATTATTTAACAGCATATATTGATACCATATCAGCTTTTCATGCCTTCTAAAACAGTTCCATCAGCTGGGGCACACGATTTCTTACACTGTGCAGCAGCACAGCTATTCCAGCAACTATTGCTCATTTAGATGTTACACTACAAATCTCACTGCCAGCAGCCAGCTCTTTCTTTTCCAAAGAGGAAAAGAACAAAAATCACACAAAAATAGTAAGTGAAAGGGATACAATACATCATGGTCCTCTTCTCTATTAAGTATTCAGCTAACCAAGAAGTAACAATTAGCAGCAGGAGAAAAGAAGAAAAGGCAATCAGTGATGTGCTGTGTAATTACTATGCCCCAGGTCTCATCTGGAGAGCAGAGAACCCAACAGGGATCTGTGCACCGATTCCAGCAGCCTGAGTGGAGTTCTGTTGTGTCAACTTATTTACATGGCAATCTTCACCCTACCAGACAGGCAAACACAGACGATTAATTATTTACTCATCGCTGGTATTAATATTGTGTTTGAAGGTGTTAATCTGATGAAACAAAGCTTGTGAGGTTCAGCATTTTATTTTGAAGGGGAAAGGGGAGAGGAGGAAGATGCAAAATAAAAAAGTAAAGATCCAGATTACTTTCAGCACTGGTGAATCAGCATTTAGGCCCCTCCACAGGAAAGAAGCTGTTCTAAGCAATCATTCCCTCTAGAAGATCTACAAACTCCTAACTTTGTGTGCTAACGATTGCTGAGAACGCTACTGCCAAGACTATTGGAAAAAGTTGTAATCTGTATATTCAGGTGAAAATAATTTGTTTAGAAACTCACCCTGGCATATTAACCTAAACCAAACGTTAAAAAATACCTGAAAGAAAGCAGCATAGTTCTAATTGTTATTAAAACAAATAAACAGAGAAGAAGGAAGCCCCCACCATCTCAATAAAAGCAACTGGAATATTACTGAGAAAGCAAAATTATGTTGAGCTACACATATTTGCTAAGAAGCTTTAAATTTACAGTTTTATGCTAAACAGGAACAAGGAGAACTGTAGGTGATCCCATGGTGTTATTTTTCACTGCAACTGCATGTTCCTGCTACCTGTAAAGATAAAGCAAGGCAATTCAATACTTCTCAACATGAAAACAAAGGCATTACTCTAAAAGTGAAGGAATATTCTATACAATTGCCAAGTAAAAATAATTAATTTAAAATATTACTGTAATAGATGTGTGCTGCTACACCTAGTATCCCTGTTTTATCTATGGATACGTGTCACATTTTCTCTGATCCACAATTTCAGCAGCCACACAGTACATGGTTCAAGCATCTGAGACCGCTCTACAGCTGCCTTTCCCTGGGTGGGATGATGGATGAGCAGACGAGAACCCTCTCCTAAGAAAGGAATGTAATCCTTAAGTGATTCAAAGAAATTTAACTGTGGTAATTCAGAAAAATGCCACGAGATGGCAACTTAGGATTGCATTAAGCAGCTTGCACTCTCCCAACTGCAGCGAGGGAAAAATCAAATTACAATCGCTGGGAAGGGAAAGGTGCATTTATACAAACCATTTATGAAATATAATGTTCTTATCAAGACTGAAAACAGTTTTGAATAATAACAATAGTTTTGAAACTATTTCCTTTCTCTGTCTTTCAATTTGGTAGGAGTCTCTTGACACACTTCTTCATGGAAAGGGTTGTGCAGCCCTGGAACAGGCTGCCCAGGGAAGTGGTGAAGTCATATCTGTGGAAGCATTCAAAAAACCTGTGAATGTGGCAGCTGGGGACATGGTTTAGTGGTGATCATGGTGACAGTACTGATAGTTGGTGATCCCAGAGGTATTTTCTGACCTTAATGATTCTATAATTCCATTTTCCTCAGTAGTTTCTGCTTTGTTTCAAACAGCAAAAATAAGGAACCTCCCATCCCAGCTTTTTAACATATAATTGCAAAATATATGACCCTTCACTTTCAGTGAAATGGACCCAAAACTACATGATATAACTGCAAATAAATGTTGGTTTTTTTGGGTTTTTTTTGGTTTTTTTTTTTTGTTTTTCTTGGGGAGCAAGCCACGGTGGCAGTAGGAATACGCCCCAGGAAATGTTTAGCCTCTGCATGCCCACATTTGTATCTGAGGGTATGGAGGATCTCCACCCTACACCAGAATTGCTCAACTGCCAAAAAAGACCATGACTCGTAATACTCTGCATTTTGCCCACATTCCCAAGGGGGATGTTTGTGCCTTTCAATTAATGGGAACCACAGGAGCATCATTCCCAGCTCCTCGTTAGTACAGCTCGTTAGCGGTGCTCCACCACCACGGGCTTGTTTTACTGTCGGATGCTGAACATGTGAACACTATGGTGCTACTTGAAAATCGTCTTCTTGAGAAAATGGAAGTGAACAAAACTCTTTTTCCCAGGCTCTAATCCCTTTGTTCTGTCATGGAAGATTCTTAACTTATTTTATTTCCGCTGTGGATAAGGAGGACTCGCAGTCCCCGCCCGGTTCCATCCACAGGGATCCCTGCGTGTTCCAGACAGGCGCAGGTGACCTTTGGGCCCGAGGAGTGCCCGATGTCCTGTGCTGCCCCGACCCCACATGGAATCCCGGCTGCGGGAGCCCCCCGTTCCCGGCCCGGCTGCAGGACAGCCTGCTCCCAATATTGCAGGGCTTTTCCTGTCCTAGGGCCCTCCAGCCTCGGGCTCCCCTCGATGCCGGGCTCCCTGTGCCTGCTCCCGGCCCGCCCGCAGGGCTCCCCAGTCCCAATCCCCTGCTCTTCCCAGTCCTTCGCTCCCAAATCCCGATCACGGCTTCCACCCTATCCCAGTCTCCCCCCAATCCCTGGCTCTCCCCAATCCCAGGCTCTCCCCAATCTCTGGCTCCCCGATCCAAATCCCGTTCTCTCTCCCCGATCCCAATCCCAGTCTGTCCCCGATCCCAATCCCAGTCTCTCCCCGATCCCAATCCCGTTCTCTCTCTGTGATCCCAATCCCATTCTCTCTCCCCGATCCCAATCCCGTTCTCTCTCCCCGATCCCAATCCCAGTCTGTCCCCGATCCCAATCCCAGTCTCTCCCCGATCCCAATCCCGTCTGTCCCCGATCCCAATCCCAGTCTTCCCCGATCCCAATCCCGTCTGTCCCCGATCCCAATCCCAGTCTGTCCGCAATCCCACTCCCCGTCTGTCCCCGATTCCAATCCCAGTCTCTCCCCGATCCCAATCCCAGTCTCTCCCCGATCCCAATCCCGTTCTCTCTCTGTGATCCCAATCCCATTCTCTCTCCCCGATCCCAATCCCGTTCTCTCTCCCCGATCCCAATCCCAGTCTCTCTCCCCGATCCCAATCCCAGTCTCTCTCCCCGATCCCAATCCCATTCTCTCTCCCCGATCCCAATCCCGTTCTCTCTCCCCGATCAATCCCAGTCTGTCCCGATCCCAATCCCAGTCTGTCCCCGATCCCAATCCCATCTCTCTCCCCGATCCCAATCCCAGTCTCTCCCCGATCCCAATCTCGTTCTCTCTCCCCGATCCCAATCCCGTTCTCTGTCTCCGATCCCAATCCCGTTCTCTCTCCCCATCTCCCATCCTCCCATCCCAATCCACTCTCCCCGATCCCAATCCCGTTCTCTCTCCCCGATCCCAATCCCGTTCTCTCTCCCCGATCCCAATCCCAGTCTCTCCCCGATCCAATCCCGTTCTCTTCCCGATCCCAATCCCGTTCTCTTCTCCGATCCAATCCCGTTCTCTCTCCGATCCCAATCCCGTTCTCTCCCGATCCAATCCCGTTCTCTCTCCCCTCAGGCCCCTCAGTCCCGGCGCAGCAGCGCCCCCTGGCGGCCCGCGCCTCACAGTCCGCTCCCAGCCGCCAGAGCCCCGCCCCCAGGCCACGCCCCCCACAGCTGATTAGTGGGAGCGCTCGGGCCGGGCAGAAGCCCCGCCCCCTGCAGTGATCGTTGAGGGCTCGTTGGAGCCGTGCCAAGATGGCGGCGGGGCTGGCGATGGGGTCAGGCACAGGGACAGGAGCGGCGACTGGCGATGGGGTCAGGCACAGGGCGACGGCGGGTGGCGATGGGTCAGGCACAGGGACAGGAGCGGCGGGGCTGGCGATGGGGTCAGGCACAGGGACAGGAGCGGCGGGCTGGCGATGGGTCAGGCACAGGGACAGGAGCGGCGGGGCTGGCGATGGGGTCAGGCACAGGGACAGGAGCGGCGGACTGGCGATGGGGTCAGGCACAGGGACAGGAGCGGCGGGACTGGGAATGGGGTCAGGCACAGGGATAGGAGCGGCGGGACTGGCGATGGGGTCAGGCACAGGGACAGGAGCGGCGGGACTGGCGATGGGGTCAGGCACAGGGACAGGAGCGCGGACTGGCGATGGGTCAGGCACAGGGACAGGAGCGCGGGGCTGGCGATGGGGGCAGGCACAGGGAAAGGAGCGGCGGGACTGGGAATGGGGTCAGGCACAGGGACAGGAGCGGCGGGACTGGGAATGGGTTCAGGCACAGGGACAGGAGCGGCGGGGCTGGCGATGGGGTCAGCACAGGAAGGAGCGGCGGGACTGGAATGGGTCAGGCTCAGGGACAGGAGCGGCGGGACTGGAATGGGTCAGGCTCGGACAGGAGCGGCGGACTGGGAATGGGTCAGGCCAGGGACAGGAGCGGCGGGACTGGGATGGGGCAGGCCAGGGAAGGAGCGGCGGGACTGGGAATGGGTCAGGCACAGGGACAGGAGCGGCGGGACTGGCGATGGGGTCAGGCACAGGGAAGGAGCGGCGGGACTGGCGATGGGGTCAGGCACAGGGACAGGAGCGGCGGGACTGGCGATGGGTCAGGCACAGGGACAGAGCGGCGGGGCTGGCGATGGGCAGCACAGAAAGGGCGGACTGGATGGGTCAGGCTCAGGGAAGGAGCGGCGGGACTGGGAATGGGGTCAGGCACAGGGACAGGAGCGGCGGGGCTGGCGATGGGGTCAGGCACAGGGACAGGAGCGGCGGGACTGGGAATGGGGTCAGGCTCAGGGACAGGAGCGGCGGGACTGGGAATGGGGTCAGGCCAGGGACAGGAGCGGCATGGATGGGTAGGCCGGAGGACGGGGACTGGGAATGGGTTCAGGCACAGGGACAGGAGCGGCGGGACTGGCGATGGGTCAGGCCAGGGACAGAGCGCGGGACTGGGAATGGGTTCAGGCTCAGGGACAGGAGCGGCGGGACTGGGCTCCCCGCGCACCCCTCCCGCTCCTTCCCGGCCCCGGAGGAGGCAGGCGGCTCGGGCATCCTCTGTCTCAGCGGCGTCCCCGGCAGCGGCGCCACGCCAGCAGGTGAGTGAGCTCAGACGGGACGGGGCTGTGGGGCTAATGCGGGCCCAGCTGTGGCGGCCCTGGGGACGGGCGGTGCGGGGGCCGTGAGGGGATGCAGAGGCAGGGGAGGGCCGCGGGGATGATACAGGAGCGGCCGCGCCGGGTGAGGAGCGGGGGCCGCGCTGTGAGAGGGCAGTGAGGGAGAACAGCGGGGATTTGGGGAGCTCTCCCTGCAGGTACGGAGGGTGGTTCTGGAGGATCTGTTGGGTGCACAAGTCGGGGCTCCCCCTCTGTGCGTGTTACATAAGGATGGAGACTGGGAGTTGGGGTGCCCGGAGCAGGGTGTGCAGGGTGAGGGCTGCGCTCCGGTTCGTGCTCGGAGGAATCAGAGCTCCGAACTGCAGTCGGGTTCGACCGTCAAGGTGTGGGGTCCTTTGAAATAAAGCTGTTCTGGGCTGACCCGGTACCTTCCGGGTATGCGATCCTCTGAAATGAAGCGGTACTGGGCTGTCCCGGTCCATCCTTTTCGGCTCGGTAGGAACGTGGTTCTAAGTGCCGGTGTGAGGGATATGTGAGCATGGCACATGATAAAAGTAAACTTTGGACAGCTGCACAGGCAGGGCAAAGTAACGCCACCTTCTGCCTATCACTCTGCTAGTGGGAAAACACAAATGAGTAAATTTTCTGATAACTTACAGGGAAAGAGCTCTTCACATAACAATACCAAGTGAAATTCTGGAAAAGGAGTTGTTCCTGAGTGCTAGTTATGTAAGTAAATTTTTTTTTTCCAAATGTTTCCCAGCAGATAGATGCACGTGGAGAAGAGAAACCGACAGGGACGAGAAGATCACTGTTGAAGCAAGGCACATGGCAAACATGACATGCTCTTTCAGGCTCGAAGCTGGATGAATCTCCCTGTCTGGGCAGGTGGAAAGTGAAACCCAGGCCTGGAGCAGTTCTGGTGGTTAATCCCCAGGCCATGCTCCCCACTCCTCAGAGACACCTGTCACTTCTGGGCTTGCTCTCTCTTTGCCTTGATGACCATCTCAGTGCCACATTTCACAGAGAAGTGTGGTCAGAGAGCCCTGGGGCAGCTCAGAATCCTGCTCCACCTGCATTGCTGGCATTTCTTGTCTGGGCAGTTTGGTTGTACTTGGTGCCTTGTACTCAGATGCCATTCCTTATTCCTGCTCTTGCTGAGGACACTCTGTGCCTTGAGGCTGGGCACGACTTGGAGCAGAGAAAGATGGGATTGCAAGGAGTTTCCTTTCAAACTGGGAGAACACAAGGACCCTGATGAGACAGGCACTGAGACTGTGCCCAGTGCCTGGCAGCTGGCCTTCCTCAGCTCCTGGGGCACAGTCTGGTCCTGCAGTCCCTCCCTCTCTCTGCCTATTCCCCACCCCTGGAATCTATTTTTCCTGAAATAAGTCCTTTTTCACCCATCAAAAGTTTGCTTCAGAGTGATAGAGGAAAAGGTTAATAAAAATGTAAAGGTCACATTTCCCATGCCTCCTAAAGTAATGTGACAGATCCAATATCTACATTATTAACTGTGACTGTGGGCTTGTTTTGTTTTCAGGTGCTTTCTAATTACCTGGGGCTCTTTTTCCTGTGCTGCACTAGCACATGGCTGCAGCCAGTCCCAGGAGCCTGTGGCAGCAACTCTCTGGGACCAGTTATGTATTTATTGTTTTGGCTAAAGGTGCCCCCTCACTGCAAAAATAGCTGTGTAAGTGTTCCTCTCAGCAAACATTGCATTTTCACAAACTTGTTTTTGACTGGATGTGGACTTGCTGTTTTAAGTGGCCCTTTTTTTCTCCTGGTTCTGTCTCCCCTGCAGTTTGTTTTTTTCCCCGCAGACCCTGATGCTAAGTACCTGTGCTGGCCAAGAGACACTTCTGTCCAGCAAGTCCAGTCTGGGAAGAATTCCTGCTGTCTGGCAGACTGTTTGTCCAAGGAGATTGCAAATTCTCCCCTGCTGGGGAGCATGGTGTAAGCCATATTCCAGGAGGTGATAACAGCACTTTGCTTGCTGGTTTAATCATCATCTACCCTTCTTCCTTCTGTCATTACCTTGTTGGGTTCCTTTGTGATCATCATTTTGGTAATGGTTGTCCCATTCCAGCAGGGACTGAAGTGAACTGAGCCCCTGAACAATTATGGGAGCACTGAGTTTACCCAAATGACAGCAGCTCCACACAGCATGAGGATCTCTGCACTTGGTTGAACTCACACTCAATAAAAACTTAAGAAATACTAACACTAGCAGAAATCTATAAATGAACAAAAAAAACCCCAGCTTTATTGGATTTATCTGACTTTGGATGCAGCAGTTGCTTCAGTGTGGGAGAATACCGAAGCCTGTGTGTTTTGACAGAAAAATCACTTTGCAAAGGACACTAATCATCATTCTGTTTTGAGCTGGAACAATCCTCAGGCAGAGTAGAGACAAGCAGGTTTGCTCACAACAATCCCACTGTCCTGATGTGCCACTGGCACTCCAAGATAACACTGCAAAGACTGTTGTAAAATGTCACTAAAATCTGCAGGGAAGCAATTTAGCAGTAACAAAAAAACAGGCAAATTTTGATGGACATGGCATTTCATGAAGCGGATCACTTTGGTTTGAAGGTAAAAGCTAGTGGAACAGAGTGTGTGATCACTTGGTATTATAGAAAACCGTCAAAAATAGCATGTTTGGCAAAAGTGAAAAATTAGCTGCAGTAACTGAGCTATCAAAGACAGTTACTGATGGGGTAATTTGGGTTATTTAAGTCTGTTCTGGGAAAAGGAGGATTAGGAAGAGGCATAATTAAAATATGCAAAGCCAAAGGGGAATAGAGAATAGATATTAAGTCACTTTAAATTAGTAATTCATGAGAGGGTGGAAGGGAGAGAAATGGATGAAATTATGCTCTGAAAGGGCCCTGATATTCCATTGTTGCAGAGAGAAAAGCTATTCAGGGCCTGAGTACATCTTCTATGCACACAGAAATTGGATAGGAGAAGGACTGAAAGCTGTATGTCGACTGAGGGATCCGATCCTGCAGGTTTCCCACAAACCAAGGGAATACATTTTTCCAGGGGCATCAGGAGTTTTCCAAGTCCCTGCTTTCTGTGCCCTGAGAGCAGAGAACCTGCAGAGCTAGAGGAGCTCGACCAGGAGAAGCCTCAGCAGCAGTGCTACACCTCAGTGCCAGGATTGTGAGATCTGAGAGGCAGAGTCTTTCCCCTGCAGTGTTCTCTGGTGTGCTGAAAATGAACTGCATCAGGGTGGGGTTTACCCTTTAATCAGACAGCAGAGATTTCAGCAAGAGGTGTTTGTGTTACTGAGCATTAGAAGTCCAGTTAGAGCTCCTAAAGGCAGTTTAGTCTACCAGTAGAGGATAGTTTTGTTATGGAATCAAAGAATCACCAGGAAAACAAGCTAAGCCTAAATTATTCCATGGAAGTATAGAGTAGGTTGACATCTCAGTGTGATAAAGGGACATCAGGCTTCAAAATGAGAGCAAAATTCAACATCCAGCTGGTCAAGAAGCAACCTGGAACCATTCCAGAGAGTGTGAGCCCACAACAGCTGCCACTGTGATGTCAAGGGACCACTGGGGTGTCAGTGCAAGGTTGGCAAGTCCCTGAGTGCCAACAGGACAGTGCCATTTCTGCCGTCCAGAGCTCCTCAATGCATCCCTTCTGCTCTCATTCCAGGAGGATCCTTCCCCAGGGGTTCTCAGTGGGCTGGCTGGGAACCAGCTGGGGGTTTTATCCGACTTTTAGGTTATACTGGTCAGCAGGCTGTAGCACAGCTCTGCAAAAATGATCCGGCAAATCGGAACTGCAGCTTGCGATCTGCTGTCTGTCACATCTGCAATGTATTTTTATCCAGATAAACCCTGGCTGCTGACAGGTCATCTAGGGAGTAAGTAGTGCTCTTCCCCAGGTGAAGATATCTGGCTTTGGGGTCACTGTGTTTTTCATGCCCTTCCTTAGGAACGGAGTTGATTTGGGAACAAAAATACCAGTCAGATGCCATTAGTTTGGTAGAGCTCCTGTCAACAGCTTCTGCTATCATGGGGGTGTCTCAATGTGGGCAGTGTTTGGAATGTGGAGAACCCTGAGGGGGTTCCATTCTCTACCCAGGACAGTCTGGGGAGTCTGTAATTCCATTCTCTACACAGGACAGTCTGGGGAGTCTGTAATTCCCTCTGTTTGCTGCTTCTGCCAACTTCCAAAATGCAGACAGAAGGGCTTCTCAGAAGTGCTTCTAAAAAGTGTGCAAATATCTTCTGAACTGAGGAAAAACATCTTTCCATAATTAGAGGGTTTGACTAACAACGTGTGCTAAAATAGCGATAACCTTTGTGATGAGGTGTAACTTCCCAACAGTATCTGCTCCTGAACCCAGGAGCTGTTCCTGGGCTGTGTCAGAACAAAACTCACAAGGCTAAGGGGAGTTTGGGGAAAGCTTTTCCAGGGAAACATTTTCAGCAAGCTAAAGAGAATCAGCATATGTAATTAGTTAACAGGAAAATAAAAGGAAAACTGCTCTGGTTCTTGGGCAGAGCAGACTCATTGACAATTAAAGAACAATTTAAATTTTCTTGACCAAGTTTCTATTTATTTTATTTACTGGCAAAACAGCACAAAAAATAGACACAGAACTGTAGAAAATTATTAATCTGGTATTTTGTCCTGTTGTGTTTCTTACTGTGTAAAAACTGTTGCTCCTGGAGGGATGTTGTGAAAGAAAAATGCTCTTATTTGGGCTGACTTGTTCCATGGGGGATTCCCCTCAAGTTTTCTAACAGCATCTGGTTCATCTTTTTTTGTCCATCGCAGATCAAATCTGCAGATTTTACAGAGGTGGATCCAGGGAAGGCCATCCTTTGGTGAGTGGGAAAGCAACCTTTGACATTCCTGGAGTTTAAGAACTGTGGAGCAAGCTGTGAGCTTTGCCCGCTTCAACAGAGTGCCAGCCTGAAAAAATGTGCATGTCTGGTTTTGCAGCAGCAGCAGCAGCAGGATCCCTGGCTGTTTCCTTCTGTTCAAAGCTTTTAAACACATGAAAGTCTGGTTTTGCAGGCAGAAGATTGCTGGTTTTAGCCATGGTGGAATATCTATTCCACAGCAATTTTCAATACTGTCTAATTAGCCCATTTCAATTTAGTTTTAACAACTTAGAATCCTGTTTCTGTCAAGTTTCATGATTTATCCTTAGTACAGCTGAATATATAGCTGAATATAAATAAGGTTATAATGGATAATGTAACTCAGTGGAGCCACTGAAAGGAAGTTTTAAATAACTATCCGTGCTAGTAAATGTTGGGTCACAATAGCAATCCCCGAGAGAGGAATGACATCCATGTTAATACTGACCACATTTATTAGGGTTAATGTCAGTGCACTAAATAGCAAATGACTGGACAGGACTTTGGCCTTTGTTTTCAAATGCTGAACAGCCTCGTGCTGGGTTTTGAGTACACAGCAGAGAGTGTTTATCATAAACTTAAAAACCTTTGAATATTCACGCTTCTGATTTTCAGCTGTTGCCACTTCCTTGTCTTTAATAAAACATGCTTTTCAGAGGAAGTTTGAGGTTCATCAGAGCAGAGTAAGCCTTTCCAATAGCTCTTCCCACGAGTAGAGACACCTGGGCAGGTGCTGTGATATTCCAGCAGACATGGGCAAAGGTGGGACAGTCAGGATGTCCCCAAATTACCCACTCAGCTCTCCCTGTGTGCTGTGGGATATCCCTCTCTGGAGTTTCTACCGGAACCAAGGGATGACATTTTAAATAGAACACCAGTGAGATGGGAAGGTACAGAATGGTGCCTTTGATTTGCTTCAGGTCTCTAAGTGGCCTTTGTGTCAGCTTTAAAGTGGTTTTTAAGCACAGCAAACTTGAGACAACATGATGGATTGTTCTGCCTCTGCAGAGCAGCAGCTGGGACTGTTTCAACTCCCCTAAATGTATAGATATTTAAATTGTATTGTGATGTATAACAGACAACTGAGGCTGCAGGACCATGGGCATGTCTAGATCAGTTTCTGATGCCTAAGCAGCTGAAAGTTGTGTGTAACTCTCAAACCACTCAATTGGCACAATGATGTCTGTCACTCATGTTACTGACTGTCCCCAGGACGCAGAACTGGCACCGGATGCAGAACTGGCACCGGACACAGAACTGGCACCAGATGCAAAACTGGCCCCGGATGCAAAACTGGCACCAGATCCAAAACGGGCACCGAATGCAAAAGTGGCACCAGATGCAAAACGAGCACCAGGTGCAAAACTGGCACCAGATCCAAAACTGGCACCGAATGCAAAACTGGCACCAGATGCAAAACTGGCCCTGGATGCAAAACTGGCACCAGATGCAAAACGGGCACCGAATGCAAAACTGGCACCAGATGCAAAACTGGCCCGGATGCAAAACTGGCACCAGATCAAAACGGGCACCGAATGCAAAACTGGCCCCGGATGCAAAACTGGCACCAGATCCAAAACGGGCACCGAATGCAAAACTGGCCCCGGATGCAAAACTGGCACCAGATCCAAAACGGGCACCGAATGCAAAACTGGCACCGGATGCAAAACTGGCACCAGATCCAAAACGGGCACCGAATGCAAAAATGGCACCGGATGCAAAACTGGCACCAGATCCAAAACGGGCACCGAATGCAAAAATGGCACCGGATGCAAAACTGGCCCTGGATGCAAAACTGGCACCAGATGCAAAACGGGCACCGAATGCAAAACTGGCCCCGGATGCAAAACTGGCCCTGGATGCAAAACTGGCACCGGATGCAAAACGGGCACCAGATGCAAAACTGGCACCGGATGCAAAACTGGAACCAGATGCAAAACTGGCACCAGAAGGTCTGCTGGCTGCTTCCCTTCATGGAGAGGAGGATAAGGAGGAGGAGGTGATCAAGAAACCTGTACCTGTTGCCTCAGCAGAATCAGAAGAAACTGCAGGAGTAAGTGGCGGCTTTGGTTAATGTTGGTGGAATTCAGAGCTGCACGCTTCTGCTCAGACAGCAGCCCCACACACAGCTGGACATGCTGGGGGCTGGAGTCCTGCCATGACACAGGGCTTCACCCCAGCCACTGGCACCTGGAAAAGCACTTTGAACTTCCACTTTGAGGCATCAGTTTCCCTTGCAGGATATAGGAGAAACTGTCTCCTGGACGTACCTGCCCCTCTGCATGGTCTGTTTGAGAAAATCCATGGAAATTGAGCATGAAACTGGCCATGAATTTGTGTAGAACCAGCCTTTTGTTTTCATTCATTCCGTTTGTGATGGGGACAGTAAAAACCAGTTTAAGAGCGCTGGATGTGGCTGACAGCACCTTCCTGAGGGTTTGCGTTTAAAATATGAGCTCAGGGGATCCCTGCAAGCTCCCTTCCTGACATGAACTAATTTCTTGTCACAGATCCACAGATGCTCCAGCTCTCTGCTGGAAGCTGAAGGTGCAGCAGCAGATGCAGACACATTTGTGCTGACGGATTCCCTCAGCAGGAGCTCTCTGAATGAACCCAGGGCCCGGCCACGGAAGACATCCATGGTCACAGAGGAGCTGCTGGAGCAACTGAGTAGGTGTGGGGTGCCTCTTGGCTGGCAGAGCAGTGTGTGCTGTGTGTGTCCAGCTTTAGCTGTGCCACAGGGGCAGATGGAGCATGTGTTCTCTCTGGGTGTTCCTTGTGCCCCCAAGGGCAGCTCTAGCTGGGTTTGGTTTCCCTGCATTTCCATCTGTGCTAAAGGCAAAAGTAGAGATTGTGTCTGGTTCAGCAGAAGGTTTTTTGACCTAGTGAATGAACTCCTGAACTCCTGTGTGCTGGTGGCAAAATCAAATACAGTATTTGGGTTCCTAAGTTCTCTTTAGTCCCCTGACAAGTCATCAGAGCAAAAATACTTCACAGCAATCTGTTAGATTGAAAACAGGCACTGTGGTTCTTCAAGGGGTACAGGCAAAGACATCATCAGAACTAGCCTGGTAATACATGAAGAGGATCCTAGATCTCAAACCACCCCCCCCATTATTGATTATAACATGAGATGCTGTTCTTTATAATCATGATGCCAATGATTTGGCAAACTGCTGAAAGGCTGGGAAGATCCCCTTCTCTCCTGGAAGCACTTTGCAATGTTCTTCCCAATCTGAAAACGGCACCTGTTCATAAAAACGGATTGCAGAACCCAAGGTGAATTCAATCATCTGAGGTATTAAACCTTTTGCTTAATCACACAAACTCTTTATTCCCAAGAAAATAAAGGCTCTGTTGTCCCAGGTCACCTTAATGTTTGTAGACAACAAATTCTTGCAGTGGTACATGATCTTTTCTAATTCCTGTCTCCTGTGAGTGGTTTTCCACGTGTCAGGGTAACTCTTCAAAGCACTGTAGAAAATCAGAAAATCTGTGGAGCCATCTGTGCTTTGGGGCTGCCTCTGCTGTTGCTGTTGCCCATGAAAGGCTCACAGCCAGACAGTGGGGCTACATTTCAGACCTGCTGGAAGGTGGTGCCTCTGTTTGAAGGGAGCATTTTTGTTCCTTTCAGGGGGCATTGTGTCCGAGGGGGATCCCAAGAGCAGATACACTGACTTGGTTCAGGTTGGCCGAGGGTAAGTCCAGTCCCAGTGACTTCTACAAAACCAGGGGCCAGGCATTTTGCTGTTGGAATATTGAGTGTGAATCCAGGCAAGCTCCAAACACAATCAGCCACTGGGTTTAGACACTCCCATCTCTCAGAATTTTGGTCAGATGTGTTGTCAAAGTGAGCAGGTTGTCAAACAAGGAGCAGGTCCTGAAAGATTTCCCACCCCTCAAACCTTATTGCCCAAAACCAGCACCTTACCACCCCACAGCTGTCAGATGAAACTTCTCAATAACATTTATTTCAAATATTTTGCTTTAAAAAAATTTGGTGCTCTGGTTTATAACCACGTACTTTAGCAACTGAAACCAGAGATGAAATAATAAACTCTCACTGTCAAACAAACCCCACCCTGTGTAGCCTGGACCATGCATTCCCTGGGAAAAAATATACACACAGACACAAAAAGAAGGAAAAAATCCCCAAGAAAACAAGAAAAAAATGAAAAAATAATTAAATACCTTATTTTCCAGTTTTTGTAGACACACCCTGCCTCTGCCCTTAGGTTTTTAGGATCTGTGCACCAGCTCTTCTTGCTCAAGCTGGATCTCAGTTTTGTCTGGGACACCCAGCATGGCAGAGGGCTGCTGGGCTGTTGTGCTGTTTGAAGAATAGATGAACCCAGGTGTTTTAAAACACTCCAGGCAGCAGAGATCTCCTGGCTGGGCTTGCCTGTCACTCCCAGCACCTAAATGGCTCCTCCTTTCTTCACTGCTGTTTTGTTTCAGGGGTTTTGGGACCGTTTACAGAGCCTTCGACTCAGTCACAGGACAGGTGGTGAGTGCCAACATCCCAGCACATGGAGCAGCTCTTCAGGGCTCTCTCCTCTGGGCTGAGCTCTGCTGGAGCTTTGGGTGGCTGGGGGAGCTCTCCAGCACAGGCACTTCCTCAAGCACAGACCAGTGTCAGCCCGCCAAACACAGACTTTGTTCCTGCTCAATACCAGAAGGAATGCAAGTGGGGCAGTGGTATCTTACAGACGAGGACACAATTAAGGCTTAAAGTGTCCTAACATGGGATATTTCTTTAGAAACCCCGAAAAAATAATTGAAAATCTAAACTGTGTTAAAGGATGCTCTTTGGAGTTGCAAAATCAAATTTCAAAAAGTTTGAAAATTCTGGGATTGTATTTTTTTTTGTGTGTGTAATCTTTTAGGATGGGATTTTATCCATGTGTGCAGGTGTTTGTTTTGTTATGCAACCAAAATCAGCAACAGTTGCTGAAATAATGACCAAACCCCACAGATTTGTTAAGGGATTCCCAGCTGCTTTGATGTATTTTCACAGCAGCAAAATCCTGCTTGAAAAACCTGTTTGAATAATAATAACAGAAGTGATAAACTGAGGCCATTAGGGAAGAATGTGGGTGCAGGGTGTTGTCAGAGATCTGTGGCTAATGGGTTAGGGGGCCCTTTTTGCAGAGTTTACAGGCAAAATGTCTCTGGCCATGTGTCCTGGAAGTGGCACCCGAGCAAGAGGAGAAATCAGCTGTTGTCCTGTCAATTCCTGAGCACAGGGTCACAGGGCACTTTGGCACAGCCCAGCCCCATCATTCCAAAACCACAGCTCCATGTTCCCTGTGCTCTCCTGCAGCAGAACTTCCCCAGCCCAAGGTCTCCGTTTCGTTGCAGGTGGCCTTGAAGAAGATGCCTCTCCGCAAACGGAGCAGGAAGGAGCTCATTGTCAATGAGATTCAGATCATGAAGGAAAACAGACACCCCAACATTGTCAACTATATCGACAGGTGAGTGGTTCTGGTGTTATTGTGGGAATGTTTGTTCACACACTGCAAGCTAAAGGTTAAAAAACCCCTTTGGGCACTGGCAGAATGTGGAGCTCTTTTTTATTTCTCTGTTTATCTCCAGTGAATGGAAGGAGATGGCATCGAGTCTCCATTAATCTTTGCTGGCATATACAGTTGGAAACCCCTTTTCAAAATCCTGAATGTGCCATGTCTTACTAAAACAACAGCCTGTCAGTTCATTACCTCTGTGTTGGTTTGGGGTTTGGTTTCTTCAAGTTGATCATATTTTCTATGCCTTAATGATAGGTGCTGATAAACCATCATAGAATTTATCTCTCTTGGGCTGTTCCCATTATTTTCCATTGCTCTGGATGCCAAGAAGATTAATTTCTCGTTTGCAGAACCACATAGGTTGCCAGTTTTTAAACAGTTTTTCCTGTTTCTGTATGTATTTTATGCAATGTTTTTCCAAGTGGTGGGCCAGCATGTGTCCTCAGTGGTGCACAGCCTCCTCCTGTGGGTAACTCTGGGAACTGTGTTGCCTTGCTCCTGGACTTAATGGTGGAATTGATAAATCAGCATAATGAACCAGCTGATGGCAAATGTCCTGGTTCCAGATTGATCTCTGCTGTTATTAAACTGTATTTTTCTATTGCTCACATCCAAGGCACCTCCTTTTCCATGGATTTGCCTTTCTCATTTAGACTGCAGAGACTCCAACTACTGCAAGTCCTTACAGGAATGTCTCTCCATTTTATTCTGCCTCCGTGTACAAATTACCTGGATTCAAAACTCCCCTGCAGTGTTTTCCATAGGGTGATTTAGCTGTGCACATCCATCTCCATGCCTTTTTTTCTTCTCTCAGCTACCTGGTTGATGAAGACCTGTGGCTGGTGATGGAATATGTGGATGGAGGGACTTTGACCAGTGTTCTTGTCCCAGTCTTTATAGAGGAAGGAATGATAGCTGCCATCAGTAAGGAGGTGAGGGACCCTGCTTGTGCCTCCAATGGCTTGGACAGGGTGGGACAGGGTGGGACAGGAGTGACTTTATGTTCAGAGCTTTGTTTCAGCACTGCTGTTGTGAAATGTAGAATAAAAGGGCATCTAAGTGAGCTGCCTGCCAGTATAACTGCATTTCTTATGCTCTGTTATTATACTCATACATTGTTGTAGTACTTCTAAAATTTATTTAAATTCTAAGCATTTTACATTCTAAACTTTACCTCTTTAAACTGGAGCACTGCCTTCTTCACCTGTAAAAGCAAACGTGCTGGTGGTAGAATTTTAAAGTAACAGGAGACTAAAATAGAGACTCATTTCTCACAGCCCTCAGTGTAAAAGAAGAGCATTGCACCCCAGCTGGTGCTACTTCCAAGTCTGCTGTTGAGGCCAACATAAAACCTTTGTCAATCAGCCTCCCACCCAAAAGTCCACTTCATAATGAAGGGAGAGGTTTTGGCAAACCCTGATTTGTCACCTGGATGCAGAGAGCACAGGGGATTGGAAGGGGCAGTCTGCACCAACAGCTGATGTTTCACCTAGAAATTCAATCCTTTAGAGCCATTTCTTTTTCTTATGGGATGAAATGAGGTAAATTAACTTTTACCTTCATGGGCTTTTTGTCTCAGTGTCTCAAAGCCCTGGACTTCCTTCATTCAAAGAAGGTGATTCACAGAGATGTCAAAAGTGACAATATTCTTCTTGGAATGAACGGATCTGTGAAACTGAGTAGGTATTCTTGGTCAGGCACAGCATCCCTGTGTTCTCAGACTTAAGGTGGGGAATTCTTGTGCTGGGTTTCACAGTTCAAGCTGGTTTTGACAGTACTTTTGTCCTTCTCCTCAGCTGATTTTGGCCTGTGTGCTCAGCTGACCCCTGAGCGGAGCAGACGGTGCACAGTGCTGGGCTCTCCTTACTGGGTAGCACCAGAAATTCTCAAAAAGGAGGAATATGACACCCAAGTGGACATCTGGGCACTTGGGATCGTGGCAATTGAAATGCTGGAGGGAGAACCTCCCTACTTTCAAGAAAGCCCTATCCAGGTAAGGTGCAAATGCTGTCAGATTTCACTGTCAGGAACAATCTGTGCCGTGTTTTGTCCCCCATGAGCCAAAATCCCACTCGCATCAGCCTGAACTGGTTCCACCAAGGCCACTTCTGTCCCTGCAGAACATGTCATCAGAGCAGTGACACATGCCAGTGCAAAAATGTGCCATTTTGGCCTCCAGCACTGCTTGAATTCCTCCTGCTCTGTTTGATCTCTCTGAGCTGCAGCCCTGAATGACAGCAGCAGGTTCCTCCAATTGGGAAATTATTATGAAAAGCATTTCAAGTGTATCTGCAGGCCCAGAAGTCTTTTAAAACTCTGCCCGTTACTTACCTGAGCCCTTCAGGGAGGGTCATTGGTTCTAGTAATGCCATAATTATCTATTACCCAATACATTTCTAAAAAAGCATGTTTTAGCAAAGCTACTTCTAGTAAACGTATTTTAAAGTTTTCAGTTTTAGATCGCAATTCCTTAAAATTAAATGATCAGTTCTCACACAAAATGAGCAAGGAATAATGGAGGAGTGTATCTCAGGATAAAACCTCATGACTAATAGCTGAAACCAAGTTAAATGCTGCACAGTTAATTCCTGAGGAAGACAATAATTCTGAACATTTTGGTCTTCCACTCTTTTTGAAAACATTTCCTGACTTTTCTTGGAAGGCTACATTTGGATTGCCTTTGCCTTGTATAAGGCACCAAAATCAGATGAAGGGAATTATTTCCAGATCCCAGAATATTCTGAGTTGGGAGGGATCCACAAGGATCAGCAAGTGCAGCAATAAAGTGATTGACCCATCTGGGAACTGATGTTATCAGCACCATGCTCTGACCAGCTGAGCTACTCCCAGAGTTTTTATCATCACTGCTCTGGAGGATGAAAATTCTCTGCTTCCTTACCCTCACATGTTCACAGCCCCTTGGGAAGCCTCAGGAATTCTGAGAAAACCAGGAGGGGCCTGCAGCAGAGCTGCTCACCCAGGGAGGGTGAGTGGCTGCCCTGTGTCTCTCTGTCCCCAGGCTCAGCACCTGATAGCCCGCAACAGGTACCCCCCTCTGAGGATGCCCAACAAGATGTCAGTGCTGTTCCACGCCTTCCTGCACTCCTGCCTGGACATCGACCCCTCTGTCCGCTGGACAGCCCGGGAGCTCCTGCAGGTGAGGGGCAGGGCTGCAGGGACCGTTCTCATCAGCTCCACCCACAGGCACCAGCTGCCTTCCTCTCCTGCTAATCCCCACTCTTGGTGCTTTTCAGAGTAGAATCACAGAATAATTTGGCTTGGAAGGGACTTTTAAATGCCAACTGGTCCAAACCCTTTCCATGAGCAAGGACATTCTTCAACTCCATCAGGTTCATCAGAACCCTGTCCAGCCTGTGAATGTTTTCAGGGATGGGGCATCCACCACCTCTCTGGGCAACCTGTGCCAGTGTTTCACCACCCTCAGCATCAACAATTCCTTCCTTAGATCTAACCTGAGTCTCTCCTCTTTTAATTTAAAACCATCACCCTTTGTCCCTTTGCAACAGGCCCTACTAAAAATGGGTCCACTTGAAGTTTTGAAAGGCTGCAATAAGGTCTCCCCTGGACCTTCTCTTCTCCAGGCTGAACAATCCCAGTTGTGTTGGCCTTGCCTCAGAGGAAAGATGTTCCATCCACCCTCTGACCAATTCTGTGCTGCACTTTGGGAGCCTGTTCAGGTTTAGCTGGTGGCAATAAAATGGTGCCAGGTACAGAGGCCTCAAATGGTGTTGGAGGAACCCAGTCCCAGCCCAGCAGTCAGATTTGGCTGTGAGAAGGCTGTTCATGTCTTGGTGCTGAAAAGCTGCACCTCAGTGTTTTTGAGAAGAGCACAAGCCTCAATCCTACTGGGATCAGCACTTCTTGGAGCTACTGGAGTTCCCTGAAGAACAGCTTGCACTTGTCATTTCTGGCAACTAACATAGCCCCTACCTTTAGAAAAAAACCTAAGTATGTCTTTTGAGTTTCCTGAAAGGAAAAAAGCCCTGAGGCAGCAAGTGGCATTCCCAAAGTGCTGGCAGGGCCAAAATCCCAGCAAGCTGAAGCCACTTTGATAAATTGATTACTGGGATTACTGGGCCCTGTTTGCCTCTGATAGCGAGGTGCTGAATAGGAAGACTGAGATGTAGGTGGTCCCCTCAGTCCTACTGATGGATGTTTCTGGTAACCAGAGGGATCCTGCTTTATCTTGTGAGAAACTGGGTTTGGCAAGTAATGGCTCCTTTTTCTTTTTCCTGTGGGCAGCATCCGTTTTTGGATACAGCGGTGAGTCTGTCCACCCTGCCTCACACGATCCGTACAGCCAGGAAAATGCACACGTCCTTGGCAGCGCTTCATGGCAGCGCTTCCACCACGGAGATGAATACCGAATAAAATTTTCACTCTTTTGCGAGATTTGCTCCTGCTTCTCACCTGCTGGTTAAGCTGCACGATCACTTCTGAATTGTTGGTTGTTTCTTAAAGGTGGGAAGGCCTGTTTAGGAGGTTTTGGTATGGTTTGGGAATATATTTTTATAGAATTATAATGATAATGATATGTGTAGATAGTGTTACAGTGCTATGGATGCATGCACTTTGCACTTTATATGGACCCTATGCACAACCTCCCATAAATCTCCTGCACTGTAGTCCCCTATATAATGCTCCTTTTATATATATATATAATATATAAATAATATAACTAAATAATATATATGTTATATATAGTGTGTGTATATGTGGTGTGTAGATATAGTGTGCATATATATGTATTTATTAAAATGTATATATTGTATATCTATATATATATGTGTGTAGATATGTGTGTTATATATGTTGTGTGTATACACAGTGTGCATATATATATGTAAATATAAAATATATATTTTAATATACACTCAGAGGCCCTCCTGTAATGTTACACAGTATGTAGAGAGCTATAATAGCGTGCACAGGACAAGGTGTGATATCCTCTATAAATCCTACCCCGTGTTTATCCGGGGTGTTGTACCCGGCACGGTCACACCTGTGTGGGTGGACACCGAGCGCCCTCTCGCGGCCGCCGGCGGCGCAGAAATCGTCGAAAGTGCAGTTTTTAGTAAAATTTTATTTAGGTCATTTCGTACCGAAAAGTTACAAAAAGTTGCAATGAAACATTTTACACCCACTTCCACCTACTTTCATTTTTGAGGGGCTGGAGGTGGCTCGAGTGTGTACATAAATGCAGCTCCCCCCCAAAAAAAACCCTTAATTTTCCTATATCTTGACATGAATTGTTAAAAACCCGTGCCCAGCCCTGTGAGGAGCAGCAGCACCACCCCTGCCCAGGGCTCTGTGCAGGGAGAGGCAGCAGCACAATTCCCCTCAGCCTGCTCGTGCCTTGCTCGGGCTGGGGCTCACCTGGGAGGACAGAAGTGTCTGTAAACCAGCAGAGCCCGGTGTGTTCCCGGCTGGACCAGCTCCTCCTGAGGGGAAAAGTAAATTCGTCCCACAAACCTTAAATGCAGAGCTCCAGCCATCCTGCTTGGCCCCAGCATGGGCAGTTGCTCAGTGCCAGCAGTGGTGTTCAAGGGCCCCTGTTCCCGTGCCACGGGCACAAATGGGAATGTTTGGAGTTGCTGTAATTATCAAGGCCTAAAAACCACCACCTCTGTGCTCCCCACCCTCACCTCCCCCTTTGCCAGGCTCCCCGTGCCGGAGAAGTGCTGGTCAGCTCCTCCTGCCCTGCTGTGCTGAGGACAGCCCTTACAGAGGCTGAAATGGGGTGGTGCTGCTGGCATGGGGTCAGGGCTCTGGGGCTCCACGGAAGAGCCAACGCCTCCCCTCCAGCTTGGGGCTGAGATGGCTTTGTGCCCTCAGCGGGATCGGGAGCTTTCTCAGCCAAATCGTGGGGCGGGGAGGCACAAACCTCCAGTGCCATCTCAGAGGGGAACCTTTCCAGGATAAACACTGACCCAGGCCAGCCAGCTGGCCAAGCCAACCCCTGGGAATGGCACCCAGCCCACAGGGAACACTGCAGGAAGCAGCTCCCAGGGCATGGAACAGGGTGTGAGGAAAAGCAAAGCAAACAGCTCTCAGTGCAGGCCTAGGGCAGCCCTGACATTTGCAGCTCCCCCTCATCCAAGCTCTGAGTCTGTACAAGACACTTTATGCTTTTTAAAAAAATAAATTTCAGTTTACAAACATTTCTGAGGGTAAACAATCCCGAAGCCATGAGCTTACAGAGAATGTCACTTGCCCGTGGGGCGTGTAGTTCACACCTCTGACAAGCTCTGCTGTGCCAAATGGCCTGAGCCCAAGCTGTGTGAAAAGAGCTGGATTTAGGGACTTGGTACACGCAGCTAAGCTGATGGCACTGCAGCAGCATTCACAGCCTTCTATTCCATCTCTGGAAATGGGATGTCAGAGAAAGCATTTTCCTACCACAGCTCTGATCCTTTTGGAGCCCCGAGGAGACTTCAAAACCTCTTGTGAAAACATTAGCTCTATCGAGGGCAATTTCATACATTATAAAAATTGCACAGAGTGGCTGAAATGGTACAAAGCATACAGAAATCCAAATTTCCTGGCTGTAAAAAAAGTCCTTCATCTTCACTTTACCAACCAGAGTCTGCAGCTGGGTAAAATCCATTTCTGAGTGTCTGGCACAGAGCCTCGTGCACTGCCCAGATAGCTGCTGAGGAAGCCCTGCCATGGGCTGCAGGGGAAGGTAAGCACTGGCATCAGAACCCTGCTGTGAAATAACACCCATCCTCCATGGTACCCATGTGAAACTTCATCAAACATCAGCCAGCAATAAACGACTGCAAAATCCTGAGAGTGAGACCTGCCAGGGCAGAGCAGCCTGACTTTACAAACTCACCCTTGTCATGAGCTAGTTTTCTCCTCTTTCAGGCTGGTGGTACATCTACCATAATGAGAGAGCTGTTATTCCATTTTTAGCATTATGTGGATGAAACAAAGCAAGGAGGTTTCCATTACTGAATCTGTGCTCAGAGCAAAGCCACCACTGGACTGTGACATGCCCTTCCTGCCCTTGACAGAGATACCAAACATGGTAGAGACATCAGCTTGAGCTGAAGAATCAGAAAGTCAATCTGAGAGCCTTCAGGTGGACAAAGTTCTTATTTGCTGTGGTGTTCAAAGAGGCACTGCCCCTCTATTTTAATATTGTGCTGGCAGGACTGGTCTTGAGGCCATGAGCTGTGACTGAACTCCTTGAGTAGTGACATTTTCACCAAGGAACAGAAACACCTGATCTGTAGTGATATTCATTAAAATAATTCTATCTTCTGTGGAGGAAAAAGAAAATCTCCCTCCCAAACCCAGCCTGGCAGTGAAGGACTGAACAATTTGAATCCACCTCGTGCTCGCCACTCCCCCAAGCTGCCGCTGGGTGCCCGATGGAGCCGCATCCTCATTGACGCTGCTGGGAAGATGCTCACACCTTAACGAGTTCATCTGCCAGCATCCCATTTGGCCCCTCTCCTACTGCATGTGCAGCATCACGAGCACAGATATGTATAAATATGCATTTCCCCCTCTCCCCAAACCCCTCCGCCCATTAGCGATGCGAACGCGGAGGGTTGGAGGGCTTTTTCTCCCTTTAAAGCGATTATGCTGATGCGCACCCAGCGCTGCCGAGCGCTGCCGCCGCCGCCGGGAGGTGACAGCTCCGTCTGGCTCCGCGGGGCTGCGGCGCTCACAGCTCGGCGAGGTCATCACTGGAGAGAACCTTGACGGTGATGCGACCCGGCACCTCGGCTGCTTCCCCGCCGCCCCTGGCCCGCAGCCGAAGCGTCTGCTGCTCGCGGGGGTCAGCGGGGGAGGCGGCCAGCACCGCCTGCCCCAGGAACTGGTCACTCAGGAGGCTGCTGCTCCACACCTGGGGACGAGGGGACACAAACAGAGCCGGCTGAGACAGCGCTGCTGTCACACTGCGCCGGGGAGGGTTGTGCTTGACCGGGGTCACCCCCACTAACCCCCTGGAAAAGCGGCGAGGGGAAGATGTGCGTCTAAATTTAGCTAATTGTCTGGAGAGTACGAGGGAGAGCCTGGATTTGCATGCTCATTTACATAGACTATGCAAATAAGGAGGGAAACGCAGCTTTTTGCTTTCTAGGTCACAGCCTGCCTAGGAGAGGAATAAAAATGACCTTTTTGAGCTCATCAGCAGCAAAGCCTCCCTCCATGGCCTGCCTGTGCTCACCTCTGCACCTCTTCAACTCCTCTGGCAGTGTCAGAGCCTGGCCCACAGCCCAGAGTGAGGACAAAGTTTTCCTGCATCATCTCATTGCCAAGCTCTGTTTCTCCAGCTAGTGCTGAGGTAAACAGTGTGCTCTAGTTCCCACAGGACTGGAGTTCAGGGTAAAAAACTTTTTAATATTAACTTCAGCTTTGGTTTTGTTCCAAACACTGACTCTGCACAACACTGGGCTTTTCTCTGTCCCTGTTTCACCAGATACCACACAGGGCAAAAGGGAATTGTGTAAATTCTTTCCAAACCTTGAAATGAAACCTGCCTTGGAATCAAACATGCTGTGGCATGAAATAAATATGCTTTTTGACCCCTAAATGCTATCAGTGGGTGTTTGTGGAGGAGAAGCAGCAGCACAGCTCCAGGCAGAGCCCAGCAAGGGGAGCAGAGGTTCTCACTCCTCTCCTGGTGATCAGTCACACCAAGGAAAAGCTGGCCCAGGGCACCCAGAGCTGCTGCTGTGCTGCCCTCCCTGCCCTCAGCAGCTGCCCCGAGTGCTGTCTCACCTGGATGGTGACAGGGCTGTCGATGTCCTTCCTGTAGAAGATCACCTGGGTGTTGAAGACGGGGCTGGTGGTGCCGTGCTGCACCGGGGAGCGCCTGCTTTGCTTCTCACACTTGATGAGCACGTAGGGATCTGCTCCTGGAACACAAGCAGCAGCACAGCTCTGGGGACACAGGGTGGCAGCTGAGACCTGCCCAGAGCCCCAGCAGAGACAATCCCGTCCTGTGCCCAGCAGATGAGCACAGGGCAGGGCACCAGAGCACGTCACAGCCACTGCTGCAGGGCCAGTGAAAACACAGAATCATGGCAACAACATGGTTTGGGGTGGGAATGACCTTAAACCTCATCCCATCCCACCTCCTGCCATGGCAGGGACACCTTCCACTGTCCCAGGCTGCTCCCAGCCCCAATGTCCAGCCTGGCCTTGGACACTGCCAGGGATCCAGGGGCAGCCACAGCTTCTCTGGGCACCCTGAGCCAGGGCCTGCCCACCCTCACAGGGAACAATTTCTCCCTAATATCTCATCTAACCCTCATGCATGACCCCTGCAATTGTTCAACATTTATTAAATTTCTGATGGTTTTACACTAAGCATGTTTATTTCCTATTAAAGTTTCTATTTTGTTTCCAGTAAGGAGTAAAAACCAATTCAGAAACACATGTTTTTAAACTCAAATAGAATGGGCCATTCCACTTAGTTTAATTAAAAGTTAATTAAAAAGGAAATACCTTTTTTTTCCTATTTCAACGTACCTATCTCTGTTCATTCCTGTTGTTAACAACAGCACATCTATTTTTTCCACACCTTGCTACTTCTTAGACACAGATTTTAAATAAACCCACTGAGTACCTGTAAGTGTAAATCAGGTTCATGATAGTTTCTCAGACACATTTTTTCACCGTCTATTCAAAAATGCCACCACAGCCAGAAAGCAGCATAATTTTAAGCCAGCTTTAGTTTTTTAAAAATCCATACCCAGGCTGATTTCCATCAAACACATGCCTGATTTGTGAGATCAGGTGCCAACACCTCACACAAACAAACCACCTTACAGCCGCATCCAGCCCAGGCAGAGCCAGTTTCACACACGAGACAGACCCAGATTTTTCCAAATGCTGTGTATATCCATATGTGACACCTGGCCAGAGCTGCCACAGGCCCGTTTCCCTGACAGCCCCTCCCAGTTCCATGGCAGGTAGCAGGATATTGGCTTTTCTGACGGGCAATTGCCTTCCGTGTCACTGAATTCGGCTCCGGGCATGGGGTGGCACCGTGATCGGGGGTGCAAAAGCTGCCCTCTTTGCAAAGCAATTTGGAAAATGGATCTGAATAAAACGGGGTCTTGCCTGTCACCCCAATGGTGTTAACAGCTCTGTCCGAGGGCAGAGAGCAGAGCCACATCTGATCATTAACAGTAATTAAGAGATAAAGGGCATAAGGAGGGGTGGGGAAAGGACACAGAGCTTGAAGAGGTGACAGACACATCTGCTGGATGTATGAGGGAGTAATTAATGAGGGGACTCGCTCAGTGAAAGGAAAAGGAAAGATAATATTTGAAGGAAATATCCAAATTCTCAGCAAGAGAAACAGAGGGAGGGAGAAGAGGGACACACAATGTTCGTGCACTGCACGACCCCACGAT
Source organism: Malurus cyaneus samueli (assembly GCA_009741485.1). Taxonomy (NCBI): domain Eukaryota; kingdom Metazoa; phylum Chordata; class Aves; order Passeriformes; family Maluridae; genus Malurus; species Malurus cyaneus. Next base: position 2,518,618 of record CM019238.1, on the reverse strand, counting down.
GGCAGTGCTGGATGGGTCAGTTGTTTTAGGAGAACTGGCTCCAATTCCAGAACAAAAGGAAACAACGGGAGAAAAAACATCGGGGATCAGATGTTCTCAGCTATGGATGGCCCAGTTCTGAGCCTGGTTTATTTACAGGACAAAGGGAAAACAATGTCCTGGTATTGGCCATGAGCTGGGAATGAAACTGGAGCTGAAACTCAGGAAATGGCTCTGGAAGTGGAAACAGGGCTGGGTTCAGCTCTGGGGCACACTAATGCTCCAGCTCTGCCCTGAACCCCGTAACAGCTCCCTCACCTCAGTCCTGGCAGTGCTGCTGCTTTGGAAAGGTGTATAAAAGAACAGGACAGAGCAAAGTGTGAATGTGTAAAAGCCAGAAACACCTGAACAGAATGGCATTGTTAAGGCTTAAAGAAATCTGTGATCAGTAGTCTAAGGTTTGCTTTTTGGATCCTTCAGCACTTTTCCAAAGGAAAAGGCTTTCTGGGAAACATTCCTGAAGGAATGTTCCCAGATGCATTCCTACTCTCTGCTGCCCTTACCAGCACCCAGAGAGCTCTGACACCCTCAGCAGCTGGAAAAGGGCTCAGGACAAGCAACAGACAGAGTTCTGAGACACGAGCACTGCCCTATCAGTCACAACGGGTTGTTCTGCCTCTTGCAGGTGAGTCTCTGCTTATCCTTCCTTCTGCTTCTCAGGCTGCTCCCAAGGCAGCTTCCACCAAAGATTCTCTGCTTCCAGGGCTCCCACACACCACTCTCAGCCTAGAACATCAGCGGTGAAAGACAATTAAATATCCAAATCCAACATGGAATTTCATCAGGAAGACTTAAAGGTGCAAAAGGTGATTTGTTCTCAGAGAGAAACTCTCAGGAAAAAAGCATGACAGTAGTGAGAACAATTTTTAAAACAGGCTTGGGAATGAGAGACAGAAAATTCCCAAGCACAAAGGGGTCCCTCGTCATCCTGAAGACCTGCCACTGTCCTGGGCTCACAGACAGCTGGATCCACTTCAGAACACACCAACCTGCAGAGAGGCACTCCCACGAGGAGCCCAGGACTCAGTCTGGGCTGTTAGATTCATCCACTATCCCTGACAACAGCAAACTGTCCATTCTATTGTCCAGACAGGGCAATGGATCAAAGACAGCGCCAAGGAGGAGCTTTCCAACAAACATTTAAAATAAAGATTAAATAAACTTCCTCTGGCCAGGAACAGGGCTCTGACAACAAGCAGCACTGAGCTATGCAATCCTCATTCTCTTCCAACTTTGTTTATGCAGTTACTCAGAAATTTGTACTAAGTACAACTTTGAGATGTCAGTGATGGGCTTATGTGAACAATGCGCTCCAGCCTCAAATCCTTCAACTCCAGTGATACAAAAAAAAGTATTTCTGTTCAAGCTGCTCTTAATTTCTGCAATGCCAGACTCGTAATGCCAGTCTCAGTCCTCAGAAGCTCCAGAATTAAGCTCTCCTTTATCTCTCCTCCTTTCTTATCAGGCTTTGTCTTCTCTCTGTGCTGAGGGATGACAATGGCAAAGCAGGCAGGTGGCTGGGCAGGGTGGGACACAGCTGACAGTGGCAGACTGAGCAGAAGGGAAGGGGCAGCTGGAAAGCTGAGGTGCTGCAGGAATGTCCAGCTCTCGTGAGACTGGACATGAACTTTCCTGCAGGTCTGACCCCTCTCTGCCACAACGACTCAATGCAGTGAGCTCCACACCTGAGACTGAAGAGAGGGAAGAGACCCTGGGGCAAACAGAGCTGTCCCAGGACCTCTGCAGCTTCCTCACCCAATTTCACAGCAGTATCTTTGCTCCTCTGCTGCTTTCTCGCTATCAGCCACTCCACTCCCTATCTTTTTTTCACTCTACTGACTGTGAAAAATGAAGACAATCAAGCAGAGAGTAGGAGAAAATGAAAAAGCAAATGACAGCTGGGCAAGGTTCCTAATTAACTCAACATCAGCTGCTAGAAAGCCATTTTAGTGTCCTTCATGACACTTCCTCTGACACAGATACACAGTCATGAATGAAGCATTTAACCCTTGTTCTATTTTACCCAGCTCAAAATCGTTGTTTGGAAATCATGAATTCCTCCCTGAAGTGCTCTAGTGACGTAAGTGTGAATCTGTGCCATTCATCTGCCTCCTGGATGTTTTACATTTAGAAAACACATAACCCGGACTGAAGAACCTTACTAATTGCCACAATTAGCTCCTCAGGAGGGTCTGGAACACTCCTGCCCATCTGGATCAGTGGAGATGACACATAATTTTCTGGTTTAGATCCCCATATTCGTCTGATCTTTCCACTGGAGCAACATGGTGAAAAAACAAACCCCAAAAATCCTCTTTTTGCTTGGATAGTTTCTGACTGTTTACGTATCAACCCAAATCATCTTCAGGGGTCTGAAAAGCCAATTCCCTTCTTCCAGACTCACTTCCCACTTACCTCCTGCTCTGTCTTGCTTCTGCAAACCCTCTGCAGAAAGGACTTTGATTTGGGTCACTCTGCGTGGGTAACCACAAAGAAGATTCCAGCATGTCATTTTAGGCCTATCTGCCTTCAGCTCCCTGAAAAATCATGGAAAAAGGAACCCAAGCAAAGAATGTCAAACAAACAATCAATGGTTGTGGAAATCTGGCATTTTTAGAACATGGGGTTTGTAGTTCTTCCTCATCTGCCTTTTTTGAATTCTGCGGTGCAGAAATGACATGTAAGAAATAAAAACAGAGGGAAGCAAAGTAAACCAAATTTGTGTAATCTTTTGCATGGAAGCAAAACTGGTGAAAAAACTCCAACCCTTTAAATAATGGAATAATACTATCAAATCAAGAAAAAAAATTCAGATGGCCTGATTCTGTGAGGCCATCTCACTCTCTGATATAAACTACTGGTTTCAGAGAAGAAGGTCACAGAAACAACAAGCACCAGCTGTAACCACAGCATCACTGCTCAATGTCCTGACCTGGATCTGGAGGGTACTATAAGAGCCTAACTAAAAAGCCAAAAGACCCAAAATGAATTGTCCAAGAGGTCCCTAACTAAACATTTCCTGACCATGCACAAACCTGGAGATTCTCAGAGGTGACCCCTGACGTCTCCAGGAGCCACCTGAACCAGTGAGTCAGAAATGTTTGAGGACAACCAGGCAGCCCCTTCCAGGGAGCTGCAGGCTAGGGAGGATCCCCTGCAGCTGTGAGTGCCACCCACCTGAGCTTCGAGGGCACATCTGTGTAGAGCCTGAGGATGAATTTTGCAGGGATGCCCGGGATGTAGGTGGTTGGGACCAGGACATAGCGGCCTTGCTGCAGGCTCCTCCTGAGGAACACGCTGCGGGTGTTGGAGTAGGGAGATGTGGCTGCTCTCTCCTGCACCGTGAGTTTGTGCAGCCTGTACCTTCTGTTGTCCTCCACCTGCAGCAGGACAGGGATTACTGCTGGCAGGGAGAGCAGGAAACAGGCTGGGCTCCCCCCGAGCACCTCACGGCTTCCCAGGGCCATGAAACACAATGTACAATAAAGGAAAATAATTCATATTTTTTTCAACCATTTAAGCTGTGGTGATGTCTAAAACAAGGTTCACCTGAAACAGAGGCCAGACAAAGTTAAGAGAATAAAAGCAGACAAATTTAATCCAGGCCTCTGGTCATTAGCAAAGCCTCCTCCTGAGGCTGCACCCAAAATGGACCCCGAGTCATGAGATCTTCCCCTTTTATCAGTTCTGTCTCATTAACACATCGGGCCCCAATTTCTCCACTGACAGCTTCAGGTGATGATGTCACCCACCCCAAGCTTGCTCCCCCCAGTTCTCTGTTGTTTCCATATTTTGGGGCTCTGAGGCAGTGAAGTGTCCTTGGATTTCAGGCTCAGAGAGGAATTGTTTTTCTAAAGAATGGGAGAACAGAGCTTTAGTCTGTTGGCACTAGAGTACAAAGAATACAGATACATGAAAATATAGAGGCTAAATATCCTAAGACATCAGTGTTAGTGAAAGTTTGGGACCGGCAAAGACAGGAACCCATTGAAGAGATGTGATGCCACTGCAGAGCTTGGAAAACTTCCAGAGATGGACACACAGCCCAAGGACTGCACCTGCTGAGCCAAGGCTGAGATGCCTCTGCCTCCACACTGTGGCCTTTCACAGCTGGTTCTCAATCCAGATGCACACAGCTGTTTTTTGGTTTCCCTTTACCGAATACAAAACCACAGAATAACCATTCATGTTTTGTTCTAAGCCTTGAAGTTGTGCTTAGCTCTGAATATCCTCTCCAGGGGACTGGCATTTGCCACAGCACAGTGAAAATCTAAACCTACTCCTTAAGCAGCTCTTGGGGCAAAGGCAGCCCTTCATTCTTTTCTGGCAGTTCTCTTCCCGAGGTTTTTAGTCATGCTAATGAGCCTAGTGCATTAGAATATGGCTAAAATAGAAAAATTATTGATCAGAAGTAAAAATAGAGCGCTGATATTTTTATGAAGGTGTGATTTTCTTTTTTAAGCCTTTCTAAATTACAGGCATGAGCAAGGCAAGGCAAATTATGCACCTCTTGCAATGACACTTTTCAACGTATGTGGTTAACAGGTGACTGGCAAATGAATAGGTGTGATGCAGATGTCAGCAGCTCTAACTGACTGTAAAAAATCAACTGTTTTTTGGGCTAGGGACATAGACTTAATATAGTTCCAATAGCTTTTGTAACAGATGACAGGATTACCCCAGCCCTCAGTGAAAAAGCAGAAAAAGAGCTGCTTACTTGCCTTCCTCCTTCTGTGAGTTCAGGTGTTTTCATTTTACTCAATTTGCCCTGCGAGTGCAATCAAATTACCTTTTGGGATCCCTGTAGTTCCTTTTCCCATAAATTCATTTCCTACTTACTACTCTAGCTTTTGAAAACACTCTTTTTCCTAAGTGGCAACAGAAAAACTGCAGACTTTTCAACCTCATTCACCTGGCTGTATTTGCTGATGAAACGGAGGCAGAAACCTCCAGTGAGAAAGAGAAAAATCCGTCCATATTTCAAGCATTAGTATTATTTTTTTTTTTCCTGAAGGATTAAGGGTAGGAAAAACACTTAAAATTCTGTTGCAAGGGGGAAAATTATTTACTTTGAATAAATGAAATTGATTCAGATCAGTTTGAATTGAACTAAATTCAGTTTAGCTCCCATGGCATGTGTGATGTGAGCTCTGGTGATGGAGTGCAATGCCCACACAAAGCTTGTGCTGAGCACAGAGCCAAACCCCAGGACAGCTCTGACTCTCTCTGCCAGAGATTTCACTGTCTGGGTGAAGCAGGATTAAAAACAACTGAACAAACTGCACCAGGAGTGCAGCTGGCTGCCTACCTTGAGTATTTCAAAGCCAATTGTGATGTTGTCTCCTTTCCCTTCCTTCTTGTACTTGCGGCGATCCTCCTGCTGTAACGAGACCAGCACTTCATCCTCGGCCTTCTTAACATCAAAGATGTACTGGGAGGAGAGAGAAAAGAGAAGAGCTGTTAGAATTGCCTCAGGACAGTGAGGATAAAGCCATCACCAAGGAAATATGTGCATACCAAGGAGGCAAATGGAAATACATTGGAGGAGGAAGGAAAGTTCTCCATGTAACAGACAGTCCAGCAATTCACTGCTGGGAAATTCATCGTGATAATAAGGAATTTTAAGCCAAAAGTATCAGGTGAATAAAAGGCATGGGTCAAAATGGTAATCTTAGTGATAGGACACAGGGGAATGGGCTTAAGATGAAGAAATGTAGGTTTAGATTGAATGTTAGAAAGAAACTCTTCCCTGGAAGCGTGGGGAGGCCCTGGCACAGGGTGCCCAGAGCAGGATCCCTGGAAGTGCCCAAGGCCAGGGTGGACAGGACTTGGAGCACCCTGGGACAGTGGAAGGTGTTCCTGCCCATGGCAGAGGGTGGGATGGGATGAGCTTTAATGTGCCTTCCAACCCAAACCATTCTGTGATTTTCTGATTTTTAAAAATTCACAAAAAGGACAGCCTGGGATAAAACTACAAAGTAGCTGGAGTCAGCAGAGACCTCATTTGAATGCAAAAGACTAAAGATTAAGTTGTAGTCAGCTACAAATCAGGAGTGAGATTCAAAACATAAACTAACAGACTCCAGATGGGGTCTTAGATAATTTTGTTTCTTCTTTTAACTAAACATTGCCTGTAAATTTCAAACTTTTTTTTTATAGGGCCTGCAAATCAAGGAAACTTTCAAATCTTGGTTAAAAACGCACTTTGCAGGTGTGCTTTGTTCTGCACCTGCAATTCCATTTAATGTGAGAATGTCAAAATGCTACTTTTGGACTTCGATGTTCCTGAATACCCAGTAAAAATGGCTAAGAAGGGTTCCTGCACCTTTAACCTGCAAATATTTTATCCAAACTGTTTACAGTAAATTTGATTCAATTTGGGTTTAAGACCAACAAAAGGTCTTACAAGGACTAAAGGTAGGAAATCAAATGAATTTGTCTTAAATTTAGGCAGCAGTTCTCAACCCACCAGATCAGACTTGCAGAGTTACATTATTAAGTATCACTAGCAGACCAGTTCAGAAGTAAGTATGAACAAAAAAATATCAGACAGGAGTTTCTTTATATGACAAGGAATTAAATTAATTTGTTTATTATTAGAATCTCCTTTAAATTTTGCTTTGTGCCTGCAGAGGGCAAATCTGAGTTGTCAGGACCAGTGGAGGGAAGAGGATATTATTTACACCAAGTTTAGACAGATGCTGCACTCCTCCATCCTCTAAGACATTAAAATGTGAAGAAAATAGAAACATAAATCTGCAGCATTGCACAGCTGGGTGCCATGTGCACCACATGTTCTGATTTGAGCTGAAATTCCCTGGCAGCATGGAGAGGAATATCCTTATTGGTTCAATTCCCTCCTTCCTTCTCCTTCACCTGCTGCTAAAAAGCAAATTAGTGAGCTTTGCTATGAGGTAGATATCGAGACTGCCTTGGGTACAGAACCATCCACATCCCAATGCTCTGCTGAACAAGGCCCCATCCCAATTTTTTATCTGTGTTTGGCATCACCTATTGCAGCAGAGAAAGCGCAGGACCCTGGCACAGTCCCAGGGGGTGCAGAGAGTCTGTGCAGAGAGAATCTAAAAAGTGAGCTATAAACACACAGAGCAGCACCCAGTAAGGCACATTTTAACCCTTGTCCCTGCTGAACCACACACAGGGTTACCCCCTCGGGCAGCCCAGAGTGTCCCAGGGCAAATGAGGGGTGGGAGGGGAACAAGTGGAACAAGAGAGCTCTCCTGGCCTGGTGAGAGCTCTGCCACTGTGACCTTCTTCTGATGACACTTCAGATATCCTAATAGGTAATGAGCAGAATACACACACTTGGCTTAAATTGCCTTATCACAAGGGACTGGAAGGGTCACAACCCCTGTCTGCACAGATGAACCTCACAGGAGGCCTTGGTGCTGAGAGAACAGACAGACATTATCTCTAGGTTATGGTAGGGTGGGCCACAGCGATCTGTAATGGCCCAAACATAACATAAATGTGTTCAGCACTGCTGCTAAGAGCCTTTTAATCAGCTTTTAATCAGCTGGCCCAGAGATAACACTGGAGTCCAGAGCCTTCCATCATATCAGGCACTGCACTCAGCTGGAACGTGCGTGTTTGGGTCTCTGTGACAGCTGAACATTTACAAATGAGAGCAGACAAGCACTTGGAATACACCCAGGATCCTCCAGGGGAATACCTGAATTAAATCACCCTCTGGAAATGAGGCACTGACAGAAGACAGAGCTGTGCTGAACTGCAGGATGAGCTGGGAGTCTGAGATCTGATCTGCTCCAGCAGCCTGCTCTGAAAACAGAGGGTGCAGGCAGAAACCTCCCCTGCAAGTGCAGAGAAGCAGATCCAAACCCATCTTTCATTGATCTGGACAAAAAGGACAATTTTCAAAGTAATAACTAACAGTAACAGTAAGTGCCCAGGTGCCCAGACCCCACTGAGAGTAATGGAAGTTTTATTCCTGAATTTGCATGTGCTGGGATGAAAACACACCCCATGGAGAAGGGTGGGAAGGTGGGCAAGGGAGGAGGAATGGAAGGACAGATAAACTGCATAGCTTGAAATGACCAGATGGGATGAGACAAGGAAAATTCTGTAATGCTGATGAGAAGCTTTGCTTGGGGAAGAGACCAGGTACTTCCAGAATCTCAGACTGATGTCAAGGGATCCTAATTAAATACAGTGAGTCAAATCCTCAGGCTGTTCAAGGGTGTTAAGTGAGTTCTGCCATTAGAAAATCAGACTTGTTGTCTTTCTATGACTGGGAAACTGAAAGAAGCCCAGGCAGGATGTCAGTAATTCTATAATTTTTGTGATTCACCAGCCCCAAACATAATCAGTCCAAAATAAATATCTCAACCCTTCTGAGAAATTGCACCAAAATCACTGAAACAGGCAGTAAACAGCACAGCCCCAGGGCAATGAGATTTTTGTCAAGTAGTCACTGCCAACTCCTAGACAGGGTGGATACTCCAGGAGCCTCAGCTAAAGTGCATGCACTTCAACAGCTCACAAAATACAGGGGTTCCCACCTGGGGGCTCTGAAGGAATGTCTCCTTTATCAAATACCTCACAAAACACAACCATTCCCACCTGGGGGTTCTGAAGGAAGGTCTGTCAGTTATGAAACACCTCACAAACACAAAATACCTCACAAAACTCAGGGATTCCCACCTGGGGGTTCTGAAGGAAGGTCTCTTTGTTATCAAAGCAGCCCCCAGAGCGGTTCAGCAGGGGCTCTGAATGCTTTGCCCAAGCCCCATACATCATTTTCTTCTCCCAGGTCTTGTGGATGCTGAAGTAGGAGGTGTTCACAGTCCGGCAGATGTCCACATCTGTGAAATTCTTACACCAGTCCTCAAACGTCATCCTGTTCCATGGAAGTAATGGTTTGGTTAGAAATAAACAGTGCTACTCATGCAAAGAGCCAAAATAACACACAAAATCTGCCCGTAATCGGAAGAGGAGGCATTGCTCAGCTGTCCAGGGGACAAACTGATTCACTGGAAAGCTCTCCACGTGGAAATACTTATGAAGCCACAACCACACAGTCTCAAGGCTTAGTTTAGAGCAGTGTCACTCAGTTTGGTCAGCCCTGGATCCATTCTGTTGCATCTCTAAGACTAAAGGGCTGGTTTTATCTACCAGGCTGGATTTGATAACAGATTTCATGAAGCCAAAAGAGATTTCCTGCAGTTAGAGCACAATCTCATTAGTACAGTCCTTGTTGTCACACCTGTCCCTGAGCACAGCTCAAACCTCTGCTCTCTGGGCAGAGCTTTTATTGAACTCCATCTCACCTGTGCCTGCTAAAGCAAGGCTGGACTGCAGAGCAACTGGAAAACAGCTTGGATTTTGGAATGATCATCATGGCCTGGCTTATTAATGGCCCAGAAGCAAACCCTAAGCTGCCAGTCCTGACAAAGCCAACATAATTCTTTTCCTACTGAGCCCTTCCAGCTCACTTGATGCAATATTGATCATCCATTGAAGGACCTGCTAGACTAAGGGTCTCAGCTTTCAGCAAAGCCAAAATTAACAGAGTTCTAGAGATTCTCTAGAGAATGATCACTTCTCATTCCCATGCTGGAAAACACCAAAATATATCAAAATTCGCTGGCTGCAACTCTATTTTGGACCTACAGATAGACAGAATAATCAGTACACAGGACTGTCAATGTGTTCAACATTGGGCATTGTGTCATCTAAGCCAGCACATGTTGTCTTGGTTCCTGAGAGATTGTCCTAAATATAGATAAGAGATTTTGAGAGCTACTAATTTGGATCTACTAGTTAAAATCCATTTTTATTATTCTTCCCTGTCAACCATAGGAGTTTGAAAGAAACAGACCTTGGGATAACTTCATCCATCTGGGGAGGCTGTTTTTGGAGCTGTTAAATGGCAGATTAACGACAGCTACTCAGTGTAGCCAGTGTCTCCAAACCCTTCACTCCCACTCACCAGAACTCTCCATCGTTCTCAACAGTGAGCCCCAAGTTCTTGCGCTCAGAATCGCTGACTTTCTTCCACTCTTCAGAACTAAAAGGAAATAATTAAAAAGAAACAAAAGAAAAAAGAACAACGAAGATGATTAATAACATAAATTAAAATCTCTCACCTGGAATAAAATATTGGAAATGAAAATCTCTCATGGTCCCTTGTTTTAAAAGGAGTATCAGAGTACTGAAAGGGTAGATTATATTAATGGAAGTGTGAGGCTTGCAGGAGGAGTTTTAAAACATTAATTGATTTGAAAGCCACTAAAAAAGGAAGAGATGAATAGGAAATTGGCACAACTAGAGCAGAACCTTATTGATTTCCTTTGTCACGCTCTCCATTAGGACTCTTAAACACTTAAACAGCTGGTTTCCAAGGTCACAGGAGATCGACTCCATTCCCTGAAGGGCCTTAAGTGAAACCTGGTTTTCCTCCTCGGGAGATTATTGAAAGCTTCACTTAGACCAGAATATTCTCTTTGTCTTTTAATCACCTTAATAAAACGGCCTGAGGTCTGAGATGTCCCCAGGGAGCCTTTGGAAGGAAGCGCTGGAGCCTGAGCACAGTGTCCAGTTTCCAGAGGAATATTTCAGTGCACAGCCCCTGCAGGCACCTGCAGGGGGGCACAGACCCCAAATTCCTGCAGCCTCATGCTGAAACCCTACAACAGAGCCCTTCCCTGATGGGTTACACCACATAAACAGAGCCACAACTCCTCACTGCCTCTCCAGAAGCACTTGGAGGCTAAAGCTGAAGGTGGCTGGCAGGAGGGAAGGGAGGCTGCTGGCCCTAACAGACATTTTCCTAACCTATTTGGAAATTGTCAATTTAATTCTGTTAGTCCAAAAGCCACGGGCCACAGTCAGAGTGCTCTGTGCTGGAGTGAGTGGCAGCTGTGCCAGACATGGGCAAGGGCAGAACCCCAAGGGCTTAACTTCAACCAGACACAGTAGCTCTTTTGTGCATTCTTTGCATTTCACCCAGACCAATCTCTCTGAAAGTAGATTTTTGCTAGCTAAAGCATGGATTATAAGAAATTAATATGCTGCTGTTGAGAACACTGCATTGTCAAATACTAAATACTGGCTGGTGAGCCCGGTGCTGAACTGTCATATGCTTTTCACTTATAAATCACTGCTCATGGAAGACTCCCCCTCCAGAAATCATTTCTGTTGCTTTGGAGGTGCCTGCTAGGCCCATGGCCCACATGAAAATTCATTAGAAAACAAATTAGAAAGAAATTAGAAAGAAATTAGAAAGGAATCGCAAATATGGCACTTTTGCAGCATTTTTCACCAGTCACTTAAATTATCTAAGAGACTTTTACCATCCCCAGCAGCTGAAATGACAGATGAGAAACTGAGTCACAGACACACTCAGTGGTGAAGCTGGGAACGTGCCTCGTGTTCTTGACTCATTTCCTTAATTGTAGGCTAATTTTCTGCCCATGTCCCAGTGGGCCAGAAGAACGATGTGAACAGTAAATGAAGGGAGCCATCAGTTCCTCCAGGATTACTCATCTTCTCAAGGAAAATGGGCAGGGGGGCACAGAGCTCCAGCCATCCCAGAGAGACGTGTCTCAGCAGTGTTTATCCCAGATGTCCAGCGGCCCCAGCACAGTTCCACCCCTTTGCACTGGGTTTGCAGCCCTTACCTGTCACTCCAAGCACCGTGCCATTCCTTTTTGCCCCAGGGATTCCTCAGCCTGACCATGAACAGCTTTTCTGCCTTGAAAGAGAAGATGAGCCTCTCACCCAGGCGCAGTTTCTGGATGGCAGTCACCGAGTAGGCATGGCCCACAATGAGCCCCATCTCTGTCTCTGCTTCACTGGGGCGCCCAGGGGACTCCTTGGGCACAGAGAATGACAGTTAAACCAAAAGAACTCACATCCCTGGGGAACCTGACAGCTCCAAGTTCAAGAAAGATGAGGAAGGTTTGTTTGTCATTCCCTTCCCAAGGGATTTGACTTTGCAGGGGAATCCTGCTTGCTGCAGCCAGTCTGTCTGCTCCTGGCCTCAGATTTAGAGACAGGGCTGATGGAAAATCTTTATCAGCCCTTTCAAAATGTTGTCCTTATTGCAAAATGGGTCTTGTGGATACTGATGGCTGTGCTTGGACTGTCTGGAGGTGTTCTCACCTGGACACTCATGAATTTAGATGGTGAGTCCATTAGGTGTTCCTGTGTTGAGGTGAATTTGATAGCCAGGAAGAACTACTGGCAGTGGGTAAAAAAAAAGAAAAGCACAGGCACAGGTTAAAAAACTTCCAAGCCATTTGTGAAGCCTGTCCTGTACCTCATTCACTGCTGGTAGGGCTCTCTCATGTGGCAAAGGAAAGATCTGTAGGGTGCTTTAGGAGCTGAGTTTGCTCATAAACTCCATGTAAGAATCTCAGTTTCCAGCAGTGATCAGACTGTCCCTAAACTGTCCCTAAACTAACCTTAAACAGTCCCTAAAACAATCCTAAACTGTCCCTAAACTAACCCTAAACTGTCCCTAAACAGTCCCTAAAATAATCCTAAACTGTCGCTAAACTAACCCTAAACAGTCCCTAAACCAATCCTAAACTGTCCCTAAACTAACTAACTGTCCTGTTGGATAACCTAGGCCTGATGAGATGCTGATCTAAGAACACACAGAAGTTGTCTAGCTCTGAAAAAGCGCAATTTTATTTAATGCATCCAAATTTCCTGATCTAAACCCAGCAAAGCAATACCACACAAAGATGCTGGAGTTGTTTTGAAGGACTGGCTCTTTCCTGAGCAATACAGACCAGGCAGGACACAGAGAAAGTAACGTTGTGCCAGAGCTGTAAACCCTTCTGCTGAGCCTCGAATGATCCAAATAGTCCTGGATCCAGATTCTCCACACCCTGCCTGAATCCAGCCAGGGCATCCCAGAATCCCTCTCATCTATAATGGGCTACCAGCCACAGGGCCTGGAGACACTCCCTGGGATACCAGGGAAGGCAGATTTAATCAGTGCAGATCATAGGCTGTAAACTTGTAATAACCTAATTAATCCTCTATCAAACCTTGGCTGTGGTGGAGAGCACAAGAGGTATGGACTTTGGGTGTTACTAAAGCAAATATTTATATAAAAATATATTATTTATCATTATACATTAATACATTAGTATATGAATATTTAAACATAAATAAGGACTTATCAGCTATGAAATGCACATAGTACTTTATCAGATATATTCATCCATTTCAAAATTTAACTGCCCTAAACAGACAAGGTCCTTCTCCTGAGGCAAATGCTGCACTGATATTACAGTGCTCAGTCCCCAAAGGTAAGAAATCACATTAAAAAAAAGGGGGGAAAGAGAAATTTCTATCAAATTGGAGCTGACAGATGGTCTGGCAACTGTGAGAGTCTCGCCAAGCCCTCTGTGCCTCTCGCCGACAAGAGCTCCCAAAGAATCAGCCCCAGTGTCACACCCAGCCCAGCTGACATTGCCACTGGCTCTGTGCTTCCTCCAGTGTCATACTTTCACATTTTTCACAACTAAATGCAAACAAGGAGTCATTGACAGCAGAGGGAGTCTGTAACTTCTCCTGCTGCCTTTCTCATCCCCCGGGCTTTTCTCACTGCTAGCCTTTCCCACCTCATTCTGAAGAGATTTATTTATTTATTTATTTATTTATTTATTTATTTATTTATTTATTTTATTCCAATGAGATACTTAAACGTCTCCTGTCTGTTCACATTTCCAAATGTGATGCTCAGGGCCATTCTGTAATCCAAGGAAAATGATGACATGCTTGTAAGGCAGCAATGAAACCACTTGAGTATTAAATATTCTACGCCTAGCCGGCTCCACTGTGTGTATAATACATCAAAAAGTGACAAATCAGACAAACTTAGGAATGGCCTCTCTATAATCAATGTTTAGAAGCATTTGTGTTTAATTTGGCAGGCAGAAATATAACACCAGGAGTCAGTGAAAGCATTATAAGTGCCTAATTAATTGCTTTTTAAAATACAGACTCCCTGTACTGAGGGGATATCCTCACCAGATCCATGTTAAGAAACAGAACTGCGTTAGCATTTGGGAGCAACCTATCATTCCAGAATCAATATTTACAGTAACAATTCACACCAGGGAGTCTGCTCTGCCTGCCTGGCCTGAGCAAATCAGATGAAATTCTTTCAAATAAAAATTCTGACCTTATGAAGAAAGGTTTTGTTTCTGAGCTATTTCCTGATGTTGCTAAAAGGACAGTTCAGGATTCCTGCTCTATCCCAGGTGAGTTCTCAGGGTAAAGTTTGTGTCCCAGAAGGTACCAGGTGTTCCTCTTTGGTACAAAGGCCCTGATGCAGGACAGGTAATGTTCTGCAGATAAGGTTCTCAGGGACCTCCAAACACGGCTCATTTTCTGTTCTTCACAATTCCCCAACTCTCTCAATACGCCTAAGAATTTCTGAATAAATCATATTTGTTTCACAGATATGGACGTTAAAGCAAAGTGTTTAACTGATTTAACAAAGTCCACATTAGATTATCCTCAGCTAAGATCCTAAACTGAAGCAGGGTCCATGGGAGGAAGATGCTGAAGTACACTGAGATGCCAACCCTGCAGCACCTAGAAAATGATCCCTTTTCTGTGGACTGCTAGATTAATGGTTAATGATAAATTATCTAAAAAAAATCATTTTAAAGCAAGCTTTTATGAAACATTCAGGTGTCAGGGCAGTTTGTTAGCCCTTCACATGTGATAAGAGCTTTGGACAAGGTGAGAATTTCAGCACTACCCAGTTATGCCTGACACTGCAGACTCATAGAGAAGGGGATCTCAGCCCAGTTTGTCACTGGTTTGTCTCCCACAGAGAGGGGCTGTGCCACAGGTGGTTTGTGAAGCACAGAGCATCCTTTGGGAGCTGTTAGTCATCACATTCTAGCACCTCAAGTGAACAGAGAGAGGAAAAGCTTCCTCAGGAGCCATCCTCTCTCTACTGACTGTGGGAACTTCAGGGCCATGATCTCCTCATGTGGGCACCGAGTCACCAGCCCCACATGAGCCTGCACAGGCAGGGTTTGCAGGTTAATTCAGGTGGGGAGATGATCATCAAACAGCATCTCCTGAACAACCAGGAGAGCTCAGCCTTTCAGCTCAGCTCCTGCATTGCACTGACTGCACTGGCACAGCCAAAGTCACAAAGAACTCAGCAGCTCAGCACCAGAATTGCTTTCTCTAAATAGATTTCTCTAAGAAAGAAAGCAACTGAGTGCTGCCATCTGCTCTGTAAATTAGGGTGGATTTACCTCTGGCTGAGTCACTGTGACCATTCAGAAAGAGCAGCATTTCAGACCCACAGTGAAATGCCAGCACTTGTGAGCAGTTGTGATTGCATTTAGTACTCCTGGAGCTGTACTGGGCTGGCAGCACTTGCTAGATTTCTCCACACAAAGCTTTTCCAAACATGTAAATGAAGGATATACTCAATATCCTACTAATGGTATTTATTCCAGATTATTTTCATTGAAATGAACCCTCAAAACCCATCTCTCTGTACTCACCGAAATGGAGCAGCTGATGAACCCTCCTCTTCTATGCACTTTCATCAAGTCTTCAAACAGCTTCATCTGCTCAGAAATAACCTCACCATATTTGCCCTCTGCCAAATTAATGGATTCTGCCACTGCTCCGGTGAAATCCACCAGGGCTTCTGCAGCACAGCCTCCATCCAGGGCCTGGTAGGATCCAGCCAGCCTGGAGGCAACACAGAATGTTCTCAGTTTACAAGGGGCTGGAACAAGTGCTCTTATTTGGCTTGAATGTCTGTGTCTCACCAAGGGAAAAACAGAATAGAACAAAAAAACCCAGCAGATTGCAGACAAATCTTCCCTGGTTTCTAGGATCCTTAAGGATTTGAACTGTTGAAGGAGACTGTACTGCACTCCTTTATCATTTACATGCTCTAACAGAGATTAAAGAAGGAGTTTTCAGTCTTTTTAAAAGTTATTTACCAGCAGCAAACCTAAAACCTAAGTCTAATAGAACTGAAAGACAAAACAAAGAGAGGAAGGGACAACACTGAGGACTACAAGGACAATGAACAGCTCATACTTAGCATAAGCTTTCTCCAGCAGTGCACTCCAGAATTCATTCCTCACGTTGGAATGGCAGTAGATCAGCTCCCCATTCTGTGTTGGCAGCAGATCATCAACCACCACCTCTGTCCATTCTCCGAAGCGCCAGAAACGGAAACGGAAAATCCCAGCATATTTCCCTGGGCTCTTGGAGTCCCATTCCTGCTCGTTGGAGTCTGGAATCACCTGAGAAACCACAGAAGGGGAAGCTCAGCAGTGCCCTGTGCTGAGGTTTATTCCCAGGGCAGACTGCCCCGGAACATGGGTTGTGCTGGCATTCAGCTCCAGTGAAGCAGTGAAACGAGAGGGTGAATTTGGTACAAAGTGAAATACAGTACCGCTTCAAACAACCTTTGAGGAAAGCAAAGCTCATAATGATCTGCAGAGATAGATAAAAAGAACTCCCTCCAATCCCTGGCTTTGTTATGTCTGTCCTTCGGGGCTCTGCATGGAGTGAGAGGGTCTCACAACATGAAAAATAAACTGTTAAAGAAAAGGAAGATTTGAATCCACCAAAATTCACCACTGTGAGTCCTAGAGAGAAAAGCACAATAGGCAGGGAAGCAAGCAAGGTTAGCTTGGTTTATTGGCTCTACTTCATACACCACCCCCAGCCATCACCCACCTGCTGCCAGAGGCTCTTCCTCAGAGCCAGGCAGGAGCACGCAGCCACAAACCAGCAGTTCCCCAGCTTGCCCTGGTGGAAGTCGTGGGAGCTTATTCCATCCACAAGCAGGTGAGGCTCTTCACAGAGGTCCTGGCAAAGCAAACCAAAGATTACTGGGGACTCCACTCCAGAAATGGTCACAGCATCCTTCCAGTAAAGAGAAGCAGCAGGAAATGATGCTGCTGACACCTGAGCTCTGAGCTTCTCCTTTCTCCATTGCCATTGCCTTGGAAATCCTCCTTCATCAGCAGCCTGAGCTACTGCAAAGACCCTTAATCCCACAGCACCAAAGGAGGAACAGAACACCTCCTTGTGAAGGACACCTTTCACTCTCTGGGCCTGGTAATTCTCATTTACCTGGCTCCTCTTAGAATGATTTGTTCCTCCTTTCCTCTTTCCATCTCTATTCACATGCAGATTCCCAGCAGATCATGGCTGGGTCTTCCTGGGATGTCTCCCTGCTCCTCCCTGGCATTACAGGGAGCACTCTCAGTACCCTGGACCATGGGAAAGCCACAGGGCTGTATTTTGCAGCAGGGATGTGTTTGTTCCCAAGAAATCCTCATCTGAGGTGTTCTGCTGGATGGAGAGGGAGCCTCCCACAACCACTGCAGCAAACAGGTGATGGGACCATCCCTAACTGGTGTGGAACCTGCTGGTTTCAACCCACGACCCTCTCCTGCCAGTCACTGCTCTTCCTGACTGGCTGAGAGGGTGGCAGAGCAGGCTGTGGTAGGAAATCCTGCTATTTCACAGTTTAATTTCAACACCCTGGAAATAATCCTATGTCCAAGCATTAGAAATGCAGAATAAGGAACTCAAAATGGCAGGAGACCCCGGATTTCCTGCAGTCTGTCCTGCTTGCCATCAGCAGCAGAGGAAGGAGCTGTGCTCCTCGCCTATGGCTTTACTCTGCCTTTGGAAACTGAAGATGATGATCCCAAAACAGCAGGACTTCCACCCAAGCCTGGCTACAGACCACTGATGTGACTCTGACTAATCAGTGCCAGATGAACTCATTTCCAGAAAAAAAAGAACCATTTGAGGGATGGTTTTCCTGGGCTGGTTTAGCCAACAGCACCTGAAGTCAGCTCACAGCATGGAAGTCATGGAGTGGCAGCCATTTTCCTTAAGAAAATTATGGTTTTGGCACAAGACTTTTCTCATTAAATAACTCTTGGCATTTTAAATGGCTATTGGGAAACAAGCAACTGATCATTACATGACACTGCTCTTCTGTCAGGAGTTCTCACTTGTGTCTCCACTTAGAGCAAATTCAAAGCTTATTAAGAGACCTTAATGAAATCTGAACAAAATGGTGCCTACAAGGAAAACTGACCATGTCCAAGATGCTCATCAGCATCAGGCACAGATTGATTCAGACTCCCTGGATGCTCTGACATGGAATGGCAGCAGGACTTTCACGCTGACACTTCACATGATGTAAATCCAGCCAATTGCAGGGGTTGACATCAGTTGCTGCTTGGCCTTCATGGGGATAGCACACATCCCACATCCATCTACTTGGGGTAGATTTAAGTTTCATATCCCATTTCCAGGCATCTCTAGCATTAATAATTTCCAGTTTGTTTTTCCTTTCAAAATGTTATTTTGTTAGAATAATAAATGAGGGATAAATGGAGCCATTGGGGTTAAAACTCTCCAAACTTTTCTGTCACTAGTGGAAGCCAAAACTTTAATTAGTTTTAGAAAGAAACTAAGCACTGCCATGTATTACAAAGATCTTATTTGGTTTGTTTTGATAAAAATAACCACATTAAACTGTCATTTTTTAATTGAAATGCGTCTCGTGTCTCAGAGGAAAAACAGAGCAGTGTGTGCCAACTGCCAGAATTTATGGATGAGATCAGCATTTGCTGACTGTTGGGGCCCAAAGCAAACATGGGACAGCAGAGCTCACACACAGCACCTCCCTGTTTCCACTGGAGTCATCAAATTCTCCAGGATCATGCTTGATAAAACCTTTCTGATTAAACCCCCTCAGAGCCCTGGGCTGAAGAACAGCCTAAGAAAATGTCACCAGTTCTGTTTCTCGTGTCATTAATTACAGCTATTTTAACAGCTTCTATGGTCACTGTGTGGCTCAGATGAGATGCAATAGCACTGAGGCACAACCTAGAGCTTATTTCAGCTCTTTGCTCTTTTCTAGGCTTTTTGAGTCTCACCACTGATGCAATATAGCAAATTCTAAGGAACACTTTTAGCTATCTAAGCCACAATTCCCCCAACACAAGTTAGAAATGTGCTATTTCAACATATTATTCTGCAGTCCTTGTGAGGATCTTTAAGCATTTTTAGTTCCCCAGCATGTAAAAAAATAGAAATTAAAAAAAATCCCTTTTCCAAGAATGCTTCCAGCAGTGATAATTTAGGATAGTTGAGGACCAAGCCAGTTACTATCAGAGGAATTACAAGGAAGAGACACTGATGTGCAATGTGATCCAGGCACTTCTGGAGTCCTGATCCCTTCTCTCTCTTGCTACCAGAGCACCTCCTTTGGTAGGTGAGTTCCACCAGAAGCACCTCCTT
This sequence comes from Malurus cyaneus samueli, assembly GCA_009741485.1. NCBI lineage: Eukaryota > Metazoa > Chordata > Aves > Passeriformes > Maluridae > Malurus > Malurus cyaneus. Next base: position 2,499,256 of record CM019238.1, on the reverse strand, counting down.
TGCAAATACAGTGGTTTAACCCAAATCCCTTTCCTCAGGATCATCCCCCACATCTGTGCTGTGAGAGAGAAACATCTTCCCATTTCCAAGAAAAGGTTTACAGGCAGTTAGTGGATCTCATTACACATCATTAATGCCTGACAGGCACACTGTTTCTGATGCAGCAGCACAATAAAAGCAGTATTTCTGCCTGCAGGGAGCATTCCAGGAGCCAAGTGCAGAGCTCTCCCCAGCTCTCCCCTCACACACGTACACAATAAAATAAACATCTGCCGAGCTACATTGGGCTGGGCAGAGGCTGAAAGTGAGGTAAGAGGTTTCAGGGCCTCAGGGTTCTGCTGAAAACGCTGATGCTCTCATTGTCCTGCCAGCCTTTCATTTGCATGACACAAATCTGTCTGTGTCACCTCCCATCCTTGCAGTGTAGGCCTGGAATATGTGACACTCAGCCACTGATGCTGTGAGGAATAAAGTGGCTCACAAACTCCTTTTCTCTGATTTCATGGTCCATCTCTTTGTAACAGAGCAACCTGGTCAAATGGCTTGCAGTCCTATCCCAGTCTGGATCCCACAGCGTTCCCATTTGTGCCTTCCTAGCCCCTCATCCAAGCAGTAATGAAAATTCTGATGAATGCCAAACTAAGGAAGATTGAAGGACTCCAAACCCAGCTTGAGAGTACTCCAAGTAATTTAATTCCCCAGCTATGCAACCCCAGCACAGAAGTTTTGCAAAACAATGGGAACCAAGGGAGACAACAGACGCCCAATTTCACTGGAGCTATGAAATTGTTTGTGTGTTGTTCTGTCATGATTCCCTAAAATAAAAAAAAAATTAAAAATGGATTATTTGAGATCAGCTGCACCACAGAAAGTACAGCAGAGAACTGATTGTGCATTGATATATGCGTTCACCTCAGGTTGCTGTGGCTCCTTTGACTCTTAGAGTAATTTAGGCAAAGTAGAAAATCCCCCTTAGCTCTGAACATGCATCTCTTGGTGTAAGTATTACCAACATCCATGAACTAAAAATTGTGCAGTATTGGTTATAAATAGGGAGAAAGACATTCAGAGGGTTAATTAATGAGCTGTGCCTTCACAGGCATTAGCTGAAACTGCATGGTAAAAAACATTAACTGTAAAACGTAAAAGAGAGATCTCAGATTTCCATGAAAATGGAAAGATGATTTTTTACCAGAATAGGATCTGTCAGCTGTCTCAGACAGAAAAACAGAGATTCAGGGAAAGTGAAGAAGAAATAAAAGCAGCAATTATTTTCAACTATGATTTTTAAAGGATTCTGTAGCATTTAGAGCTTACTTTCTCCAGCACCCTATAAAGACCCAGCAGGAGAAATAATCCACCTTTGCTTGCACATGAGATCTGCAGAGACAGGCACTACCAGGCTGTTCTACTTCAGCCCAGTACACCATTCCCTTAAATTTTTTAGAAGTAGTTTAAGTTCTGTCAGAACTGAGAATTGTTTCCATTTTCTTCCCTTCTCCCACTCTCACCCATCGTGAGTCAATTCCTGCAGAGACAGTGGAGGGAATAATGGGGAAAGGCAATTCTTGCTGAACATGGGTGAAAAAAATTCAGCTTTGGCTGCAGCTGACACCGAACCAACCTCGTGTAAAGGAAGGCAGCAAGGATAGCACCCCATGGCTGTGGAGCTGAAGAGGTAGACAGGATTATCTATCCCATAATAAACCCCAGCTGTGCTAGCATGGCCACAGAAACCCTCCCCACACCAGGCTGGGTGCCAAGGCATTTGCAATTCCCCCCAAGAAGAAAAATGACCAAACCCAACTGTGCTGGATACTCCAGTGCATGCAAAAAGTCTTTTATAGCCTTGTTAGGGCTGAAAAAAATCTGCCTGTGGAGTGAAAAAAGAGAGGGGGACAGTTCCCAGAGAAATATCCATCCAAAGAAACCCTTGCTGAAATCAGGAAGCGACTTTTATCAGTGCTGTTACACCTTGTAAATGCACAAAAGGCAGGTTCAGCCTCAGTTTCTGTGGTTACACCCCAAACTCAGGGGGTGGAATTCCTCTGTAAACTTCATGCCCATCACCATCAATTCCTGACTACAAGATAATGCCCAAATCTGCTGAAAGAGAAACTGAGCTGCACATGAGCAAGGGAAAGAGCTCCAGCCTTGTGTAAAAGAAAATTCAGCTATTTGGGGATTGAGAAATGCTTCTCCCCCCTCCTCCCTCTCCACTAAATCCTGTTACAAAACCAAATGCATCACAGACATTTTTATAGTGTTCTTTTTTTCCATTTTCAGTTTGGGCCTCGTGGTGACTCACTGCATGGCTTTCAGCCTTGCCCTGCCTATGGGACATGTGCATTTGGGGTGGATCTGAATCAATATTTTGGAATAAAAAACAACAACAAAAAAAAGGAATTGGGCAACATGGTGTGTATCTTGGCTGACTGTAGGTTTCACCTGACCCCTGGAGCACTCCAGCTGCTCTCTCCAGAATGCTGACAGGGGCTGGGAAGGGCTCAAACGATGGGCCCTAGGGCTGACCTTCTCCTGAACCTCATAACAAAGTGTTTGCTGAAGCCCTGCCAGTCCTCTGCCCCTGCAGCCCAGAAATCACTCCAGACTACAATGAAAGAGGTGCTGTTCTCCCTGAACACTCATACAAATAAAAGCACCTCTTGCTGCACTCTCTGAGTTTGTGATGCTACAGAACTGCAGCACATCCATGACATTTCTAAAGAAAAGCTGCCATGTTTGAGAATAACACTGTTTTTCACTGCATTTACCAGAAAAAAAGCCTTTGTCTCCTGCTTTCTTCCCCTTGTACATATTCCTTTCTCTAGACTCAATCTGTGTGACTTTTCCTCCTAAGCAGCAATCAGAAATGTCCTTCCTAGGATGGGATTCACCTCAGGCAACATCAAATTCTCTCAGCAAGATGTCCAAATTCCCCAGAAGCAGAGCACAGGTCCTGTCCAAGGGCACTGCACAGACATTACCTGGCTATGGTGCTGCCATGGTGCTCTAACATAGGACAGAGGCCTGTGAAAGGTAATGTTTCAGAGCAATTCCAACCTCTATGAAACTGCATTCTCAGCTATTCCAAAGCTACAACAACTGTGACATAATGTGGGCAAAAAATTTAATCAAAGTCCCATTTTAATTGGTTAAATATATATATTTTTTTAAACTTCCTGGAAAAAGTTATAGTTTTTCATCCTAAAGGCACCATTTTGGGGTCACTAATCTGAAGTTTTCTTGCAAAACGCCTTTACAAGAATGTACTCTGATTTTGAGATAGAGATGCCCCATGAAAAACAAGTAGGTATCATAGTAGCATTTTAAAGAAAATCTGAATGTAGCCATGCATGGAAGCAGGGGAAATGTCTTTGTATTAAATGCAATAAAATAAAAGAGATGGCAAGAACGAAGCCAGGAGGTTTGGAGTGACTCCCTGACATAATTTCCAGGCACACCCTAACGTGGCTGAGGTCAGACATGGGCTACAGGGCCACTGACAGTTCATCAGACTCCAAGGCCACCCACTCTTTAGTTACATCTTTTTATTGCTTCCTCAAAACATGTTTGTCCATCAAATTCTTGGATGAGTTTCCTCAGATGGGAAATCAAAACAATAAGAAGGGGAGGTTAGAAAAAGTCACACACCATTTCTCACAGCACTGAAATATTCAGCACTGGAGCAGTGTGTAATAAACTATTCCCAGGTCAGAGCTCCTGCCCATCCAGCTCTGGCTGGGGAGGAAAATATTTCCTTTGCCTGATAATGAGCATCATTTTGGCTCAGTGGCCATGATCTTGTCCAGTCTGACCTTCTGCTCTGTCTCAGGGGGCTGGCAGCTGATGCAGATGAAATTCTCCATCACTGCCTTTTATGAGGAAGGGAATTTGCTGTTTATGAAAGAGTATGATATGCTGTTCATGCTTTCATATGCTGTTTATGAAAGAGACAGATTCCAGCAAAGTCACTGTTTTTGGGTTTGGTTTTTTTTTTAAATTACATTGGGTATTTTATTGCAAAACTAAAGTCAAGTCATCTAAACATTGTCTGGAGTGAAAATTCAGATTAATCTGGGAGATGATTTGTTTTTCCTGAAAGGAGATACTTCTCCCTTGCCCACTGGCAATGCACAGACTTTAAAGGTTAAAGAGCACAAGTCTAAATCATCTCATTACAGAGCATAAACCCCTTTAGCAACAAGTTCCTCCTTTCCACACCCCTTTTCCACCAGGGTTTGTTCTCATCCTAGATTCCAGTATCTACTAATTATGCCATTTATCTCACACACTTTCTTAAGGATAAAAATCCTTTTTCCTCTTCTCCCAGACTCTTCATCTTTTTCAGGCAGGACTTGAGGTGGTCTCTCACTTAATTGCTCCAACCAAAATAATTTAATGCACGGAGTAGCCTTGTAGTGATACCTTCCAGACACACTTTTGGAATTGTGATCCATGCCGCTCTGGACTAGAAATTTGCTTCATAACATAAAAAGAGGAACTGTAAAATGATATAAAACCCCAAGCACAAGACACAAGCTTCTGGGACTATCAAATGAATTGAGCTATAAAAATGTTTGGATTTTGAATTGGTTTTTAAAAAGAAATTTTGCTCTAACCAGCACAACACAACTTCACTAAGCCTACGAAGGTCAGAGTCCATGGAATGTCTCTGTCCTAATATGACAATATCAGACTCAAAATTCTAGTGTGATCATCCTTTCTGACAAAGATCAGCCTTAGAACATGTAAGATAGAGTGTTTTTCTTTTAGGAACACAGAGAGTTCAAACCCTAAGCCATAAGGGTGTTGCCTCAAAAGTGACACAAGAGCATTCATTTTACTGCTGAAAGCCTTTTTATGACAGCCAAATCAGTGGCTCATAGAATCATAAATTCACAGCAACTACCAGCAAGGATTTTATTTACACATCTTGAGAACAAACAGCAGCTTCTGTCTCTAAAACATCTTTTAAAAGCTTGTCTTGGAAAGATTTTCATGTAGCAATAAAGTTATCAGCACCTAAGTGATAATACTGAAAAACCGACATCAGTGACTTCCAAAGTAAGCTTATTAAGCAAAGCCAGGATTGTTTTATGTGCCAGGCAATCAAGCACATGCTTTTCCCTCTGTGTAAGTTATTTTGTTTAGCACAGATTGCTATTAGAGGACTAAAATGAATAAAATATGTTTGGATAAACCCCTTTCCTTCTAATTATGTCAAAACTTCAGGCAGTTTTTGCAATTTAAGGACCCATGCTAAAGAGCAAACTTTCTAAGGGTGATGGGCAGATGCCAAATGATGCCCAGTATTGTCCCTATATCCATGAACTCACTTTAATTCACATTTCAATCAGGCACCTCCTTTGCAGTTCTGCCTCTCTCACTGTGTGCTTGCCTTTGCTTTTCTCCCCCACATTCTGTTATGTGCTCAAGATGTTTCAGAAGGGATCAGGGTGAGAACTGCTTCCCATCCCACAGATGTGTTTGGGGAGCTTCTTTCCTGGTATCTCGATGGCTGATGAAGGGTGAGGCTGTTCCCAGGGTGTCCAGCTCCCTCTCCACTGCTGTTTATGTGTGATTTCACTGAGACATCGACACGTTCACCAGACTGCTTTAAACTGGTCACCAGTAAAGCACTGGTGAGGGAAGAGGGGGGACAATGGGACTGGAACTGAGCTTCCTCTGGGGAAAAAGGCCAAAAGCAGCAAAGAGCCTGATGGACAGCTGCTAATTGCTCAGAGCTCTCCATCAGCACTAATCAGACTTGCAGAGTGCAGAATATCCCCTCACTATGGCAAAATGACTGGGCCACTTAACATCAAGGCTTGGGACACCCTTTCCTCCTGCCTCCTTCAGTCTGGGAGGTCCCTGTGCTCCCTGTGATGGCAAATGCAAGTGACTCCATGGAGGTTTTTGCCATCATGATCCAGGATTCTCTTCTGCTTCAACCCAAAGCAAAGACTAGAGCAGATTCAGTCAGACAGATCCATGGACAAGAGCCTTTGGCTCCCTGGGAGGACTCAATCTGTCAAGGTGTACTCAGAATATTTACTTGGTTATGATTTTATCCCCGTTGAAACACAGTGAGTTTCATCTCTGTGTTTAAATTGTTCACACATTTAGGAGACTTCTTGCTTGGAAAGACATGATAATAAACTTCTTCTTTATTTATATCATGCTGTTTCTTTCCAGGACTCTTCCACTACTTCATCCTATTTTTGATTTTCCCAATATGATACAAATACACTGAGTTGAATTCATCACTTCATTTCAGACAGATACCTTTGTTAAACACTAACATCAGTGCCATCACTGAGAAATTACCCTCCTGATTTACCAGCTTAGAAATCTTGGGAGTCCCAATAATCTTCCAGTTATCTTTTGCAGTGACTACTGGCAGCCATAGGAATATTCATAGTGGCCAACCTCACAGCACTTCCCAGAAAACATAAAGTGTTTGATTTGGAGTTATGGGTTTGAAGCTACATTCTGGGTAAAAAAAAAAAAAATGGACCCAGACCTCCAGTTTCTGGTATGTGTTCAAAGAACCACAAAATGCCCTTTAAAGATGAAGATTCTCTATGAATATTTAGGAATTGCTGTGAGAATTTAATAATCATTTATTTAGCCAGGACCTAACAGCTGAAGTCAAGTCGGTGAAATTGCTAAGGAAACATTTCTTAATTCTCAAAAAACAGGGGAAGGGCCTGTTTCTAATAATGCTGAGGTTTGCCAGTGTTATTTTTTCTTCTTACACTTTATTTACAGTTCAGCCATTGTGTTCATTGGAGGGGATGCTCATTTTTAATTCGTTGCAGATTTTGGGATGCCTGCGGAAGAAGCTTAACCTGCTGTCCCTTTGTCTTCCAAGCATATGATCCCCATCAGTGTCTTCAGTTTTCACTCCATACAAATACAGAGCTGCAGGGCAGATTCTCAGCTGTAAATCATCATCACTGCACATAAACCAAGGGCTGATGGTGCTTTCTACAAGCAGAGGTGCAAGTCCCCCCAATCCACCTCTGTCACAGGCAGAGACTGCTTTGGTTTTGTTCATGAGACATTCATCATGCTTTTAGGGGAAAAAATGTACTCATTAAGACCAGGACTGAGAAATGCCATGGTTGGATTACATCTGAAATATTTGGATTAAATTGGAGTTATTCCTCTTACAGTCCAGACACCAGCTGTTTCACCAGTTAGATCATGTGCCCAAATGTGAAAAGCAGCTTTTGGGAGCTATCACTGCTGAGGGGTTTTATTTGAGGAGAGCAGAGTCAATGAGTGAAGGAGGGAGGAAAGGCAGGAGGATGAGGTGCTGCATTCACATCTCCATTTAGGGAGGAAAATCAGAGGCTTAAATGCCCCTTGTCTGAAGGGAGGAGGAAACAGACAGCAGTGATCATACACAGTAAATGCAGCTCTGCCCAAAATCTTTGCAAATGGATTATCTACAGGCTTATCTTACTGACCCAGGGAGAGCAAAGCTCTGAGTTTTTGTCCTTTATCAGTCCCACAAGTGCTTCCACCTGTGGTAAAATTGCAGCAGCAAAACTCTAAACTTGCAGACCAAAGGTCAACCCACAGGTGGATCTAAATAAGATTTAATTTTTGCTAAATAAGATTTAATTTTTTGCTCACCATCACAGGATTGAAGATATAATACAGTTTTAGGAAAAAAAACCAAACCTATTTTGACTGTTATTCACTGTATGAGATTAGAAAGTGCTGTCTCCCAGCCAAACTCAGACCTCAACATGCTTTGTTGAGCACAGACACTCTTTATTAACCAGACTTCTGGGAGCCACTTGTCCATCCACTGCTCAGGAAGGGTCACCTGCAGTGACCCAGATGGCTTCTGGACAGCTCCAGTGATTCCATTTCCTGATGCACAGAAGGTCAAGGTGGCCTCTGCCACCTGCAACACTGACTAAAGTTCAGTGTATGAAAATTGGAAGATAACATTTGTTCTTAACAAAAGGTGTATTTTCCTGAGAAGGGACATTTTGTTTTCTGAAAGCTGAAAAAGATGCAAATTTAAAATGTTTTAGCCTTTATGATTAAATTGGAAACAATGCCACATACAGGCAAGACAGCAGATCTAAAAGGTTCTTTCAGCTGTGAAGGATTTTTTTTTAAAGCTGCTTTTTAGCCAAGAAAACATACATATTTATTGAATCTTTAAATAGAATTAATCTTGAAGGAAACATACATTCAGATCACAGGGACACAGCATGAAATTCAAACAAATTACTCTGCAAATCTCAGACAGAATGGTTTACTAAACCTCCAATTCAAAGACTTTGCTCATCTCAAATACTCTTTTAAATATGGAAATAAAATGAGGAAAGAATAAAGCTCTTCACACAGAAAGCATTTTTTGGATGTGGATGCTTTCTACTCTTGGTGAAGAGTGTTGACAGAACAATACCTCAATTTCCTTTGGGACTGGCATGTTTAGGCTGTAATTTTTCCTTCAGAGAAGACAGACATTTAATTCTTTTGGAAGACTAAATCAATGAACTAACAATTACTGTAAGAAGACTTATGCTAGATCCTCAGGCTTTTTGTTTTACAGGCTCAAAATAAATTTTACCATGTCATTCTTACCATCACCACATCGCCTCAGGACAAACAGAAGCTGTTTGAGAAACCAATTTTCATCTAATGACAACTGAACCAACTAAATAAAACCTGACATTTTAAACTTTAAAGAAACATTCAGAGCCTTGGAATTGTACTGTTTATGTTCTAGAAATGACGTTGAGGTTGTTTAATATTTTTTTTTCTTTAGAGAAACAACCACAGCAACATAAGAAAGCCTTTATCCAATCTGAGGGGAGGGAAAAGCAAACTGGAAAAAGTGCCAAGAGAGAAGATAACAAAATGCTGGCATCTGGAGAGCTGCCTGCTTGGCAAGCATGCATGTCATTTACAAATGTTTGCCTTTAATCATATTCCTGGAAGAGCTGGGTGAATAATACCGCTGAGAAAGTTGCCACTTGCAAAATGCTGCCACTTCATCCTGTGGAAATAAATGCAATGCTTGTGGAAGGGTGAGTTTATCCAAGGGAATCACCACAAAAATCACCAGGAACTGGTGCCCTTGTACCTGCCAGATGAGGGTGGAAGGATGCAGCTGTGTGTCAGGGTATCCACTGAGCCCCCAGCTCCTCAGAAAGCTCTGCAGCAGGCAGGGCAGGGATGCTGGCAAGGTGCCACTGTGGGGTTTTTACTTCCTGTCATGACACAGTCAAAGAAGGGCACTACTCACAAAGAATTTTCTGAAGTGACGTCAGGAACGGGATTGAGCCATCAAATTGATGTCATATGGGATCCACTCAGTTACCAGACTCTACTGGAGAGATCAGACCTGAAGCTTTTATAGTTCCTCGCTCATCTCTTCTTCTGGGCAAACCCCATCTTAACAACCCCATCTTTTTCCAGGCAAAACAAAAATAAAATTATAGGATTCACAGAATAAGGGTGAGCAACAGCTCAATTCTGGGAACATTTCGGCAATTCCAAGAAGAAACATGTCACAACTTCCCCAGCTGAAAACAATAAGGACAAAATACAATGGGAGGAATATTTTATCCAGTCAGAACCCAAGATGGAAACATGCCAAGCAATGTTTTCATGATGCCTCCCATAGTCAGCCTGTTGGGGGACAGACAAGGTGACAAACAGAGCACAGTGAGATTCCCAAAGCTTTGAAAGGGGCCAAGGACTAAAAACCCTGATATTAATATTGAGGTGCACCAGCATGTATCACTAAGGGGAATAAAAGTGAATTAAACCAAGTTCATAAGTTTCTATTATCTAGAAAAGGATGCTTGCTTAAAATAACATCCTTAGGAGAAAAAAGCAGGATCTGTTTCAGTCTCAGTAGAGACCCACCTCAAAAAAAGCAAGGACCTCCCAAATTCTGGAGCAGTGTTCTCCCACATCTTCATTTTTCAAACTAACACACAAGGTCTTTCCAGGGTGAAGCATTGCCTGAGTTGGGCATCACCAGCCTGCTGCAGAAAGGTGAGGAGAGACACAAAATCCTAGAACACAGAATCCCTGATCCTGTTTCTGGTGGACCTTCCCAGACACAGAAGCAGAGCCCATCTGAATGAAATACCATCAGGCTCTTGGGGCTTCTTCTTTCCAGCCACAGCACAGTGCACTCCCTTCAGCCTGGGTGTGACCTGCACGCTCTGGTCTAGGACAGGGGACATGGACAAGGGTCACACAGCTGCATGTGACCCCCTCAGAGTGGAATTCCAGCCCCTGACAGCAATAACTGCTGGGGGAGATTCAGGGAATGGAGATCCCTCCCTGTTTGGCTGAGTGAGAAGAGTGCTCAGAGCACCTCACACAGCTCTGCTCCACTTCCTGGCTCCAGGAACACAACAGCAGGGAAGGAGAGTGTTGAACACATCTGCAACAGCCCTTTGTGTTTGGGGACAGCTCTGTCCAGTGACTTCTCCTTGCACCCATCCTCCAGAAATGCAGGTGTTACTGTTCTCCCATCACTGGTCTCAGCACAGAAAACATTTTTAAATTCATCTTCTAAAGCCACCACCACTCAAATACTACAGCACAGATTCTGTGTCTCTGTCTGCCTTACAAATGCCACAGATTTACCCTGGGGTGACAATGCATGTCCCAAGCACTGCTTCCCCCTTCTTCCCACTGCAGCATCCTGCTTCCAAACTCCCTGTCCCACGTCACATGCACACATCCATGTACACACATCCATTTAAACACATCCTTGCTTGCCTGTTCTGGGTTCATGCCCTCACAGTCCATCATACAGGCTTCATATCTGTGCTAGAAATTGCATTGGTCTCGCCCCAGACAGAAATACTGTTGGAAATGGATCAAGATTTCAGGTTGCTGGGGGTTTACATTGGTGAAATTTATAATTGTATGTGAAATTTATGTCATTCAATTTAAAATTCTCTTTAGCAAAATGCAATCCAATACAAAATATGTGCTGTTCACAGGATTCCCTCAGGGTCCAGTGCACAACAAATTCCCAGAGACAAGCCTGTTAATTATTACTTTGAAGGTTTGGTGACAAAGGTTACTTTAGAATAATAAGAGGCCAAACCTGCAGACAAAGTCAACACACATTTTCCAGTTTGTCTGGTGATAGCAGAACACCTGCAGAAACTGAGGCAGAGCTCACAGCAGAGATGTCACAGCCACTGAGAAAGGATCAGTGTCATGTTGAACATGAATTAGGGCAATGCCCACAGTCTGGGCATTTTAACCCTCCCATCCCCTTTTCTTGGGGCGTCCTCAAGTGATGATTATTTATTTTATTATATTCAACAAGGTATATCTTGTGGCAACTGTCTCTTCTAGTCTGGCAATACAGGCCCTTCCCTTTGCACTGCAGATGTTGGCTCCATAGAAGATGAGCTAACAAGAACACATGAATAATAATGTTAGCCTGGAACACGGGAGAATCCTTTGGAGTCTCCCTGATTCCTCAGGAGACTGCTCTCAGATGTTTTGAGCTGCCAGCCATGTTTTACATGCCTGATGTAACAAAAATTCTCGGTTTGTTCCTTCCTTTTCAAGACAGCTGTGAAAGAAAAACCCAAACAAACCTTCCAGTTGTGAAACACACAAACACACTCCCTAAAAAACCCACTTTTGCTATTTCTCAGCCAAGTAAGGGCAATGGACTGTAGGAAACAGCTGCCTGGAGCTCAGTACCTTCACTTGCCAGGGTGCTAGAAGGTGTCACATTTTCTTTTCAGAACACATTCAGTGGGGAAAAAAAACAAACAACCCAAACTCAAAACCTTGGGAGAAAATAATAATGGGTGAAGGAAAGAAAGAAAACAAAGCTAACGATGTTTCCAGTGAATTGGCTGGACACCATAAGAACATGCTGTTCCAACTACCTTAAAAGACCAACAAGGGAAGGCCCTTTAGAGCTGAAAAATGCTTCCTTGCCTCCAAAAAAAAATTCCAAGAAATATTTCAGCTTTAATAGCATATTTGGGAAAAAGTTACAACATTAAAATTAAAACCAAAAAGTATTTTAACCCAGTATTTCTCCCCAGCAAAAAAAGCTACCTTTCCTCCTCTCAAATTTTACAAAATATGTGCACTCCTCAAAAAGACCAAAAATTTGTAACAGCCAGGTCTATTATTAATTTCAAAATGATTACAGAAGTGTATTAGGGTAGCAGTGATATTGACAATGTTATCCTGTCATGATGCCCTCTATGAGAAGTTCCATTCCTGGTTGGTAAAACGAGAATTCCAGTTCCAATGGGTTCCGGTTATTTTTTTGATCTCTGAAGATCAGTGCATACTACAGGTGTTTGAGTTATTAGCACTGTTATTTGGATTGCTTTTAGATTTCAACATTCCCTCCAAAATCCTGGTTGCTAGGGGCTTTATAAAGTTTTGAATTCCAAAGCATTCCTATGTATCACCAAATCACAGTTGACCTCGTCTGTCTCATCACTCCAGGGCAAAACCAGATGGACACCATTTCTCTTGAACACACATTACATTTCCAACTGCTGATGGAAACAATGCAAATCCATTCATTGCACCCAATAAGACAGCAAGAAAGCAGATTCTGAATGCAGCTGATCCAGAATTACAGCCTTACAGGAAGGGTATGACTTGTTTTGTCCTGGATGTGAAAGACTTTTGCACTTTTGGACACCTCATCGTAGCAGCTCAGTCCCCTGGGATCTTTGGAAACCCTGCATTTCCATCCTGTGGATCACCAGGATCCAGCAAGAACAGCAATAGCTGTACAGAAGATCACCCACTCCACCAAATCTACCCTCGTTAAACAAATAAATCTCTCGAGGCAGATTTCTAGTCGCTCCAACAAAGAAACCCCACGTTCAGCTGCCAAGTGCCAGCACTGATTTCACCCTTAAACACAGAGCACGACGAAGCCCTGCCCACCGCGGGATCTCAGATGGGTGGCAGCTCATTGTTCTATCCCCAACGTGCACCCACCACCCCTCCCCTTCCCCCCAGCTCAAAATTAATTCCAACAACGTGAAGACAATTCGACTTAATTGCAGCTGCATCATCTCCTGCAGGATCCCACTGCCAATCCTGCCGTCTGAATGTGCAGTTGCCAGGGTAACGGGTGTGAAGAGCATGCTTTTGTGCTGCCACTTGCATCCTCGGGAGCCGTGCCAGCATCTGAGCCCCGCAGCTGGGCTGGATTTAACGCCTTCCTCGCCGGGAGCCGCCCGTCCTTCCTCCCATCGCAGGGCTGTGGCAGCCAGCCCTTGGCAAGCAGCTCCTCTGCTCTGCACATCAACACCTGCACGATGGCACAGATGGCTGCAGCTCAGCTCAGCTCGGCAGCACCAAGCACCCTGGGTGCTGGAACAGCTCCACTCGAACGTGCAGCAGTGCCAGACTCCATCTGCAGGAGGTTTGGGGGGCACAGTTCATCCTTAATGAGGAAAGAAAAGACCTTTCACCATCGTTTAGGAAGCATCTTCTGGTGCTTTCCCATCTGCCTGTTATTGTCCCCTCACCCACCCTCTCCACACTGACAGAAGGCTTCATCATGTCTGCAGGACTCCATGCTGCCTGCCTCCACAAATTTAACCTAAAAAACATGATTAATGTGTACAGGAACCTCCCCATCAATCTCTCCGATTATCTTCCAGGGCAGACTGCTTCCCAGAATTTAGCTCTTAATAGCTTTCCTATTTCTTTAAGATGAAGGGTTTAAACTTAGGTCAGAGCCTGTTTTGCCTATGACCTTTACACCACTTTTGTGTCTGCAAGGCATAAGCCCTTCTATAAAAATTAAGGTGCACTGCAATCAGTCTGTTTATATGCACACACGTGCAGTTAACAGAGAAACGGCTGATTTAAAATTCTTCCACAGACAATGAGCTGTAGCTGAAGATCACAAGCTAAATCTGCTCTAATGGCAAGGAAAACTATTTGCAACAATGGCAAAGAGCCTCGCTGCCACTGCACTCATGTAATCACAGCTAATTACAAAAGTGCCTGTTAAAATGATCACCAGTGCCATGTAGGAAGTCTCAAAATCCTTCAGCAGCCCTGCACAGCAGCAGTCATAGAGTGCACATCTGAAAGGCACCTACTGGGGGACACTGGATATTGTGGGGGACAATATCCATGGTGCTGAGATCCAGGATGTGACAGACACATAAGGAAAAGAAGCCAGTTAGGATTTATTTCATCTTAGTGCAAGACCGAGTTTTCTTAGCCCTTTTCTGCTACAAATAGGTCCCAGAGAAGCACAGCAAACTGCAGGACACTGCCTCACACAGCCTACAACCTGAAACCACCTTTGTACCCCCAGCAATATTCAAGGCACATAAAAGGATTTGTGAGTTGCTTCAAAGCCCAGCAGAGGCTCAGCACCACAAAGAAACACATTTCCTCACCTTTCAGATGCCACATGTGCCATTATTTCCAGTGCAAACACAAATGCCACAGCACACAGAGCTTTGCAGTTTGTGTTCACCTGTGATAAGAGTCAATAACCACCAGCAGCAGAGAAATGTGGACAATTCTTGGCTAGGCAGGAAAACAACTATTTCATGATATGCAACATTTGCAGAATAAGGATTTTTTTTTTCCCACGAAAAACAATAATTATATCCTTCAAACAATAATTATATCCTTCAAAGCTTGAGGAGTGAGGAGGAGAGTGGGGAAGGACCCCTGTTCTGATTAAGCAAGAACATTGCTGTCATTTCATATTTTTAACTGGACAAAAGGGGATGAAGGGATTAAAAAGGTATATTCAGCTCTGAGAAAGGAATCATTAAACCAAGAGCCATGCCCCAGAAGGGTGATGGGAGCATAAAGAGGGGTCTTGGCAGATCAGGTGAGTATCACCATTCACGGGGGCTGTCACAATCCCATCCCTTTGTCACACAGAAGGCAGCAGTGCAGCTGCACTGAGAGCAGTGCACATCACTGCCATGCCAGCCTGTGGGATTCCCCTTTAATGCCCCACTCCTCCATCTCTATATTCCCCCCAGGCCCCATCCTGGCAGATATCCCAGGGTGTGATGAGCTGTCACTCCACTCCATGCCCTGAAACTCTAGCAGCTGCTCAAAGCCTGAGACAATGCCAGGACAGCCCCCTCTCATGCCAGGACCAGTGGGCTCCATATGAGCCCCAAACATCAGCAGGTGTCTCTGGAAAACAGGGTTAGACTGCAGTGACACAGCTACAGAAGGGACAGAGGAATTCAATGATGAAGAGCATTACAGCTGAGGGATGTTTAACCCAGGCGTGCTTACACCTGACAGCCAAGCCTTTTATGACCCTCATTCCGTGAAATTTATGAAGATTGGGATACTGTTAAATATTCTGGAGGACACTGTGACCACAAATCCTGTCACTGTGGAATAAAAAACATTAATGAAAAATCGGCAAAGCTCATCCAGACAAAGTGCCCAAGGCAGGGACATGCCCCAAGCTTCCTCTGCCTTCCAAAACCTTTAACAGTTAGGGGAGATTTTAGGGTTCAAATCACCACTGGTAAATACAGCTCCTGAGACAATGGATCATTTTCCACCAGTTAAAAGCAAACAAAAGCTGGTGCTGCCTCCAGCAAACATGTGAAGGTGCAGAAGTCAGAGCTCCTGAATTCTCTGGCACCTCAGTTCCTCACACTGTCCTCACACTCACCAGACTGCTCATCCCACGCACCCCAGTTTGGGAAGTGGGGAGACACTTGCTCTGTTGATTCCTACCACTGTATCATTCCAGAACACAGTAGTGCCTTATTTCCTGGACTTGCATGGCAATAATCACCTCTGAAATGCTGGAAAACTGGTGAGAACAGTAAAGAATGGGCCCATGGCACACAGTGTTTTTAGGAGCACAGGCACTAGGCTGTGCAGATGCAATTCTCCACCTTCAGCCAGGTAGCTGACCTTTGGCACCAGGGAGTTAATGGGGATTTAATCAAACACAGCAGTGTCCCTCCTGCGGGCTGGGACACAGGAGGGGTTTCTTGGGAAGCAGCTCCACAGTCCTGTCTCACGGTGCCTTTCTGTGCTGTCTTCCCAAACACAAACCAGCTCTGTGTTTCCACAGCATGAGGGTGTAATCACAGCCCTTTCATAAAGACAAGATGCAGATGAAAGCAGAATCAGGGCTTATAAAACACAGGGTCAAGCGGGTAAACCAGGAAAGCACATGAGAGGAGTCTCATTCTGTAGGATCAGACTATTTTCCTTTATGAATAACTAAAGAACACTGTTTATCTCTGAAGCAAGCTTAGCCACTCTTTCCTCACATGCCTGCCTGCCCTGGTTGGGGGATCACTGCTGTTTGTTTAGCACTGACAAAGATGTCCTTGAGATTCCATCCCTTTTGCAAGGCCAGTGAAAAAGTTCACACAAACCCGAGGTTTAGTTAAAAATAAGACAAAGTCTCCATTCAGCAGTGACAGTCGTGCCTGGCTATTTCCAGCCCATGCTAAGCAGGACCACCACACAGAGGCAGTGTTTACCTCAGAAAGGGTTTAACCATGACAGGTGATTGAGAACATCCCAGATACAGGGGGCAAGAGGCTTCTCCTGCCTTATCACAGCTGCCCCCTGCTCCACTTCAGCCTGGCAGAAGAGGGAAACTCCAGGGAAATGGCAGGAAAAGCGCAGGATGGGCTCTGATGCTAATACTGGTGGGCAGAAAGAATGTTCAGTAACAAGTTTCTAACAAGCCAGAAGGTTTTCCCCACAGAAAACCTCCCCAGGAGGATTCCTGCAGGAGCTGAAGAGCTCTGGAAGATGCTGCACCTTTGAAAAGGTTGTGCATAAAGATGTTATTTTACACGTTTATATCAGAAGAACTGAGGTATTAGCAGAGTCCAATGTTTTGAGAAAAGGATTCATATCCCAGGGGAGGTTTAGATCAGATGTAAGGAAAAAATGTCTTCACCAAAAGGGTTGTCAAGCACTGGAACTGACTGCCATGGGAAATGTTTTTTTTAAAAAGCTCTGCAGATGTGGTGCTAGGGACATAGTTTAGGGGTGGACTCAGCAGTGTCAGGGTAATGGCTGGACTCAGTGATCTTTCAAGTCTTTCTCAACATAAAAGTCTTTTTCAACCAAGAAGTTTCTATAGTTCTGTGTTGTTGGCATCAACACCTGAATTCACTCTGAACTTTAAAGCAGCAGAGGCCAGGCACTGGTGGGATATGGTTCAGCACAGCCAGAACCTCAGGTGTGTCAGGTGAATCCATGTGTAGTTTTATGATGAATGAAAATGAAATTTATGTGAATAGAATATTAATTAATATGTGAGCTTTCCTACATTAACATCATGTTTAACGTGGGTGATAACTGAATGCAACGCTAATCACTGACCTACAATGACAGTTTTACCTCTCAAGGTGATCAGCACCTTGAACAAACTCATACACACAAGAATGGCCCAAAATGGCATCCTTGGCTAGAGTTTAGCTCTTGCTTCACATCTCTTACGAAGAACAAACACTCTTCCTGACCTCACTGTGACTGACTGCACAGTGTTGCCCTTTCTAGGAGGGGATGAAACACTCCAATAAACAGGAAAGTGCTCAGAAATAAAAATAAACCCACAGACTTTGGAATGTCTTCTTTTTTTTTCCAAATTAATTCTCCCCATTCTTCATGTCTTACTTGGAAAACTGAAATGAGAAGCAGGAAAGCAATCTTTGGACTGCTCACTAAAATTCCAGTAGGGAAGCTGCTGTGATGAATGAGCACCACCAGGAAAGAAGAAGAAGAAGAAGAAAAACAGAGAAGCAGCCTCAGGCCATCCTGGTAAACAAAGTCCAGCCTTGGTCAGCCTCGTCTGTTATCCCCTGTCACAAGGGACAGAGAACAGCACCAGCAGCATATGAAATACATCACATTGGCATCATGTTTTCTAAGGAAAGACACCCAAGTTTGTGCTTCCAGAAGATTAACTCTAATCCCAAAAGTGGACATGGGTGAAGTAAAGGAGAAATTCATCATGCTTAAGGGCAAAAATACTGCATGCATCTGGCTAGAGGCTTCCACTGTCCTCTCCATTACACTTGTCAGATTAAGAGAACACATGACACTAATGGACAGCCAGACTGGGAATGGGTTTGTGTTCTTCTGAATTGTTTGCCTATGGCTGCAAACTGCTTTAAAAATACATGTGAGGCAGAAAACCAACCAACAGATCCAAAATACAGGTTACAAATAGGGATTACAAATACAAATTAAACGTATTAGGCTCCTCCTATTAATGATTAGAAATGCCAAGTACATTAGTTACAATTAAAAGCAAATGACATATTTGTTTTCCTGTTAAGATGCCATTAAAAGTGGCAAATAGACACAAGGATTCTTGGTTGCTTACAGATAATAGCTGTTCATTTGGCTCAGAAAATCGCTGGTGGGTAATTGAGGTTTTACACAAATCAGAGCCAAAATCCACTGTGACTTCAGCATAGCCATGCAGAGACCAGAGATGGCATCAGTCAATAAAGGACAACACTCCACTCCCTCTGGGCAAACCTTGCTGCTGAAGCTTCACCAGAACCAAACAAACAGCTGAGGGAGAGGGCAGGAGTCACAACAGAACGAAGGTTTGCTCAGACACCTCCTGGTGGAAGTGTCTTTGCTGGAGGGGACATGAGTGAAAAAACACTCATCCCTTACCTTTGGCCGCTTCCATTCCACCTTTCCTTTTGTTGCTGAGTCATAGTAAAGGGATTCGTCCGAGGCTGGAAACTCAGGATCCTCAAAGAGCTGTCCCTGCTGGATGCACTGACCCTTCAGCTCGTGGTACTTCTGATCTCGGAAGAGTTGCACTGATGAAGACATATCCTCCTGTCTAGATAAGATCAATATTGGACCAACTATGAAGGTTCTTGGAAGTCCATAGCTGATACCACTCACTGGTCTTTAACAAGAGACCACAGAACTTGTTCTAAATGAGATTACTGATTTATTTTAAACTAAACAACCCAGATTATAAATGAGATTATGTAAAAGACTAGGAAACTATAACATGCAAAAACACCATATATATAAGGATCATATTTTTGCCTGAACAGAATTCTCAATAGGAAAGAGTCCAGACCAGGCACAAACCCAACACTCTGCTTTGTCAAATCGATTGGAAAGGTAGCAGAGTGAGGCTTGGCTCTCAGTCTGCACCATGTGTGAAGGGCTGGGGCCGTCTTTCTGGCCTACATTCTTCTTCTGGCTGTAGAGCTAAAATTATTTACTACAAATCTTATGCCTGAAAAAACCAAAACCAGATTTCCGTACTTTTCCATCTTAATTTAAATGACAATGCTTTGGCTAGTACTATTGTCTTTAAACTTTACATTACATTTCAGGGAACTGAATTCCTAGAAGCAGCAAATATTTGCAAATAATTGATGAGAATTAAAAGTATTAAAAAAAAAACATACAACAAAACAAAAAACCTAAGCAACGTGTTCTCAGACCTTAATTCCCAGAATCCTGACTATCAAACTTGGCGAGTTTGTAGTTACAGCCACAGAGCTCAAATAAATTCCTTCAAAGCATTTTACAAACGGGAAATCAACTCCAGAAATCACTCAGGACAGTCTGAAGTTTGGAGGACATGAAGGATGCTACCTCTGCTTCAAAGAGAGGAAGTGGTGAGAGCACCTGAACTTACTCTGTTTGGAAATTCCTGTGTGTCAGTTCCTCTCCTCTTCCTTCTGGGTTAGAGATGAATCTCCCTTTCTTTACCTACAGCAATAAAGACAAATGCAGGTTGAATGAACCAAGATTGTGCTTTGGAACATGGCACCACATTGTGCCGGCAGCCTGCAGTGAGCTCAGCTGGTGCTCCTCGAGCCACCTGCAGCTGAACTGATTTCACACACCTGCAGTGAACTAAACCAAGCTTGTGCAGGTGTGCAAGTGAGCACAAAGGGAGAAATACAGAAGAGTAATGAGCAACACTTGGAAATGTTAAATTTATCGTGGTCTTTGTTTTTGTGAGTCAAAGTTATTTGTGGCTGCCCCACTGCTCAGAGTGTCCAAAGCCAGGCTGGAGGGGGCTTGGAGCAATGTGGTCTAGTGGAAGGTGTCTCTGCCCATGGGGGTTGGAATGGGATGAGTTTTAAGGTCCCTCCCAAGCAAAGACATTCTGTGATTCTATGATTTTAAAAAGTCACAAGGTATCTCTCTTGGCCGGTGGCCTCCCAAGACAAGGCAAATGCAAAAAACAATTCTTGAAATTCAAGTGAAGAACAACTTGTCGATTTTACAGAGATATCTCAGGGACCTCAACAAAATTATTTGACTAATTTGGGTGGGATATAGATTATCTCATGATACCTGGCATTCTTCCTTACTAAAAATTCCCCAGGAGCTATCTAACATTCTAAACTGAGTCTAGTTGTTTTTAAAATAGCCCCTGGGTGATGAGGTTTTTGTCACTGCGTAATTCATTGAGATAGATCTTTTGTGACCTCATTCCCTTGCTTTTTCTCTCCTTCTATCTGCCAGACAGGAATGTGAGTCCTTCCAGGATTAACACTTCATTCCACAGCAGCCTGGAATGTTCAGTGGCAATGAACAGCATGATGATAAAGCACTGTCTGCCTCACCCATAGCCATGCACAGGCAGTGCTCACCAAGGGGAACCCCAACAAGGAGGAGCCTTCTCCTGCCAGACTCTTCCTCTGCCCTCTCCAGACTCCTGTGCCATCCAGAGCATGCCATGGAGTGTTTGTTTCAGGGGCTTGAGCTCCAGGATGCTTCTTACCCACCCAGGAGGCAGTGAACTGAAGTACCATCCACATCTGAAGAACCAGGAGGAACCCACTTTCACAGGCACCCAAAGCTGCCCATTTTAAACACAACAAAAGCATCTCTTTCTCCTTGGAAAGTTCTCCATCAAGAATGTCAGTGTAATTTCCATGTAACAGCCTGGTGGTCTGAGCACTGAGGATGGAGGTGCACAGCTGAGCCCTCCTCTTCTGGGTGCTCACTTACCAGGACATGGCCTGAGGCAGACCTGGTTCCTATCCCAAGGTTTATTTTGAACAGCTCCCAGGTTTTGACCCTCAGTTGATCACTGAAGCTCCCAAAGAACCACACTCCTTCCTCCAGTGAGGGCACACAGTCTCCCCTGCTCCCAACAACTTTACCCTGGTTCAGCTGGCACTGCAACCATACAGGGCTGAGCAAACACTGAGCAGGGCTTGGCAGCTGCTCTGCCAGGGCTCCCTGCTCTGCCATGTGATACAAATGAGCTCTGCACAGTGGGCTATGAAACACAGACCTAAAAATACTGCACCTCAGCTCAGAGACACTGTCACTCTGCAGAGAGAAAGGGATCACTCCAGGGGAGGGATAGAAAGGAAATAAAGGGGAAAAAAACCCTAAAGAGCTCTACAGGTCAGCCAATCCTCCATGGTTTCAGCAGAAGTACAGGAGGGCTCACGTCACTGAGCTTTCAACCTCAGAGCTTTTAAATCTTTCTCTGCTCCTTTGTTTTTCCACAGAGTTTCCTATTTTGATTAGAAAAAGAGTTTCAGCAGAAGAATGAAGTTGAGACAGTGCAGAGTCCCCTCCTCAGCCTGAGAACAGAACAATTTCAATTTTACTTACAGTTTACGCTCAGAGATTATTCCTCTGCTGGAGCCAGCCAGAGCACGGCTAAATCACATTCAACACAGGGCAAATGCCAGCTCCTGGTCTTAGGAACAGCCATAAATTAAAGTGACCTTCACTCAAAATCCAGGTCTTCACCATGGCATTAAGATAAGCTTTGAGTGTTAAACTGTCCAACAGTGTTTCTTTACACTCACATTTCCATGTCTTAACCTTTCTCTCCCCCAGCTGCCACACAGGAGATCCACAGCAAACAGCACAGACTGTCCAGGCAGGCGTGTGAGGGATAACTACACTCTCCTTACCCTTGAATTCATGCAATCCTTACACAAACCGAGCAGAAGCCAACTCCTCTCAGCCCATTTTGTTACTCTGGGTAACCGAGTGACATGCAGGGTAAAAACTCAGGCAGAGCAATTATTGCAGCTGTCAAGCCAAGCCATCCATGGTGCATGCCAAGCATCCCTCCCACTCCCATCCCAGCTGGAGGGGAGCAGGGACAGCAGGGCTGGGTTTTTCTTAACCAAACCCAGCATTTCCAGCCCCAGAGGCCAAGCAGCTGCACAGAGCCCTGGGTGCCAGAGGAAACTCCCCTGCAAGGAGGAGTCTTGGTGTGTTGTAACACATAAATTTTATCACACACCCCACTTTGCTGTTCCAGCTGCAGGACTCCAAGGAACTTCCATCACAGCACCAGGACTAAAAGGGCAAAGTGCATTTCCAGGCGTGAATTAAGGCCACAGTGGGACACAGCTTTGAACACGAAACTGCTTCTTCCAGAAGTGGATCCTGGGATGAAGCTGCGAGTTCAGGCCCACTCCAACCTCAGGCCACAGTCCTGCTGGTTCAGGAGCCCCCATGTGGGAAGACCACGGAGGGATGCCAGAAATGATGCACACAGCATATTCCATGATTGGGGCAGCCTCCTAGGCTGAGAGAGCTGGGGTGGTCCAGCCTGGAGAAGAGAAGGCTCCAGGGAATCCTCACAGCAGCCTTTCAGGTCATAAAGAGAGCTTATAAAAAAGAGGGAGAGTGACTTTTTACAGGGGCAGACAGTGACAGGACAAGGGGGTGGTTTTAAGTTCAAAGAGGGGAGTTTTAGATTGGATACCAGGAATAAATTCTTTCCAGAGAACTGGCACAAGTGCCGAGAGAAGCTGTGGACTCCCCATCCCAGCAAGTGTCCAAGGCCGGGTTGGATTGGACTTTGAGCCACCTGGTCTAGTGGAAGGTGTCCCTGCCCAGGGAGGTGGAATGAGATGAGCTTTAAGGCCTCTTCCAACCCAAACCATTCTGTTATTGCATGACCCCACTCTGAAGATCATTGTCCATTTGCAGGTACCAAATTGTCACCTTAGCAGGAATAACAGCCACACACACCGGGATCTCAGGTTTCTCTTTTGTACCTGCAGTTGTGTGCCTGCTTTGACAACACACAAAAACCTCGCAGCTCAAAACTCTGCTCCTTCAATTCTCACTCCTCACCAAACCTCAAAGCCACTGTTTGGACTACAAGAGCAAAACAGGGACTCAAGTATTTCACTGTTTGTAAACACAGTGTAGTATTTTCCGAAACATCTCTGTCTCCATAGTTTGCTTCAGAACAACCAAACCAATGAGTGCCTCCAAAAAAAAAGCAGCCCTACAGCCAAAAGCTTTAAATTACTCTGAACTGGTTTTCTGTAAAACTAATTAAAGGAACTTTCAGAGCTCCAGCTGGAAAAGGTTATTGCTCTCTCTTGCTGTGCAGAGTGATCACAGGTCCTTACAATGCAATGACTTTGCAAATCTGTATTAAGAGTGCAGGGGAACTTGAAGCAGTTGAAAAGCTTCCACTTCATAAACACTGTGGTTTCACGATCATCTTGGCTGTTCCACTGCTACTGCTGCAGCAGAAGCTTCTCTTCTGGAGAAATTTGCTCATTCAAATTCTTTAAACATCTCAACACACTAACTGGGAGGCTTTATGCTGGACTGGATATCCTCTCTTCCTCTGCATAAGCCAATAAAATATATATAAACTCAGTCTTAAATCCATGTTGTGTGGATGTGTAATTGCATTAGTAAGAATATATTCAATCTGGATCAAGTTGGCTGCACAGGCTAATTTAATAGCACCCTGTTCAGCATTAATGGCTGTGATCCAGCACTTCTGAGTAGTTTTGGATGGCAGTGCTCTCCCTGACTGATGAAACACCAAGTTTACTGGCTGCTCTGAGGATACCATGATTGAGCAGCATTAGCCCTTCTTTCCACCAGTTTTCAGATTATTTTTCAACAAAATAAGGTTAATTTGACTATTTATGGCCTCTGTAACTCGGTACTTTTATAGGCAAATAAAGGTTAGCTCATCTTAAGTATTAGCTACGGGAAGAAGACACAAGCATTTGCCTTCTTGCAGAAAGAGGACAGTGCCAACATTGTTCTGCTGGGCAGTTTTGCCAGGCTTAAAATCAAGAGAAAAGAACAAATATTTTCATCTGGGAGTATCTGTCCATATCCTATCAATTCTGAGCAGGAATGCGGGGGAGACAAACTGGACATCAGGAGCAGTCAAACCTGTTTGCTTTCCCAGGCAGCATCAAGGCCTGGCAGAACCATCAGGCCATAAAACAAAGCTTTTCTACCCTAAAATCAATTACAACACTGGTACTGCAACAGCACAACACTTAACCAGGCTTTTCTTTTAAGTCTCACTGGGAGAGGGGGAGGTTCTGTAGCACTTCTTGGGGACTCAGAATTCTGATTGCACTGCAGAGGGTGGGTGCTGATTCAGGACCCAGCCTGACATTCCCTAAGCCCAGGAGTGGAGCAGGAGCTCTGCCAAGAGCCTGCCATTGATTTCAAAGTTTGTTCTCTCTCCCACCAATTCCTGGTGAGATAAAGCGTAAACCCATTCTGACCCTGCAGGATGGGAGTACAGGAGCAAAGAGCTGCTGAGGAAAGCTGCCCTTGCAGGTGACTGTACCCAAGGGGGAACATCTGCATCTGGCCCAGATTTGTAGGGCTGATGGTCAGAGGTGTGTGGGATCTTTTCAGCTCAAGAACTGAGTGAAATCAACACAAATCAATATACAATTGTTCAGCACTACAGTACAGTACTGATTTCATAGTCAAAACTACTCCAAGTCCTGGCGGAACACAGAGAGGATGAACACTGGCTGGACTTCTCTCCCCTCCTTGCCTTCCCCATGAGAGTTTATCCCAGTGCAGTTGCCTGTGAAACACTTTTAACCATTTTCTCTCTCCCCTCAGGCAAGGGCAAAGATTTAAAAAGCGATGGGGTTAGCAGCAGAGCAGACTTTTGCCTCCACCTGACTGGTTCCCAGGTGAAACCTTCAACAAAATGCTAAAATTCTTAAAGATCATTGCAAGCAGAGACAAAAACCTGTGGCTCCTTTCAGGATTTTCCAAAGTGCACAGGTGTCTGCTTCAAGATACCTTGACCTTCAGCGGTTTCCAGAATAGCCTCAAGGTCAGACACATTTTCAGCTAATATCAGAGAAGTGCAATTCCAGTTAGATTTTTTTTTTAAAGTAATTTAGTACACTAGATGCCAGTTGTTACAATTAACATTAATCCAGTCAAGTGTTCTATAAAAAGCTCAGAAGAAAATGCAAACAGCACTGTCACTTGATTCATTCAAGCCATGGTTTTGTGCTGAAACCACAGGAACCAGCTTTCTTCAGAATTCCACTCTCTCTCCATTCTGCCTTTTCATAAAAGTTAGTTTAGAAAAAAAGAGATTGTAAAACATCCCCTTGAATTTCACAGCAAAAGAATCCATGGTGAGGACAGGATTTTAAAAGATCAGAGACAGGATGACAAATGGAACTATATGAGCAGAGATCAAATCACTCTTTATCAGAATAACTGTAAAGGATGCCTATAGAGAGAAGAGTTGAGTGAAATTGGTTATCCCAGAAGAAAGGAGCACCCATGCACTGGAAATAAATCCTGCAACAAAGCTTGGCTCAGTGTTAGCATAGAGCTGTGACTTTCTGAGAGAAATGTACATTAAACAAACTCAAGTAATCAAAAGCATTTTCTCCTGCGCTGCTGAAGGGCTCATTATGGTTAACAGAGAGTTTTCTTCCTGGTGATAAAGGTGAAATCCAGTAAATACCAGTCAGGCACTCACCTGGCTGAGGTCAGACGCTGCTCGGGGCACAACGAACTCCAAAGTGGTTCCTGCAAACACTCTGCTTCTTAACCTGGAATTCTCTGGGCTGTACCACAATCACATCTCCAAGGGGGTGTGTGTTGGGATAACTCTTCCAGGGATGTTCCAGGGACACCAGGAAACTTCTAAGCTGCCAAAAGTGCAGAGCCTCATGTGTTCCTGACACACAAACTGCCAGCTGTGACTGCAGCTGGAGCTGTGAATGAACTCTTGAAGAAGGAGATAAGGCCAGGCTGCTTGGCAAGAGTTGCAAGGTTTGTTTGGCTTTTTTTTTTTGTAGGGAAAACAACAGATTAATGTGCACCATGAAAAAAAAAAAGAAGTTACATTCCTTATTAGGCTGCACAGTGCTCCTCACTTGCGTAAGGGCAATGTCAATGGCTCTGCCTCAGCGTGTCCCTCCCAACACTCCCGGCCAGGAGTGTCCCAGTTTCCATGGGATGCAGCTGGATGGGGCTGTGCTGACCAGGACATGTGCCAGAACCCCGCAGTGGCTTCATGCCCTCAACTCTGAGTGCTGCAATGAGCCTGCAGCAGCCTCAGGGTGCCTCTCCGACTTTGCTGTCCACAGGAACTCCCTAATTCCACTCATCCTGTTTCCCTCGAGGAGGGGAAAATGATCCAAATGAGGAAGAAGCCCTGTGTGGAAGAGCCACAGAGAATCTGGAGGCTGAGTTGTTCCTGCACCCCTGAGAACCAGCTCTCCCAGCCTCTGATCCTTCACAACCTGCCTGTCTTCATCCTGTCCTCTCCCTCTCAGAGTAAAGGAGGTTGTAACACTTCATGGGGGTAACAAAGGTAAGAACCCAGAAAATAACCCATTTCTGTGTGCTATGGCAAAATAAAAAGTAGGACACAAAAGACTTCTCAACAAGAAACAGTTTTGGCAAAACAAGCTTCTCATACTTTGCTCAGCCTCAATTTCCTTTTGGGTAAATCCTAAACATCTGGATTAATTTGACTTGAATTTTTTCTCATTTGAGGACTATAACACATTTATTTTGCCATTATGTGGCTTTCATTTGTATTTTAGTAAATGTAGTCCAATTTATGAGCAAGCACCATTTCAAAATGCATTATGAAATTTCATCTGTACCATAGTTTCATATATTCTCCCCAATTCTCCTCTTCCATTCAATTCTCATTTTAGCATAACTGGTTTAAGTTTACAAATGGGTTCATTCCTTCTCCTAAACATTGCTATTGAGCAAATTTCTAAGAGGAGATTGGATCTCAGGGGATGGGTTATATCCACAAAATACTTTAAAGATGATTAAGAGGTATCACTTATTTCTGTACCGTAAGGTTTGCTGCAGGACTTTTTGCTCTTTTACCCCAATTCCTTTTGAAGGCACACTGAAATTTGGACTGAAAGTCTCTGGAAGCTGCCACTACAGTTTTACCATTCCATGAGTATAAAAGCCCTGCATACTAAAGCCATGTGCTTCCAATTCCTGATTGAGTAAGTAGATCAGAGTTTAAGTCATAACACAAAGCTGATGCCCACATATATTACACGCACACTGTGATTCATTTGCACTGCTGAGGGAAGAACATGAAAACCCCCACAAGGAGCACAACAAAATTCCGCTCTGTGAGCTGACAATAAATATTCACAGCTTATAAAATGTGTTCTCACAGTAGCTGCCTTTGCTTTGATCCAGTGCGGAACAAAACCATAAGAACTTCTTGATGTGAGCGGCATAATCCAAGAATTGTATGGGATTTGTCTGGGCTGAAGAGGGGCTCTTGCTGGAAGTCTTGTCAGAAACAGAAATTCCTTTGGACAGGCAGCAAGATGAGCCACACGGATGACAACTAATGGAAAAAAAAAAACCTGGAAAAGAGGTCTCACTTATTTTGAACCATTTAACCTTACAACATCATATCTGAAATCCTTGGATGATCCCTGCAGCCTTCAGCTTCTTTGGTGGATGTGTCCACTCCTCTGGTCTGGTTTCCATCCATGATCGTGCTGTGTCTCCCAGTGTCCCTGATTTCCTCACTGCTCTCCTGCACCGCCTGCAGACACCCCCTGAGCAGTGCCCCACCGCACTCTCCCCTACTCCAGACTTGCTGCTGTTCCAAACCTGACTTCTGCATCCTCAGCCGGCAAACCAGAGCCCAGAGCCAGCCCTTTTAGTAAAGAGAAACCACAGACTGCAATAACCAACAGAACTTGCTCCTTCACAAGGCAAGCTGCCTTCTGTACCCCACATCTCTGTGTTCAGCACCTTGTGCTCAGAGCCCACTCATACTTTCATAAATTCATGCCCATCACCTTGCACACACACTGCACTGCTAGGTTCTTGTGTCCCACCAGAGCTACATTCATCTATTATTCACTTAATTTCACAGGGCAATTTATTAATAAAACATGAGGTGGTTTCCAGCAGAGATTCAACTTAAATCCTACATGTTTACTCTTTTCTTTCTAATTGAAGCAGTTTCGTACAGAGAAGAGCCCAAGAGGCAGAATCTGAAAACTAACCAAAATTCACAGAAACCTTTCAGAGTTTTGTATCCAGGTGACGTCTGATTTTTCTCAACAACAGCATTTTGAACCTGGATCATTCATCCTTTGCATAATGGAATTTGGATAGAAGGTTCCTTCATACTTTCTTTCATTTAGCATAAATGACAAAAGGGGTGGAAGTCAGGCATCAGTCGCAAACTAATGGCTTGCTAGCAGTGAACCTTCTGCACAGCACTGAATTAAAGGAAGACAACCCCTCAAACAGAGAACACAGAAGGGGCTGTGCTTTATCCCTGTCTGCAGCTGTCATGGAAGCTGAAGCGTACAGGGCAATATTTAACCACAGTCAAAAGAAAGATTTCTAAACCTTGAGAAATCAAAGATGTTTCAGAGACACACAAAAAAAGCATTGCCATTGCTCAGCTTCCCTGGACCAGCAGGGTTTGGAGCAGGCGCTTGGAGCTACTTTTCAGCCAGACTGTTCACGAGGGAAAGGAGCCTGAGAAGGAGCAGGAGAACACCCCTGCGAGGGAACAGCCCCAGGATTTATTTCCCTTCAGGACACACACAAAATCCACCGTTTGCTGCCGGTGAGCCCGGGGCGGGGGGAACGGGCCCGGCGGCCGCGAGGTGGCGACATCGCCCAGGGATGGGAGGGTGGGGAAGGCAGAAATGGGGTGGGAAATGCGAGAGAAAACAAGGCCAGGGAAGGTTGGCAAGGCAAAGCAAGAGGGGTGTAGGGGAGGCAAGGCAACAGTAGGCAAGGCAAGACTAAAGAGGTGTGGAAAAGCAAGACAAGGGAGGGGTAGCTAAGGCAGGACAGCTCCCTTGCCTTGCCCTGCCTACTCTTCCCTTGCCTTTGGACCCCTCCCCACGTCTTTTGCCTCTCATTGCCATGCCTTGCCTTGCCCTCCACTTGCCTTGCCGCTCTCTCTCTTGCCTTTTCCAGCTCTTCCTTGCCTCGCCTACCCCTCCCTTATTGTGGCTTGCATTGCCTGGCCATCCCTTGCCCCATGTGCTGGTGGGAGCTCCCTGAGGGGCCTTGGGGTCCAGGAAGGGTCGCTGGGGGCTCTCCAGTGAGGTCCCGGGTGGGAGTTCTGGGTGAGTGGAGGGGTGACAGGGAGCAGGTGGAATCACTGTGGTGCTGGGATAGCGACATGTGGGCTGGGGTAGGGACTGTGGGCTGGGATAGGGACCTTAGGATGGGATAGGAACTGTGGGCTGGGATAGGGACTGTGGGGCTGCGATAGGGACTGTGGGGCTGGGATAGGGACTGTGGGGCTGGGATAGGAAAGGCAGCGAAAGCACAGTCACTCAAAAAAGAGCTAACAGCCGGCAATATAACACAACAGTACTGAGAGGACCGAACAAACGGACTGTGGGCTGGATAGGACCTTGGATGGGATAGGCTGTAGATGGGACAGGGACTGTAGGATGCAATAGGGATTGTACGATGCAGTAGGGATTGTAGGATGGGACATGGACTGTGGGGCTGGATAGGTGTGGGGGAAAAAAGTGGCCCCCAAGCCCTGATTCTGAAACTCAGCCAATTATTGTGTATGACTGAGGCCTGGGAAAAAAAAAAAAAGGAGTGTTAACAGCCTACATGGAGGAGGAATACCGCATCCTTGGCTACTGTTAGAAAAGGAGATGGAATGTAGAATTGATAACGCAGGTGACTGGAAATTATAAACATTACCAATACTGTAACTTTTGCATAATCACCAATTATGCTTTGATAATTAAACAGCTGTCGCTTAACCAATGTATGTTGACACAATGTATATTCTGGTTGCTAAAGTGGATAAGAGGCTGTCCACAATAGACCTCTTTCTCTCTCTGTTTTCACAGCACTTTGTGTGTTTTGTCATTTCTTTTTTGTCCTTTGGCCAGCAGGACAGATAGGATTACAGGATGAGCGAGACTGTAGGCATGGACAGGTGACTTTGTGGTGCGGCTGAAGACAGGGCTGTGGAGACTTGCGACACGATGTGTATCTTTCAAGGTACTGGGCCAAGGCGGCATCATTGTTCGGTTTATGAAACTAAACGAATCGGAACAGGGTAACCTGTAGATGACCTGTGGACGAGCGCGACTAGCTTATTGAGTGATGCGCAGCAGGGACTGTGAGATGTGGACAGGGGTCTGTAGGGATTGGGCACAGAGGACTGTAGCTGATCTGGGCACATGCATCATACCAGGGACTGAATGTAATGGCGGACCCGTAAACTGTTTAGCGCCAATACGGTGACCAGCGAGTGACGGATGTTTGGTCAGCTGGCCGTAACCGGCGAGTCCTGCTGGGGACCTAGGGACACCCGCGGACACCTGAATGAGCGTGTCTGAGTATCAGTGGCCTGACACGTGTTAGGGGATGTGGGACAGGGACTCGCTAGGGAGCTGGACATGGTGCTGTAGGATGGAGACTACGGAGTGTTGGGATGGGACCGGAGGGACGTGCTAGGCGTTGCTCAATGACAGGGTACTGTAGGAATGTGACAGGATCTGTGGGGCGGACCAGGGACTAGTGGCTGGAAAGGGACTGTGAGATGGGACAACGGGAGCTTCGTGGCCTGGGATAGGGTACAGGGACTGTTAGGATGGGACAGGGATTGTGGGATGGATTACTAGCAGGCATGCTCGCGATGACCTACATGTGCCGAAGGCTATATCTTGTTCACGTGCCCAGCTTTCTGTTTCAACTCCAGGCTCACATTCTTCCCACTGGGGCTGAAGCAGTTGGGAAGACTCAGTGACTGTGCGGAGGCATTCTCAGCAGAGACGGTAGTAGGATGGGTACATTGCAGTATTACTGTGCTGCGCTACCGGTGCCGAAGGTCTCCTACCGCCTGACTGTGTGGGACCTGGGATAGGGAGCTGCGGCTGTGCGGATATGTGATCCCCAGCGCGGCCATGGTCGGCGCATCGGAGGGTTCATTCGAGCGGACCCACTGTGGGCCCTACCATGTTTATGTGGTTGACCAGGCTCATGGCGCTTGTCAGCGGGGCCAGCTCTCTCGCTTGACCGAGAGATCTTTGCCCACTTAGGCCATGCCGGAGCATGTGGAACAATGGTCGTGGGAATTGTCTGTCGGGGACCAGTGAGCAGCTGCAGGGCTGGTATTGTGACACAAGGAGACGAATGGGAATCCTAGTTTGGCCACTGATGCCAGTCACTATCAAGTGGTTACTTATGAGGGCTGGGATGGACAGGGACTGTTGAGATGGGACCGGGACTGTGTGGGATGGGGACCGGGACTTGTCAGGGCCCCATTTCCAATGGGCCTCACTCTGCTAGACATGGTAACTGTAACAAAGAGGCGATGGTGAACCCCGCAGACTGATGCGGATGGGACAGAGGACTGCTGCGTGCACCCTACATGGCCCACCAGACAGCGGGCACATGTGGGCCATGGGTCAGAGGCCAGAGGGACTGAGGGGCCATAGGGAGGATAGGGAACCACACCCAGGACCTGATGCTTGTTCATGGGCCGACAGGGATGTGTGCCGCCCCATATGGGACTCCAGCGCAGAACTAGGTGTGGAGCGACCTTGGAGACTCGGGACTCCAAAACTCGCCAATCCCGGCCCGCCTTTCTCCGCCCTGTCCAATCACAGCCGCCCTTTCAACCCGGCCGGGCCCGGCTTCAGCTGCTGGACAAGGCAGAGCCGCGGTGAGGCCAGTTGCCTCAGGCGCGGCAAAGACCACGCGCTGAGCGAGGAGTTCCCGACCCCTCGGCACGCTGTGGGAAGGTGGCACAGTGCTGCGAGGGCGTCTGGTCGCGGGGGCTTCAGAAATCAACCGGCCCTCGGAGGGATACTCGTCGTACACCCGAGCTCGCGGGCGAGCATCTATTAGTCCGTAGTGGCCCCGGTTCGGGGAATGTCGGGCAGAGTTACTGGTGCCCCACGTTTCCGACCCCGCAAGCGGCGGCGGCGGTGGGTTGTATGCGGGGCCTGAGGTGAGGACAGCGAGGGTTGCGGCGTGAGGACGCGGAGCTGAGAGGCCCATGGGAACAGGCTGGGCCCGCTTATTGGGGCTCTGGTGTATGTCCGCGGCTCCTGGCCCGGGGCTGTGGATGTGGCCCACCAGGTGGTCTGGACGTGCCGCGGGTTCAACCCCTGATGTCCATCAATACCCGTCTGAATCTGAGTTTGGAAGGACCTGCCGCTTAAATACGATAAGCCGAAAAACACTTATTCTAAGATTGAGGGGTGGTGGAAGTGTCGATGGGTAGATCGTTTACTGCGCGGATCAGGGAATGCGCCGGTGACTTAGCCGCTTGGCAGAGTCCCTCCACGGCTGCCGCTTGCCGAGGCGAGACCTACCGTGGAGGTATTTTAGAGACTCGAGGAACGCGGCCATCGGAAGCGCGCAATAAAACCGGTAGTCCCGGTTGGTAGATTGCAGTTTGCTAAGACCCTGTCTCGCTGCGCACCCGTAGAGGGTGCGAAGTGGCAGCAAAAGGCTGCGGCCCGCGCAGTATGGCCTGGATTTGGAGCTTCGCTAAGTTTTCTTTTGAGGGAAAAATAATTGTCCCATCGACTTATGAGTTTAAAGTAGGTTGGTGCAAGTTGGAGGCTCCCCGGAGCGCCTCCAGTCTGGAGCTTAAAGTAATATTAAAATTAGAAGCAATGAAATGGTTTTATTCCATTATTATGTTACTTTTATGTTCTGTTAATATTTTGCATGAGAGTATTTTCTGTCTTCATTCTCATCTTAGATAGTGTTTATTAAATAAAAGTTGTAGGACTGGGGTTGAAACACTGTGGCCACTGGGGATATAAAGCCCTGGGGATGGAGCCAGACCCCAACCCACATGGAGCTGGGATAAATCCCACGGGGAAGGAGATACAGCTGCAGCTCGGGTTGTAGGAGTACCCCAGGGTTTTCAGCCCACCCACTGGTGCCAAGCACAAGCTGGGGCTGGAATCTCAGGGGTGTTCCTGATGCTCAGAACCAGCTCAAGGGCACCTTTTGGGATGGGGAACCTGGGGCTGAGTGGCTGTTCCTTGCCCCTGTGCTGACTGGGATGGGGTTGTGGGAATGTGGGGAAGGTGTATGTTGGGGGTCAGGTCTTGTTATTATCTAAGTGAGGCCCATTGGGATGGGTGACAGCTCATAGAAATTGAAGTGATGGCAGTGACTGATTCATGTCCTTGTCAACAGCCCTGGGCTGCAGTGAGAACCAGGAGCAGCTTTTAGCCGGAGGCAGTGGGAACCTGAGGAGCTGGAGCTGAGGCAGCAGAGCTGGCAAGACATAAACATGTAGGGCTGGGGGTGAAACCCCTGTGGGGCTGGGGCTGGGATAGCAGCAGCAGGGACAGGGTAGAGACTGCAGGGTTGGAGCTAAAGTGAAGATCCTGCCTGAGAATCTGGAGCAGCTTCACCTGTCAGCAGTGGGAAGATGTGGAGCTGGAGTTGAAACAGAGCTGGCAGTGAAATAAAGCTTGGAAGGTTGGAGCTGAAATCACTGTGGGATTGGAATAGCAATTGTTGGGAGGCGAGAGCAGCTGTAGTGAAGGGACTCATTGTGGAGCTGGGCTGTAGCCAAAATGAAGATCTGGCTATGAGAACTTGGAGCTGCTGCACCTGATGGCAGTGGGAAGATGTGGAACTGGCAGTGCAATAAAGCTTGTGGGGCTGGAATAGGGACTAAAGGAGCTGAAATCACTGGGGTTGGGATAGGGACTGGAGTGGGATAGTAACTGGAGGAATGGGACAGCAACTGGATCTGGGATCATTGTAGGGCTAGGATAGTAACTGTGGGGTTTAGTTCAAATAAAGATAGGCTGGACCTGAAAAATGGATTCTTTCTCTGGAGTTGAAACCTCAAAGCTGGAGCCAAAAGGGGAATCCTGATGGGAGATCCTGGAGCTCAATCAGCAGAGCTGGCAGTGTAATAAAGCTTGTGGGGCTGGGATAGGGACTGGACTGGGACAGCAACTGGAGCTGTAATCACTGTGGGGCTGGAATAAAGATAGTTGAGTTGGGCCTGGAGTAGGGATTCTATGTGTGGAGTTGAAACCTCAGAGCTGGAGCCAAAAGGAAGATCCTGCCCTAAGAACCTGCTGGAAGTTGGAGATGTGGAGCTGCAGCAGGAAGAGCAGAGCTGGCAGTGAAATAAAGCTTGTGGGGTGAAATCACTGGAGCAGGCATAGGAACTGGAGTTGGTGTAGGTTAGCAGAGCAAGGCAAGACAATGCCCAGGAGGAGCAGGAAGGGACAGAAGGGAGGCCAAGGATGCTCTGGGTATGTTGCTCTGGGCACATTCTCAGCAATGTTGGGAGCACAGATGGGCACAGGGCTGGGGAAGGACCTGCTGGCTCCTCTTCCTCAGCCATTTGTGTCTGTGGGCAGTTGTGCAGGGCTGAGGCTGGTGGTTCCACAGCTTCTCTCCCCTTCTCTGGCATTGAGGGCCCTGTGCAGTGCCAGGATGGTGTTTTTGGGGCACACAGGACAGACACATCCCCTGCTGCCGTTCACTGTCTGTGGGCAGGTCAGTCAGGCTGAAAAACACACATGAAGAGAAAACTCCCTGAGGAGCTCCCAGAGACAGGAGTTCCCTTCTCTTTGAATTGCCATTTGTATTCGGAGTGTTGTGTAAACATTAAATATTTAAAACATTGCCTGCAGCACTCTTGTTTCTCAGTGGGATTTGGATAAAGCCGCTCTTGTCTCAGGGTCATGAGAAATGTGCTCAGGCTTAGCACTTTTCCCTCCTCCATCTGAGGTGCCGAGGCCTCCAGGAGTGCTGCCCCTTTCACACAGCCTGAAATCAGAGCCTTGTTTAACATTAGCAGGAGCTGGACTGGGTTTGGCTCATGTTTGCCCTGTCATTCATGGTCTTTGGGCTGCTCCTGCTGCAAGAACATTGTCCAAGCCCCTCCCAGTGCAGGAGCAGCTCTGCACTCCCAGACAGAACCCCACTGCACCAAGCTTTAGTTTTTTTAGTCCCCAGGCCATGCTCACTGCCGTCCACATCTGCTTTGGAGCCCAGGAGATTTCACCTTGGACACCTGAGCATGCAATGATTTTTTTTAATTAATGAAGATCTGTCTTGCAGTTTCAGATCCCAGCTCTGCTCTCACAGTTCTGGTGATTTCTTGTCCTGGTAACTCATAGCAGCTGTTGCAGTTCCCCAGGTGAAACTCTACGTGGAGTCTGAGGTAGTGATTATCCCCATCCTGCTGGCTCCTGGAGTCCAAAGAAATTCTAAGCCCACTTTGGGCACTTGTGTTTTTTCTGTGGCCCTAGGTGACTCCCCAGGTGACACAGAAACCTGTGGACACAGCAGGAGCTGAAAAGTCTCCTGAGTTTTAGCCTACTGCTCTAAATACTCTTCCAAGAGCTGGTGCCTGGCATTTAGAGTCACAGCTGATCCACTTTTCTGACTGGAAAAGCAGAGTATCTTGAGTCAGTAAAAGATTTAAGGATATTAAGGGCAGGCTTGGTTTTTATGTACCTAAATCTATGTCAAGGGGACAGAAAGGTGTTTTTTAGTTTCTGTATTAATGGGGTAAGCCATGAGAAGATGCTGCGCTGTCCACGTGTGCCTGGAGCCTGTTCCAGAGCACTCTGTCACCACACACTGGAATAAGGGAATTGTCCTTTCAGAGGGCAATGAGGAGAGCACAGGAGGGCACATTTGTCCTTGTCCTCGAGTTCTCCATCACGTAACTGCATGACCCCCCTTTCGTGTCCCCTCCCCACCCATGACCCATTCATTTGCAGCACCACAAAAGCTTGGCCTCAGCTCCCCGTGCTTGGCTCCTGCTCTCGCTGTGGCTGCACAAGCAGCGCATGGGTGGGCGACCTCATTTGAGAGCTGATTTCATTATAGATCAAGTGTGTTCCTCCCCTCGTGTATCTCACAGTTATCTTCCTCCCTGATGAGGACTTCTTAATTAAAGCATGGACAATTTGTGGCAGAACAGCATTTTCCAAAGATTTTCTTTCCTGGTCACACAAATGCATCACTCTCCAGAGGCCAGGCTGTCAAGTGGCAATTTAAAATGAAGGTTTTATTGCTGCATCCTCCTGGAGGTGCTGGTCACCTTTCTAGGCAGTGCTAGAACAATCATCATTTACAGGCTGATGAGAGATTTGGCTGTGGGTTATTACAGCCAGGCTTCTGTTCTGTGCTAATTCAAACTTACGTTGGCTTTGCTGTCTTATTTTTCAGCAAACTGAGGCCATGTCAGAGAGTGGCATCTTTGTCCCACTCTGTCCCCAAAATGAGCAACTGAGTTCCCATGTTCAACCAGTCCTGAAGACCTGAGCAGATCCCAGTGCCTCTGGAAAGTTTTCCTGCTTTCTCTGGCTGTGGCACTCACAGTGACTGTGCCCCAAAGGCACTGAGGCCACATTTGAGAACAGGGGAGCCTTCAGAACCCCCCAGTGCTGCCCAGCTCAACTCCCTGCACCGTGTCACCCTGGGGGATGATCTCAGGTGGCCTGGTTGTCACTGGCTCACTGCCTTCCCAGGGGGATGGGGAGAGTTGGAAGGCTGAAAGTGAAAAAATTCATAGGTTGAGATAAAAACAATTTCATGGGTCAGAAAGGAAGAAAATAATCATGATGATGATAAAAAAAAAGCAAAGCAATGCACAATGCAGTTACCCAGTCTGTGGATGGCTTTCTCCCAGTTTATATGCTGAGCCTGGCTCCAGATGGTCTGGAATATCCCTTGGGTGACTTGGGGTCAGCTGTCCTGGCTGTGACCCCTTGGGTGAGTTGGGGTCAGCTGTCCTGACTGTGACCCCTCCCAGCTCTTTATGCCCTGCAATCTCCTCACTGGCAGGGCATGAGAAGCTGAAAAATCTGAGCACAGACACTGTTCAGCAATGACTTTTCTGATAACATTTCCTCCAGTTTCAGCTCATGCACATTTGGATAAAAGCTGCCCTGAGAGTGGTTTTCTCCTGGTTTCATGATGGGAACTGTATTTTTTCCAGGTGGCCTTTCCCTGCAAACCAAACTGCACTGGCTGTGCTGCTGTGGCCCATCCAGGCACGGTGTGATCAGCACAAGGGAGTGCCAGCACTTGGCCAAGAGGGGCGATGGGCTGGTAGCCCTGCTGCTGTTGGCCAGCTGGCACAGCCTCTGCACTGGCCCAGAGGGCAATGAGGACAAGCCTTTCTGGGCTGACGTGTGCTGGCCATGGGGGAAAGGGAGAACGGGCTCCATCTGAGCATGAAACATCCTGGAGGATCCACAGCCTTTCACAGCAGCCCAGTGTGGAGCAGGGATGGCCAGGGCTGACTCACCACACTCACTTTAATCCTGCAGATGTGAAGCAGAAACAAACAGCAGAGTGGCTGGTGCTGTGCAATTAACTGAGGAGGTCTAAGCCTTATTATCATCTCTCAGGGCTCAGGGAAGAAAGCTTTTGTCTTCATTGTGGCTCCGACAGAGCGCCTGTGAAAGGAGAACTTGGAGCTTTTTCAGGCCTGAGTGGGAAGGCAGGACAAACACAGGGCAGCTCTCAAATCTCACCAAACTTCCCAAAACCCATGTGAGACCACACAGGCCTTGGCCAGGCCCTGAATGCCAGGGCAGAGTTCAGATGAGGCCACATTTGCTGCTTTGAATCCGCAGTT
Organism: Malurus cyaneus samueli; assembly: GCA_009741485.1. Lineage (NCBI taxonomy): Eukaryota > Metazoa > Chordata > Aves > Passeriformes > Maluridae > Malurus > Malurus cyaneus. Next base: position 2,461,377 of record CM019238.1, on the reverse strand, counting down.
TTATCTGCAGGGCTCACACAAGGACAGAGCTGCCCTCATTTGCTCCTCTTCTCCCAGAGTGGGACTCACACAGAGCTCATCCCTTTAGGCAGAAAGATGGGCCCTGCACAGGCTGGGTGTTAGTGGTCTTTATTAATTCAGGGGCATCAAATTTCCTCCCCAATCTCTTTCTTTTCTTGCATTTATACAAGCAGGGCAGATTTGGGAAAGCTGAGGTATCAAAATGAACGAGTGCTGCTATAATTCACAAGTCACAGTCAACACACACTCAACAAATAAAAAGCCTCAGAAAGGTTTTTTTATCGGCCTAAATATTGAACCCAAATTTTATTTTTTGAAAATGACATTACACACATCTTGCAAATGTACATTTAGATGAGAAAACAATGAGTAACAAATATTGAGAGCAAAGCTATAAAGTGGACAGGTTCTCTGCTGCATGGCATTGCATTACAAGAATACTCAGACCCGGGATGGTTATTACAAGTAGTAAAAACAGTTCACAACATCTCACAAAAATGGAATTTTTTTTCCTAGAAAGTCAAATCTTCTAACAAAAGGAAATTCTGTTAAGGGAGAAGAGCCATAGGGAATAGAGGTTTGGATCTAGGTACACTGTGTGGTTTTGTGGCACGGCTTTTTGGGGTTTTTTAAAGTCCATTTCTTACAAAATGCGTCTTTGTGAGTGACCCCATCTTTTCCAAGACTTTGCCCATTTCTGTCCTCCATTGCCAACAGAACCACAGCTAATAAACAAGAAGCCCCTTGTGCTCAACCCCAAGCTCAGGAGTGTGGAGAAGGAGCTGTCTACAGACCCCCCAACAACATAACTCCCACATCCCATCCCCACCCCCTCGCTGTGTATCCAGGAAAATCAAAAGTGTGTGCAAACTCCGCAAATCAGGGGCCGTGGGACGAGTCCCAGGGACAACAACCACCACCACCAGCAGGAGTGGAGGCCACGGCCGGCGCCGCTCGTGCCTCTTGCCTCAGCTGCAGTGGACCAGCAGCACCTCACCCTCCACCAGAGCCAGACTTCCAAAGGCTGGACTTGCTCCCCAGCTCGAGCAGAGGCAATGGGTCACTGATCTCCCCCTGCTTTGTCTCGGAAGCTGGAGTCTGATCAACGTGCCGAGGCAAGGCACTGTGAGAAATACGTTCCCCGAGAGAACCTGTTGAGAACTGCTTTTCAAACCTGGTCGTTTATTGTTTTATTTATGCCCAAATCTGTACTTTACAACCACGAGAGAGAGAGAGACAAAGACAGAGTAAGAGAGAGGGAGAGAGAGAGAGAATCTTTCCAGGAGGAAAGGAAGAGCTAATTAAGAAAAGAGAGGTACAGGACCATGCATTTACTCTCAAGAGCTTGTTCACGAGCAAGCCAACATTTCTAACACTACAACCACTCATCTACATCTGTTTGCTAAGTAACTGAGTTCTACCTACAACTAGGGAGCAGAAGGGGTCTCTTTATTTGCTTCCCCCTCCCTTTAAAACGTCAATAAAAATGTTTTCTGTACAAGTTGAATGGCACAAAAGGTGGTTAAAATGCTAAATAACTCACCACAAATGGAGAATGCAAAATTAGTTCAAAACATGCATGGACTGTGTACAGGTAAGCAAGGAATCATTGGCATAAAGCTGCAATATATTACAAGATGATACAGTTGAGATCTTTTGGAATAACCTCTGCTTGTTCTGTCCCTTTGAAGAGACCCTCACATAAAAAATTCAGCATAAAGGGAATTCAAGGTATATATCCAAGCAGGAAGTTAACTATGGGCAACGTTATTTGTCTGAAGAGAAAAGCATTTCCCCTCCCCTTCCACACACTCCCCCAAGGTACAAAAGTCAACATGATCAGCATTGCTGCAGGCTTGCCAAAAAGAAAGGTGAGACAGATCTGGGGTAGGAGAACAAAAGCACCATTTAAATTAATAGCTCTTTGTACAATGTCATTAATTAAATACCTTATTCTTTAAACAAAAACATCCTGAAGTTTACCAATCCCACCAAAATAACAACGGACCCCTTCCCACCCCCACGTCCTCCAGGGTTATGTACACAGAGTTTAAAGTATACCAGCTAAACTTTAAACCCAGCTGCCCCTCCAACCCCCACCCACGGAACAACAAGAGAAAATACATCGTGGCCTCTCAGTTATATTATATTGCAGCTTTGTCATTAATGAGGAAATCAAACTCAATGAGTGACCTAAGACAGTAATCCATGATCAGGTTCCAGTTCAGCTGCACATCTCCCTCCCTCAGCACCACTGGGTGGTGGCTCTGCGGCTCTGGGAGCTGCAGGGTCCTGAGCAAAGGCAGCTCCTGCTCTCCAGACAAGAGCAGCGTGAGGAGCTCAGGCTGATGGGGTGGGAGCTGCTCACCTCGGCCTGGGACAGGATTTGTAACTGGGAAAGTAGACAAAGGCTAGTGACAGCAAAGCCAGCAGGCTGATCCTCCTTTCCTGTGCTTCCAGACTGGACAGCATCACAAAATCCAGAGAATCGTGGAGGGAATGTGTCAGCATTCCAGAGAATAGAAGAGATTTGGCTAGACAGGATGCCTCTTTCCAAAAGACCCTGGGTGTCTTCTGACTGCCAATCACAGCCATGTAGGATTGCCACGGTGCTAAAGCTGCTTGGATCACCCATCATTTAAATAAGAAGCAAACTAACAACAATTTCACGTGTCAGAATTCAGCATGTAATTATAACTCACAGGCTTCCTTGTTCTTACATTCAATACTTCTGCTTCACTGTATCAATAAACACCAATTAGCAGGGCAATTAGTTCCCTAGACATTCTTTGTTTTAGGCAGATGCATCATTAGACATCACACTAAATCTGGAAAAAGCTCCCCTGCCTTAAGAGGGGGAGAAAAAGGAAAAAAAAACTGTGTGTTCTGCAACCCTCCTGTGACTGGTCAGCACAAGAGGGAAACAGAATATCACAGGATTTCACCTGCCACCTGCTCAGGAAAGTCAATTACAAGTCCATCCCTACCTGTTCTGCAATGGTTGGAAACAGATGGAGGAAAGCAGCCACTCTGGAATTTCAAAAATAACCAAATACCCCAATATAACCCCAAAATCCAAACAACAATGAAAACAAACCCCACAAAATGTTTCTCAGGGGTTCTCTGAAGGTAAAGTTTGTCATGTCAAGAACTGGGCCTGGCCCCACGCTTGGGGTCCATTTGGTCCCTCAAAGGTATTTCCCAAGTTTGACCCTGTGCATGATTTCCCAGAACTCAGGGATCCAGAGCCAGGGTTTGGTTCTGGCTCTCCCTGCCCAAGTTCCACCAGCGTGTTCCATCCTGACTGCCCGTGCCACACGAGTCACTGTGCTCTGCAGCAACCCCACCATGCAAACGGGACTCCAATTTATCTCCATTTCCTATATATAACTCTTGCAAACGGAGAGGGAAGAACTGGCTTGGATAAAATTCAAAAGCAGCCTGGAGTTTAGATAAGTCACCTTAAATGAACCGAACCTTCCTTTTTATTTCAGAGACATTTGGCAATGCTTTTCTCTAAAAGCCAAGCCAACCATAAATCTCTATTCTGCCTGGTACTAGCTGGGACTAGAGTAGAAAAATACAGGTAAAAATAGAAATACTACTCCTAGTTCCATAAACCTGCTGGGCTCAGGGCATGTCTGTTGGTGGGCTGAGTGAGAGTAAAGTGAGAGAAAGCCAACACTCCTTAGAAGCAGAAAATGTGGAGGAGACCCTGATTTGCTGAGGTTCCTTGTTTTATCTTCAATTCTAAAACTTTTAAGATATTTCAATGAACTATTTCAGCTTTATCATTAACTACAATTAAACCGTACAAAATATGTCCCATCCATAACTTGCTATTTGAGGTCCATACAAGAGATCACTTTACAACTGAGGTCAGTGAGGTTTTCTCTGTAAAGGCTGCAGCTGTCTCCCAGGAAACTCAATATGCACTCAAGTAATCAATCACACAAGAATTATCGACAGTAATCAATCTTTGAAATGGGAGACCAACCTTGGACCAAATAGATTCACAGATTAATTACAGAGGAGCTTCTGCCTGGTTAAACCAGCAGATAATTAGGTGTATTGGGTTTCACTTGTGTTATATCATGTCTGAGAATTTATGGAAAAAAAGAGATGCCATCTTTATGAAACAACAACAACAAAAAAGAGACTATACAGCAAAAAAGTATTCAGATTTATCATTGATTTTGTGGTTTGGGATTAAATTCACAAGCACTGTAACTCAACTGAATTTAGGAAAAGGATCTCATGAGGAAACCAGTGTTAAACACAGGTGCCCTTGTTCAGCAGGCACTGCCCATCTCTGTGGTGGCTGCAGCAGCTCTCACACTCGGGCTGGGCATTTCCTGGGCAAAATCAGCACCAGCCCTGGGCCTGCACAGCAAATCCAGGAAACCTCCCCGAGGAGCCTGTCCTGCCTTCTCACCCTGCCCCAAGCAGGTTGCCACTTTCCCCAAGTTCACTGAGCTCTGGGAAGGGATGGGAGGCTCTGAGGTGCCCTCATTGCTCTTCCCCAGAGTGCCAGGGCTGTCCTCCCCAAGGGCACGCTGATCATGGATTGCTGCTGTTCCTGACCTGACAGGGAGGGTTTAAATAAACCAAACCACAGCTCAGTGCTGTCCTGCAGCAAAGGCTGGATCTTCCTTCTCCCTTTGAAGGATGACAGATGCTGGCAGCAGAGTTGAACAGGAGCAGGGGAGGAGCTGTTCTCCTGCCTGCAGCCACGTTTGGCCCTATTCCTGCCACGAGCAGTGGGACAGACCCTGCTGTGGCAGGTACCTGACCCTGGCCTGTCTCAGCAAACAGCCAGGAGCTGCTGCTGCTCTCTGTCCAAACCAAGGCAGAGATACTCAGTTAGCCCCGGCCTCCTTCAGTGTTTGTCCACAGAATTTCTTGGCTTTTGTTTTTCTTTATTGCCATGCATCAAAGGCACTGACATGCCCAGTGCTCTGCCTCATGCTCTCCCTGCCATTTGATTTTCTCTGAAGCTCCAGCTCATTTCATGACTCAGTACCCTCCTCCTAACAAACATCCCCCACCATTCCTCTGAGGAGCAGTCTTTTCCCTTCGTTTCCCGTGTTTTCCATCATGCCATCTTTCCCTGATGATGCCAACTTGCTTTTCTCAGCTGACAGTCTCATTACTGCAAAGATTTGTTAATTCCCTTTGGAATTCCTTCTTCTTCAGTTGGAGTGAGAAGCTGTCAGACCTAGGGAACCTCCAGAGTGGCTGGAGAGTCCTGAGTTCATGGAGATAAAGAGCAAGAGTCACAATAGGGGAGTGCAAGTGCACTGAGCAAGGCCATGGCAAGCTCTGTCCAATGTAGATATCTGGCCATGAACACTTTTCAAACAAGGTTTTCAACACCCAGCCGCTGTTTTCTTGGTAAAAAGCCACTGAAATAATGAGCCTTATTCACTTTTTATAAACACAAAGCTCATATTTTGGACAGTGGCACAAATTGCCCCCGATATGTGCATGTACATCTGACAAAAAGAAAGGCAGTGGGGGGCTGTATTCAGGCAGGACAGAAAAGGGCTGCTGGATGAGGAAATCCCCTTCCTCCCAGGGATATTGCTGCTTCCCCCATGGTTTGGATGGGGAGCTGAAAACGAGGTTTTTAGTTTGATGCCTTTCAACATCACTGAAATACTTCAGCGTTTTTCCAGCACTATTTTGAGAGAGCCCAAGTTCTGTGAGAGCCTTGTCAATGATACAGTTCACAAGGTG